>CM065054.1:89762011-90362011 GCA_032883995.1 Coronaproctus castanopsis
CGAAAGAATAAAATGATAGCAGTATTAATAGCTATCGAATAACATCGACATTAACAAATATTAAAGCTCCAGGCTTACAATACGTTATATTCAAAATTAATAACACCGATTTAAGGCCAATTCACACATTTCCGTCACCGATCCGTTCCGGTCCGACAAAATCAGTGAAATAAAATATTATTTAGAGTAATTTGGTTAGAATGTTCGCACTGTTCCGGTTTAACGATCCGGTTTACCGTCAGTGTTAGTTCAGTACACCTTCGGTTAAAATTCAATACCGTTGCTTCCGATATTTTTATGTTTACCGGATCAGTGTTTTTGTTTGTAGTTGAGAATGGATACAGAAAAATTAATAGAACTTGTTCGAAAAAATGAAATTTCGTATAATTTGTCCCATTAAAAGTATATGGACGTTTGTTTAAAACGAAGTATTTGGTTTAATGTAAGGAATTGAATGTTTCTGATATATTTTGACTGCACAGCGGCTTTACTTTAAAATTTGTATTATTTGTGTGAACATTTTATATTAATATATGACATTTTAATTTTTAACTAGAAATTCTAGAATATGTACATTCAGGTTTCTGTCAACAGATACTTCCGTATTTTATTTACGGATATGTATGAACAGATGATACTTAATATCACGGACACCAATGAAACTGAACTGAACCGGAACGGATCGGAACCGGAAATGTGTGAATGAACCTTTAGGCAGATGTTGATTTAGAATCACGTCGTAAGCAATAATAGTATAAACGAACAAATATTAAATAACATAATTCGAAGCGAATATAGCGAATTTAAAACTATTTACAAGGATGCATCCATAAAGGAAGACTGACCAGATATTTATGAATACATTTCGATTGTTTATAATATAAATTTTATACACATATTTTTTACGTACACATAAATATTCACCGATATATTAAATAAATAGTAATCAAACAATTTTAACTTTAAAAAAAACAATTTTATAGGTTGGCTGCTCCACCGTGTTATTAGTTTCGGTATTCGGTGATGTACGCCGAAATTAAATATTAGATTATCCTTAACCGGTAAAATGATATTGTTCTATCGGAAGTAGCGAGATCACGACCGAGGTTAAAGTTATTAATCAATATAATTCATTGCGGGGAATATTACGATTTCATTGTACATTGGCATTGAATCATATTAATTCCCCCTTAATGTGCACCTGTACAAATAGACAATAAGCACGTGAGAAGTACGACGATATACGGCCTTTGTTTCAATAAACAGCCTGCCGGTTTAGAATTATGCTACAACAGCGGTTCTTGATCTGTACGATCTTAGATCATTCTGCCGAACCTCTCCCTAATGTAAAAGTTACATATTCCGGATTTATCTGAGTTGATCTTAATTCTCCATTTCGTGCACAACTTTCCTGTTGCTTGTAGATGAAGTTAAATAGATCGCGTCAACGGCTATAATCAAAAGTGTCATCAGCAAAGGTAAATATTGATGTATACGGTGTTGTGTAGGGCTATCTTCTGTGAATACCATGTACAGGGTAGGTCCCAAAATACTTCGACACAGATACAAGCAGAATACTTAGAGTTGTAACCCTACACAAAATTTCCTGTTTTCCAAATATGATTGTATCAGCAAAAAATAGTGCGCTGGTAGAACCTCCTTGAGTTTATAAAGCAAGCCCTGATGTCATACTTTATCAAAGGCCTGCGATACACCTAAGAAGACAGCAGGACAAGCATGATGAGATAGTATCAACAACCAGGTGACATTGATGTATAGTAAAATCTGGCTTACGAAGACGAAATTGGTGAGAAGAAATCAGATCTGTTTTTTCTAATGTTGCGATAATTCTTCGCGGCACTAATTTTTCGAATACTTTCGACAATGTACATAGGAGACTAATTGGCCGATAAGATGTTACGACAGGTTTACCTGGTTTAGGAACCGTGATAGGAAATATGAAAGTATGTAATAAACTGTGTTCTACTGTGTATGCTTTAATATTTCCCCAGTTATCAAAAAATCTTTACCTGGAGCTTCACGAGTAAATATTCGTTTTAACTCAACTTCTGCTAGGGAGAAGGAGCGTGTAGGAAGAGACAGCTGTAAAAGGGGTGTTCAAATAGTTGTGCACGTGTTCAGTAAACTGTTTATCTTCAATATCTTTTTTCGGTAAGAAAATATTTACCAGATGTGCAGCAAAATACCGAGCCTTGTCGGCGTCTCTTCTAATCCATGTTTCAGTTTGATTGTTCAAGGGAGCGGCCACTGAGTACTCCTTGAGCGTATGTTTTGTAGTTTTCCGAAGAGAGTTATCTGCTGTTTTTAAATTTTGCAAGAACGACTGGAATGTGTTGACTTTATACAACCTTATTCGTGCATTCATCTTGTTTCTGATACGATCGTAATTTGAACGAAAGCGAGGACATTTGTAACGCTGCCGTAATTTTTGCGCTCTACCCGTGTGGGAGTTATAAGTTCTCTAATCTTTAATATGGAAGATAGTTTCTGTCATAATGGAAATATGATGCAGAACAAACAGCGCTATTTTTTAGCATTTTTGTTAGACTATCAAATCGAGTTTAGGGTCTGAACTTTTCTGCATAGCATTACGAAATAAATTCCAATTTGTTGTATTATTAGTCAGAAATTTGTTGTAGTCAGTTGTGCATTTTTTTTATGGACTGAAGTGAAACTGTATCCGAAAGGAGCACAACTGAATCATGATCAGACGTCAAATCCGGCATCGTTTTACAAACGCTTTATAATTTTCCATTTCCTTTTGTGATGAACAGATCAAGAAGATCCGGGTGTCTATTATTGTGAGATAGCCAATATGTTGGTTCGTTCGGAGCTGTAAATTTAAGGTTTTCCGATAATAGAACTTGTTTTAAGAGTTAACCCTCTAGGATTTATTTGTTTCGAGTCTCATACGGTATGTTTTCCTCCGCATACAAAGTAACGTCCTAGATTAAGAAAATGATATTTGAAATTATATTCGTGGACAACATAACGTGGTAGGCAGTACATAGAAGCGAGTGTTCGATCGTAAGATTGGTTTTGAAATGTTACTGATACGATCTGTATTGCTGCAGGGGAATTATTGTACGCGACAAAGTGTTGTATATACTTTCTTATCATTACAGTAGCACCACCATGAGCGGTTCCATCAGGATGATGACTACTATATATGTTATAACCAGAAATAGAATATGAACTGTTTACTATCAAATGAGTTTCCGTGATAAGCGATACAGCAATACGTTTTCGTTTAAGAAAAAAGTCTAGCTCTAATTTTTTCTGTTGAAGTGCATTTGCGTTCCGTGACATAATTGCTAGGGATGATTGAGTGAGATTTAAGGAGCAGTCATTTCGATTGAATTAAAATAACATCTATAACTTGCTAATTAAGGAATTAATAATAGTTTTTCTAAGAAACTAGATAAACATTCTGTTAATGTATTCGAAGAATTTTCTAACGACCTGGATGTAACCGAGAATATATTGCTTAGCAACGTAAAATACAAGTACCTATAAGGTGCGTTGAAAGTTTACTTTAAAATGTTCGAAAGATTTAACGAAAGATTTAACGAAAGATTTAACGAAAGATTTTCGTTCGTATTATAGTTTTATCGAAAAAATGAACAATCAAAACTCGTTCACCGGTGCCGGACCATCAGATCGTTTTGCGCCGATCAATAAAAATGATAATAACATTCACCATCATCAGCCGTACAACAACGGACCGGAAATGATGCGTCGGTTTCCCAATCCAACGGCTAGATATAATCAGAATCCGCAATTGATAATCCCTCCTTACAAACCGGATTACAGGGAAAATCGCAATTTCGCCCACCGATCTAACAACGACAGACGATTCGACGAGCACGATACATTTAGAACGCGACAAGCGGAACATACGAACGGATACGGACGAGCAATAACGTTCGAAGACGAACGCGATAATTATCATCGTAACGTCGAACGAATGAATCGCTATTGCTACGGTCGCGATCGTGGAGCAGACGTCGATTATCGATTTAACGGAAACGATCGTGGAGCAGACGTCGATTATCGATTTAACGGAAACGATCGTGAACGAGATTTATACAACGGCTACCCACAAAGTTACGGTTACAGCGCTGGGCCTTCTTCAGTACAATCGAATCTGCAGAATTATTCGACGAACGATCCGGAATTTTGCGACTCTAACGACCGGAGTATGTGTGAATCTTTAGCCGACTTTCATCTAGAGAACAATTTCCAACGAAACGAGCAACAAAGACAACAAGGACAACAAGAACAACAATTTGGCCAACAATCGGCCGAACGGACGCCTTTAATCACACCCGGATTGAGTGCGAACGAAATGAGAAAAAAAATGAGACAACAACCGGTCGAATTATCGGAAAATCAAAAAAATGCCTTCAGCCAAACGTATCGCGATAATGTGAATACAGCGCTTATGAATCGATATTTTATGATGGAAAAGAAAAGCGACTGGATGAAATTCGGCCAGAATTAAAACGTCTGTCGACCGACTATTTAATGCCAATCTGACACCAGCTTGTTTTTATATTTATCTTCCAAAAATTGTATTATGCGAAATATTAATTATATTACGCGATCGTGTATAAAAATATCGTCGACGACAAATTAGAAGATGTAGGATACTTCGCATAATTCTACCATTATAAGGAAAACGTAAAAAAAAAAAAAACTAAACTAAATAAATCGTTAAAATAAAAATATTTCGAAAATTTAAATTAAACAAAAGTATTTTCGTTCTAAAAATTCGAGTAAACAATTAAAAAATTAAAAAAAAAAAAAAAAAAAAATTTGGCGTTAATATTTATCGTCATCATTGTGCATCTATATCTATACTAAGATGGAATTCACACATCTTATAGCCTAATTGGATTCATTCTAAGTTTTGTTATACATTGATATCACAAATAGGACAGACATTACAATAATTTAAAATTTTAAAAACTACAAGACAGCGATATCTCTGTCAAATCGATTAAAATTTAACAGACATTCGGATGTACCTCCATTACCAACACCGGCAAATGATTTAGTTAATATTGTTGAGGACAAACTTATCAAAATTCAAACGTCAACCAACAATCGAAAACTTGATCAAATTTAAAAAAAACAGATCACTAGTCCGGATAAGAATACGTGAATCAAAAAGCAATCACTGGAAGACTTTGTTAAAACAATAAATGCGTCTACTCCTAAAAAATTATGGAATCAAATCCGACAAATCGCGAATAAACGCACAATCGAACCAATAACAGCAATAAAAGCAGGTCCCCCGTATTACATATGATAAAGTTGAAATAACAAACGTTCTAGAACAACTTAATTCATCCTCTAAAGAAAGAATGTATTAGACCCGGCTAGTTACAGGTCGATCTCTCTCACAAATACCCTGTGCAAGTTACTCGAAAGAATTGTTAATAGTAGATTGCTGTGGCAGTTAGAAAGCTCAGAACTCTCGGATCCCTTACAGTTCGGCTTCAGGAAACAAAGAAGCGCTCAGGATCTATTAGCTAAACTTACAACAGACATTCAAAATAATTTAATAGAAAATAAAACTACAACCGTCGTCAGCTTTGATTTAGAAAAGGCTTTCGATAAACTCTGGAAACAAAGAATTCTTCTCACCCTATATCAGTGGGGATTTAGAGGAAATTTACCGATTTTCATTTGCAACTTTTTACACCGCCGAAAATTTCAAGTAAAAATAAATTCTATTTTATCCGATAAAAAAATTCAAGAAAATGGTACCCCTCAAGGATCTGTAATTAGCCCTACGTTATTTATTATAGCCATGACTAATATTAAACAACATATACCAACTCCAGTAAGGTACTGTATATACGCTGACGACTTATCAATATACTACTCAAATCGGGACACTAAATTTGTGGAACTTTTATTGCAGAATACAATAAACGACCTAAATAACTGGGCTAAATCTCAAGGATTTACTTTCTCCTCATCAAAAACTAACCATATAACTTTCAGCAAAAAACGAAATGTAATTACACCAAACTTACACATGGATACAACACAAATAGAAAATACAGATACACTTCAGATACTAGGACTAATACTGGACACGAAACTTAAGTTGGAAAGAACACATAAACAAACTAAAAATAAAATCCTTGCAAAAAATAAATATGCTCAGAATGTTAAATAATTCATCGTGGAGATCTGACCGAAAAACATTAATACAGTTATACAAATCCTACATTCTAAGCAGATTGGACTACGCTAGTATAATATATGGTAGCGCAACCTATTCTACACTAAAAAAACTCTATTCAAAATCTAGCTATTAGAATTGCCTTGAGAGCCTTTCACACTACCTCAAACACAGCTTTACACGTGGAAGCAAACATATTACCACTCCGATACAGAAGACAAATATTAGCACTAAAATATTACACACAATCAATTTGCACACCATCCAATCCAACATCCCAGTCCTTATAAACGAATAAATCTCATCATACTTTCTTAAACAGGCCAAATGCTTCCAAACCCCTATCAGAACGCGTTAACAATACATTAGCAAAACTTCAATATCGATTACCGCAAATTAAAACAAACCAAGCTCCAAAAATACCACCTTGGACAAAGCTTACAATAGCAATAAAGACAGAACTGGAAAAATATAAGAAAAATTTAACACCTCCAAATATACTCAAATCAAAATTTTACAACATTTTGGAAAAACAGTACGACGATTATACACAAATATACACTGACGCATCAAAGTCCACAAACCAAACCTCATCGGCCTATCTTACACCCAACCAATTCCAAGTATACTATCTACCAGAATCAGCCTCTCTTGCAATTTATAAAGCTTTAAAATACATATGTAAACAAGCACAACCGAATAAATATGTAATCTGCACAGATTCTTACAGCGCTCTTAAACATATTCAAAAATATATTAAAAATACAGATACTTTCAACCTAAAACACATTATTAACAACCTCATCTCAAATAACAATGAACTTGTTCTTTTATGGACACCAGCCCATTCGGGAATATCAAGGAATGAAAACATTGATAGAATAGTCAAAACAACTCCTATGAATATAAAAACAATAAAATCAACTCACATCACTGATTTACATACAGTCCTTATACAAAAAATTAAAATGTCATTTCAAAAATTCTGGGACACCCAATGTACACATACACACCTATATCAGATTAAGCCGAAATTAGGAAACTGGAAAACAACAGACCAGAAAGAAAGAAAAACAGAAAAAACGCTAGCTCGTCTACGTACAGGACACACGTTACTCACCTCACAACACCTACTCAAAAGGACCCCTCCCCCATCTACCATGAATGCAATTCACAATTAAATATAAACCACATACTATTAGAATGTACAAAATACAGAATCCAACGTATAAAATACTAAATCATGACACAATAAAAACAATACTCGAAGATAACCCGGACAAAATTAAAAATCTTTTACAGTACCTTACAGAGACTAACCTAATAAACAGCTTATAATCAACTCTAAGACGCAAATGATAAATCGAGCGTCTATAAATAAAATAAAAGAAAAGAAAAAAAAAAACTTAAACATTTTTCGTATATTGTGGTAATTTCATTTGATCTGTCGAAGCGTCCTCGATAGATTGAATATCTTGAATTTCCTTAATACGTTAAAATTTAATCGATCGGTACCTAATTGACTAACTGACGATTTAATACAATATGCAATTACTTTACCGAGTGCAAAAAGTTAATTTCAGGTATATGTGTAATTTTCAGCACGAAATGGCTGTATAAGTCTCATAATGCGCGCGCATGTTACTTCCGTATTTATATAGACGTAGAAGTTGATTTGCGCATGCGCACAATCATTCATTTTTACGTTATTTTTGCTTATTGTTCATATTCCTGTCTGTTATTAACTAGGCTGCAAGGCACATTTTTTTTTTACATAACTCGAGCGGTAATTATGGATAACTAAAGCTGCCTATTGCCCCAAAACGACAACGTAAAAAATAATTCAATAACAATACTGACAAAATTGTTAAGAAAATTTCAATCAAAGTGACAGACGACAATATGCTGCTTAGGATGTATTAGTTATTAACAGAATGTGGCTTATCTCCTTATATATATATATGTATATATGTATATATATATTTATATATATTTACAAAACATATAAACAAAATCATGAATACGTGAATAATTGAATAATGAAGAATGTTAAGTACCTTATATATATATACACCTTAACAGTTAACTTACTAATATATAACTACATCTAATGTTAAATTCAAAACGTAAAATTTAAAGTTTTAAACTTTTAAGTACAGGAAAAAATTAGAAAAAAAAACCTGCAAGAAAACAATAAAAATAAATTCTAATTAGAACACTTAAGTAAAGAGGGAATAAATAGGAAAATAATTCTTAAACAAGTAATCTATAATTCTGCGATGTTTGTATTTAGAATATATCGTACGATGATACTATGTCGTAATCGCCTATGATGTTAATTAATGCGCTGTCATGCATTATACAATTATGGTAAAATTTACTAGATAATTTGTTTATATAGGTAAGTGTATCTAAAAGGTTAAGCTGCGAATGCATATCACGCAATTTAGCACATCTATGGGCGTTTAATATGATTCTGCAGCAGTGGTTTTGCAACAGCTGTAATTTTTTAAGAGTACTGTTGGAAACCGAAAACCAAACAGGGCAGGCGTAAGTTAATCGGGGTAGAATAATAGATGTGTATAATAACTTTTTGTTTGAAATAGATAAAGAAGAATGACGATTAAAAATTGGCGAGAATATTGAGCGCGTTGTCGATGCAGTTAGTAATATTGTCATTGAACGATAAGAATCTAATATGACTCATAAGTATCGAACTTGCGTCGACCACTGAATACATTTACCATCGATTGTAACCTCAGGTAACGTTAGTGGGCGTCGTCTTGAAAAAAGTATCGCCTCCGGTTTTTCTGTGTTTATTTTCAGTCTCCAACGTTTGTAGTATTTAAAGACAGAATTAGCAGCTTTTTGCAATCTGTTAAGTATAGTGTCTGGTCTATGAGACGCACAATATAGGGCGAGGTCGTCAGCATATAAGGCGATATTAATATGAGGTAGTTTAGGGATATCGTTTATTAAAATTAAAAATAAATAAGGCCCTAGCACATTGCCCTGCGGAACCCCTGAGCAGTAAGATCTAATACCGGATTTATGATTAAGATGGGAGATGTAAAAATTTCTATTGATTAAATACGAATTTATTAACTTTAATAATGATAAGGGAAATTTAAATCTAAGTAGTTTATATATAATTCCAGTGTGTCAAGCTGAATCAAATGCTAATATATATAAATTACGTGTCACATTGTTTGTCCGCGTTGGACTCTTAAACTACTTAACCGATTTTAATCAAATTTGCACACCGTGTGCAGTTTGATCCAACTTGAAAGATAGGATAGCTTACATCTCAATTTATAGTCGCAAAGGTGGTTTGGGGGTCGCATTTTCAAATTTAGATTTTTGTAAAATTTCGTAAGAACCGATTTCATAGATAACGGTATGATAAGTTCAAAGCAAAAAACCGTTTTCAAATCCGATCGATAGGTTTTGAGTTACGAATTTTTCAAAACTGCCGACTTGCCACCTTTGGCAGGGCGTAGCGTGGGTAGTAAAAATTTTTAAACGATTTTAACAGTTGACTATGTGTTTTCTATATAAGATCTATCGTATAAAGCGAAAAAACCGCGAAAAAAAAATTCAAATTGAACCCGAAAATTTCAAAAGGGTTCGATTTTTTCAAAATTTCGATTTTTCCACAATAATTCGCGAACGATTCGAGATTTGTAAAAATTATTTAAACAAAAGTTACGCGAGATTAACATACGCGTCTAAGTATGGTAGCCGCGTATTTTTATGGCGAATACTCGCCGAGAAACTTGGGGTTAAAAGGTTTTGGGGTTTTGGCCCTTTTTGGAGGCCCTTATGATAGGTAGGGGGTTCGGGTTGAGATCAAAAGAAATTAAACGTGAATATAGATCATTTACGTTATTAGGTAAACGTTACCAAAATTAACTGGTAACGAGAAATCGCGAGTTGAAAATTTCATTTTCGATTTTTAAAAATTTTTCGACCGATTTTTGGTCGTCCGATTTTACAATGCATTTAGCAAGGGCAATGTTAATTATATATCCATATATCGTTATATATATATATATATATATATATATATATATATATATATATATATATATACATATATATATATATACAGATTTCAACTGGCAGGGATAACTCCATAAAAAATGGTCTGATTTTGGCCAACCTTTTTTTGTTTTATTCGTAATCATCAATATATACATTACATATTAATATATATATATATATATATATATATATATATATATATATATATATATATATGCGTACGCCATTATCATGTTGTAGCCCAAAAAAATTTGATCGATCTTTTTTATTATATCTTTATATATATAACTCTTCTTTGCGTGTGTATGTCACCGAACTTCTAAACGGCTGGACTGATTTTAATGAACTGTTTGTTTGTCTTCAGATGGATTCGAGAATGGTTTAGATTTACAATTCGGTCTAATTTAAATTGTTTATTCCTACGAATTCTTAAAAATTGCCGACTTGCCACTTTTGGCAGTGCATAGCGCACGACGTAAATATTTTTAAACGATTCCGCCTCGTGAAATAGCAGTTTCTATATAAGATTTATCGTATTAAGCCAAAAAACCGCGAAAACAAAATTCAAACAACCCAAAAGTTTTATAAACGGGAGCGATTTTTTCAGTAAAAAATCTCGAACGATAAATCGGGGAAAATAGATTAAACGAAAGTTATGTAACATTGATGTAAGCGTCTAACGATAGTATAATCGTATTTTTACACCAAATACCCACCGAGAAAATTGGGATTAAATGGTTTAGAGGTTTTGTGTCATTTTTAAGACCACTCTGATAGATAGTAGGTTCGAATTAACGTTAGACGAAAGTAGACGTGGAGATCTATCATTTACGTAATAACATAAATTTTACCTAAATTAACCGGTAACGAGTTTAAATATGATTTCCGATTTTCAAAAATTTTTCGACCGATTTTTGATAGGCCAATTGTACGATGCTTTTAGCAAGGGTGTTAGGTAATATATATATGTATGTATATAAAATACGATTTAGACTTCCCTTATACAGCGAACTTCGTATCGCCCAAGAATCAATAAATGTATTACTTATTAGCTGAATTAAATATACTTTTTTATTAAGTTTAATAAATCAACAAAAATTAAAATGTATCGCCATATCGTTTAAGTCTCTTCACAAATTTATTTTTTAAGTTTTTTATGTAATTCCTAATTCTCCATCAGTATTTTTTATTTAATTCAGCTAATAATTTAATACATTTCTTGATTCTGGAGCGATACAAAGCTCGCCGGGTCAGCTAGTATATATATATATATATATATATATATATATATATATATATATATATAAATTGATAATTTACACGATTGAAGCGGTTAATATTTTATAATTATTCACCCCGTATAGTAACGATATTTTTACATATGATGCTCGTCGATATTTATTAAAATCTGAAGTACCTTTCTTCCATTACGATATGATCACGGCGGGAACCTGCAAAGGCAACCTTGCACAATAATAAAATTCGTTCTTAATTAACATTATGGGAAAAATTCAAAATTTTACATCACCACTCATTAACTAACACAATCGATAAGATACAATTGTTTAGAAAAAGTACGTCATACTTGTTATATTTATTAACCTACACGGATTTCGCGAATTTTCCCATTATTAAACGTACCTTATAATACCTGGTAATGTTCCCAACTACTATTATCGCTTAAAAGTATACGTCCCATATATATATATATATATTATATATATATTAGATATATATATACATAAATAGCAGATACCAGTTTTTAATATATTTAAACCACCATGTGAGTGGTATTACCCATTATAATTACCGTACACATATAGTATTTGATTTTTGGTCTCGTTCTATAATAATCATAACGTATCGTATTTATTTCATCTGCTGCAGACCAGCATCAACGGTTCGCTTGTAGTATTGCAGTTTTATAAACACACACCGAATTGGCTTGTTGTCGCATACTCGTCATAAACATTGATAATTAAGAGCAATGCAGCACTCATACCCGGAAACGAGGGAGAAAGATGATGATGATGATGATGATATATATATATATATATAAATTATAACAAAGTAAATAATATTTTACGAACTTAGTTCATAATTATTCGCAACGGATTTTTTTAATTTAAACTACATGGTGAATTTTTCAACGTTCAATTTCTATTAAGGCGAAATGCTTGATCATTACTCAACGTGGTGGTAACTTGAAGTTTTTATGGATACTTAGTCATTGGTGGTAGTTCAATGAACGACAGAGTTGATATTTAAACGAAAAATGCTATTAATTCTGGAGATCGTTTTCCATATATTCCCTCTAGCGACCTACATGAATTGATTAGGAGGACTTTTAAAACCGACTACTGGCTTGAATGTATACATCACTCTTTAATCAATAGTAAAAAAACCTTTAGTATTGTTCAAACTGAATATCCTCGTGTATGCTGGTTAAATCATCTTCCCTCTGTTATTCCGATCACAATTCTCTGTAGATTTGTTACTGTCATATGTAGGCTAGGTTCTGGTCATTCTAGTGTAGGTTTGAACTTCAATCTTGTAAATCCTCCTTATGACCGTGATAGCGTTAATTTTAGAGAAGACATTATACATTATTTTTTTTTTTTTTTAGTAGCCGTGGGTAGTCAGGACAAAGACACGTACGGATTTGCCAGATAAATTATTCTCTCTCTCTGTGTTTTCCATCCTTATTGTATCTTATCTTTGCTATGTTTAGATGTTGGTGTTTTAATAGTGTTATTTAAATTCATTAGCGTAAATCATAACAGTTGGTTTTTGTTTTGAGAGTAATTTTCCTTTTCACCTCTTCCTATATCTTTCCTTTTGATTTTCCTCTCTTGTTATATTAATTATAGTTTTTTACCTTCATTTTGGTTTAATTCAATTCATTCGTTTATATATAATATTTATGATTTACTCTTTGTTCTTTCGACTGCCAAATGGTATGTGCAGCCAAGTCAATAGTAATAAAAAAAATACATTTACATATTATATACACTGTATGTAAGACCAGTCGCTGATTAGCCGATTATGTATACTACTCTAAATACAACTAAGTACGTGTACATATAGACGAAGAGGTATTATATATAAAGGAGAGCGAAATATAAAGTAGTCATTTGACCGTGTCGACTTATAGATGTCCGACATCTCGTATCTATTATATATACATATATATATATATATATATATATATATATATATATATATATATATATATATATATATAATAGATAGATAGATATGTATGTACATACATTGAGCACACTCGACAACATAACAACATTCTAAGGTCAGTTACCGTAAAACATAATTAATCATATTTGATATAAACGTGTTAAAATTTAATATCCATGTATGTAGATTTGTCTTCTCAGGAGTGTAAAATAATATATATATATATATATATATATATATATATATATATATATATTTTCGCTGGATAGGAAAAGGAAAATTCAAAGACGAAAAAATGTTGAAATCAATTGGATGCGGAAAGCAACAGATAGAACGATTTGGAAGAAAATGGGCGTTGGATGTTTCTTCAAAGTAAAAAAAAAACACAGAAGAGGCCTTTGCTCAATTTGAGCTTTCATTATTATCATTAATTTACATTATTTTATGCATGTATTTTTTGGTATATTTAAATGAAATAAATGCTTTATTATTATTATTACATACACGTACATACATACATCTCTCTCTCCCTCTCAATATATAATATATATACGATCATATTATATATATACATATATATATATATATATGTATGTGTGTGCATATACATACATATATACATTCACCGTCAGCTTGTTGTATTAATGCTGTTTTTCATTTTGCTGATTTTTATAAATTGTAATCTTAAATTAATATTTTTTTCACTTTATATTTTTTATCTTTTTAAATATTCGCTTGATAATTGCCTAACAGTTGGAAAGTTTTTTGATTTTTCATAAAGAAAATTTTTAGTAATTTTAACTTCTTTTTTGTTGTTTATTTTAATAAAAAATTACTACAGTCCGCATTAATATTTCAACTGAAGAATTTTAAAACCGTGTAATAATTTTACCAATAATAAGCATGTGTTGTTTGATGTCTTGCTGCTGTAAAAAACGAAATGAATAAATATTTAATTTAAAAAAGTTATACACAGCATATGTCGCTATATATATATATATATATATATATATATATATATATATATATATAAAGTTTTGTAATTTTTCGTAAAGAAAATTTTAGTGATGTTTTGTTGTTTATTCTATTTATTTGTAGGTACAATTGCGTGTGCATAATATTCGTAGTAAAATTGGGCTATATTACTAATATTTTTGTAAATAGTTTTGTAACTGACGCCTTTAATTGTAATACTCCACGTAATAGACACTTTTTAACTGAACCTACAACTGTTCTTCTTCCTTCTTCCTGTGAAGATTTTGTTCTCGCTCTTACTTCATTTTCATCCACATTCGTTACTTAGAATCCGCTCTAAATCCGAACGCGTTTATTTTCAATTTATTTCGCAAAGTCTCAATTTACACGGGCAAAAACTAATTAAGACCTTCTATACACCTTGAATTATTAATATGTTCGATGACCGTTGACCCGCCCACTATAAAAATTTTAATTTGTAAAATCGCTGGATATCCTCATCGATAATTATAATTTGGTACAGTGGGGGGAAAAAAAGGTCGTGTGCATGTTGTGTGTCAAAGGTAATGCGCATTAGCAAAAGGCCGAAAAAAATTTATGTATATACATCGATCAATGGGAAAATCTAGGCTAAATTGTGTTTTTAAAATACAGAAGACACATATGGGAAATATTTATCGTAGTATAGAGATTCGATGGAATATTATACACAAATTAAAGAGGCATTCGAAAAAAGTATCTATATAATAAGGCAGAATACGTTTTATGTAGAACTATGAAAACCTATCGACATGTCGTACACACACGATCGGTAGCACACGGCGAAAACGCGGATCTGAAAATAGATAAACGGAAAATTGAAGTTTTCGAAACGCTATGCTGGTAACGCGCGCTGAGAATTTCGCGAATTGATAAAATTCCAAATTAAGAAGTTCTTAACCGATTACAAGAGGACGATCACACCCTTGAAAACGATTAGAAAAAAACACAATGTTGAAATAGATAGAACAAGACCGAGAGGATGACAAAGACAGTCGCTGATGAACACAATCTAGAAAGAGAATCAAACTCCAATAGTAACGTTGAAGTGAAAAGATTAAAACAGCAGAACGGCGGAAAAAATGCGACAACTTTGACGATAAGGACGAACCGGTCAAAATACACATCTATTGATTGATATACATATTATATATATATATATATATATATATATATATATATATATATATTTACAACACATTACGGCGTACACAACAGCAAAACGCCAATTACAGTATGTGCATTTACAGAATAATTATAAAATAGAACAGACCACTCTAACATAACACGCTAATTAATATAAACAATGTTAAAAATGGAAAAATAAATCACTAAACCGACAAAAAAAAAATTTTCTATTGAAGTGCAATACCTATATACGAGCACACATCCGAACAGAACACGAAACAGAAATATCAATTGTACAATCATATCCATCGAGACACGTACATTAAGTTCACAAATACAAAAACAGGACTGGATACAAATCATATGCACATGTTAATATGGATATTTTTATATTTGTTATTTAGCTGCGATACGATAGTTTATTTACAGAATTATTTAACTTATATTTAACTTATACGTCTATACAAAGCGATATTGACATAACGATTAAACGACTTAACATTATGAATATTTTAACCTGCCGAGTTATTTATTGCTACTTGATCATTCACAAGCGAGCCACAAAAACTGCGAATTCTACGAACATCTGCGGTGGTAAAAGCACAAATAAAAAATGTTCAACGAATCGATAATCGCAAAATAAACAAATATCCGATGATCTAGTATTAAAACGTTTAAAATACGAACCCAAAATTGCCGTGTCCAACTTGATTGGAATAGAAATTTATCTATAACTGGTCTATGACGTTAAATCTATTTTCTATGCTATTAAAGAACTTAAATGTTGTTGTGCCAAGGAAACTATTGCTCCATGTTTTCTGCCATACATCAAATATAATTACATTCATTTACTTAATGAAAGAATTCTCTCTATTAAATATATTATAGTTTAAGTCGATATTAAAGTGAGATACAAAAGATTCTAATACGATAGTTTTAACTAAGTTTATCGTTATATATTTTAAACATTTTAAACTCAGAAATTAAAGCAGATTTAAAAAGACTAAGGTCAGTAGTCAAGAACCCAGTAATAACTGGAGCTGTCATAGTGAACACAACTCTATATAACGAATCAACCCTAAGCAAAAGTTTCCTTTAGCCAGAATTTTATAAAACATATTTTAATTAACACATCGATTCTATTACTTCGTTGTAAATAATAAATTATTAATAATATCGATTAATTATAGTTCGGATTGAGCTGGCGACATGTAGGATTATATGAATTAACAAGATTTTCTTCTTTATTAGGAAAGAAATACTCCAAAAGAATTTTTGACTTTTCTTCATTGTTGGTTATAACAACAACAACAAAAATATATTTTTGCATGATTAATAAAAAAAGAAAATATAATAACACAAGGGGTTACAAACATTGTGTACCGGGGATTACCACGATAACACAGTAAGAATATAAAGAATAAAACAAAACGTTAAACGCTGCAGAAAAAAAATACAAAAAACCTGCGACTAGAAAATAAACACGTTTTCTAATTACAATACATGATAATATAGAAACTTAAGTGTAAACTAAAAAAATATATTGTTTAGGTTGTAGGTTCTTAAATAAATACTATATATGTATATATATATATATATATATATATATATATATATATATATATATATATATATATATATATATGTATATATATATGTATATATATGTATATATATATATATGTATATATATGTATATATATATATGTATATATATATATGTATATATATATGTATATATATATGTATATATATGTATATATATATATGTATATATATATATGTATATATATATGTATATACATATATATATATATAAAAGAGTGGATGACACGGGTGTCGAAGGTGCTTGCTAAGTAAAGGGGTTAAATTATAAATAAAAAATTAAAATTAATTACTACATAATGTTATGTTTAAGTCGCCTGTGCTTATATTTGGAATACATGAAACGAAGTTGCTTAGAATCGTAATTGGCAATCGAGGAGACGAGTACATTGTTTAGGTATGAGCATTTAATAAAAAAGTTTGCTACGATTGTCCTTTCCTGGAACTCTATATCAAAAACCTCCTTTAACAAGTTACAAGTCATTCAAAATTCCTCACATGTATTCTCAATACACCTCGCTATGCCAGAATCGACAGTATGCACGAAGCTACTGACCTGCCCTATATTAGAGATTTTATCCTAAAGCTATCCACTGACTTTTGTTGGTTATAATCACCTTATTATCTAAATGTAATGCGGAAAATTTAAAAGGTTTGGATTTCCCAGCTACTAATTTATATGGTTTGCCCGAAAAAAAAAAAGAATTTTGAATAAATGTTTTCCAACCATTTAATCTAATGTCTTCTATTAATTTTTTATAAGTTTTATTTAACAGGGCCAGAATAGCTTTAAAAATGATTTTCTTAGTTATATATACAGATATATATTTTTTTATGTAGATAATTTCTTACTATAGACTACTTATATGTCTACAATTGAATTCCTTAAAGTTAACCTAACCACCATTATTATGAATAAGTTTATTAAAAGTATCCGTCCATCTTGACATTATGAAAGAAGCAGGAAAACAGTTGCTTCGGAAAACACAAAATAGAAAAAGATGGACAAAATTAATATAGTGTACAACAAATCAATGATGTAATACGGGCAAATATATATTATACGTCTACGTATTTACGTATATATATATATATATATATATATATATATATATATATATCTACTTATATATACACAAATGTGTATATACATATGTATTTTTTAAATATATATATACATATACGTATATATACACATATATATATTTTTTTAAACATATATTGTATATAAAGTGATAAGATCAGCGGATTGTATTAACGAAGTATCCAATCGAAAGTACTTTTCTCGATAACCAAGCTTTGTTTACATATATATATATATATATATATATATATATATATATATATATATATATATATATATATATATGCATGCATATCATAATTCTTATTAATATAATATAGTGAAAAATGAAAGTTATACTTACTCTACTTTGAACTTCGATCGCAGTTGACAATAACGGTGCTAATAACAGGACGCATTTGACCATCATATTTCTACGAAAAATTGCGTAATAAATACGAAACCAATAAGTAAATTTACGAAAATATAAATTTTGGGGCGAATTTTTTCCGCGAATTTATTTCACTGTAAGAGTTGAAATGTTCGTAAAAATAATGATGATAATAATAATAATAATAATACTAGTAACGATGATGATAAATGATATTAGCCGAGCGCACTTTAACCTGCACGTTTCGAAGATCGAACATCGTACTGCGGACTAATAATAATAACATCAACGTAGCCAGTGCCGATGCTCGGGGAATTTAGGTTCTCGGTCACACTATCGCAAGCCGAACCAACCACCCAGTCTTTAAAATTATATATATATATATATATATATATACACAATACACACTTTAGAGATTGTGGCGTCTATTCTTCTATAATCACGCTGTTTTCAAACTGACATACAACACACGAGCACAGTCGCACGCAGGTTTATATGAAAGGGAGTGCACAAAAGATCTCGATTTTCGGAAAGAGGATGTAAACGATATGTATAGAAATGAAAAGAAAGCTTTAACTATTATATATACTTTTTCAACTGATGCTAGCTAAGAAGTGCCCGTTCACCCGCTCCGATCCGATCCGAAAACTGGCCGATTCGTTACTACTAACCTAACGTACATTTATAGTCGGCGTAGTTAATAAAGTGGATCCGACGAAATTATAAGATATATATATATATACCCAATGTACATATAAATATATATATATATATATATATATGTATATATTTACCGACACAATAATGGGTCGCCACACAAGATAGTAATAAAAGTGTAACAAAGATGCAACGGTGAAACTAATCAGAAATCAGGAAGAACAAGCATCCTGTCTATTTCAGGTTCTGACAATTGATCTGAGAAGTTTAAAGTTACAGAAGAGAACCAGTTGAAAAAATCAACAACAATAAAAAAAAAAACGATCTGTAACACAAAAAAGACAGAAAACTTGAACGCTAGTTAGTATTGTCCTCTGCACACACCTGTGTGTACATGTTCTAATACTTCTAATACCGGCACTCTGATCTTATGAACATAGTTTTCAAACCTACTAATTCGAAATTTCATGTTGATAGCACCCCCACACACACACATATATATATATGTATATATATATATATATATATCCGAGGATTTTTAATAAAAAAAATTACACAATATATTTGAAAGAACTAAGTTGAACTTACGCTAGATGTTAGTTGTTTTTTATGTTATAATATATTTTTCACATATTACCTACTTTGTTTATATTATATGTTCATTTATTATTATTAATTTTAATTTGCCTTTATTTTACCTTGAAAATGGCGTGACTGTCGAAAAGCTCTGTTGTAATATTATTGATTTCAACTTTATTGCTTCATCATATTTACATTTATTATTATTATTAATATATATATATATGTATGTGTGTGTGTTGCGTAATATGTACACTCATTTACGTATTATTATTATTCTTCTTCGTGCAACCCGATTCAGGTATAGCTTAACCACTTACGCGGACTTCACTATTTGACCAAATGAGTCTCGGCTGCTTGCTATGTGAACTAATTCCTCTACCTTTTTAATTCTAGTCCATTCCTTAATATTCTGGAGCCAAGAAGTCCTTCTTCTTCCTCGCCCATTTTTACCTTTTACCGTTCCCATTATTATAGTTTGCAAAAGGTGATATGTTGGCCTTCTCATAAAATGTTCGAAAAATTTTGTTTTCCGTTTATTTCCATTAATACAAGATGTGTTTTCACCAGGTGTAACCTACGCGTGCTTGGTTTTTTGGGTCCGTGGTATCTTCCAGATCCACCGATAGCACCATTTTTCGAATGATGAGTTCCGCTTTTCCATATATTTTTATTTTACAGGTCTCTCGCACCCATATAAGAGTGCAGACCATACATAGCAGCTTAAGACACTAAATTTAATCTTTTGTCACAAAGAACAATCTCCAGCTTCATAATTAACTCCCGAGCTATTGCGATACGCGTTCTTACTTTTATGTTATGGTCAACTGTGCCGACACTTGCTTCAAAAATTTCAACGGCTACTCCGAATGAAATACATACTCATATAAAACACTTAAAATGTGAAACTTCCACTCGTATAGACCTAATTCACACTATTATGATAAAAAACTTGCCCAAAAAAGCTATAGTATACTTAACAAACATAATAAATGCAATATTACTCACTGGTTATTACCCATCATTATGGAAAAAATCGATTATAATCCCAATTCCAAAAGCAGGGAAAGACTCTTCTTTTGTACAAAACATAATTAGTCTAATCAGTAACATAAGTAAAATATTAGAAAAAGTTGTTCTATTACGCCTAAAAACGTATTCCAATGAACATAACATCGTAAAAGAAACACAGTTTGGATTTAGATCACAATTATCTACCGTCATGTAATTAGCTAGACTTACTGATCATATTACTGACCAATTTAACCTAAATAAACATACAGGATTATTATTACTAAACATTGAAAAAGCCTTTGATACAACTTGGCATAATGGCATAGTTTACAAAATGCTTCGTTATGGCTTCCCTAGCTATCTTATAATACTCATCAAATCCTATCTCTTTGCTAGATCCTTCACAGTTAGGCTGGGTGACACCTATTCCAAACCTAGGATTCTGCCTGCTGGCGTCCCACAGGGTAGCATTCTCGGGCCCTTTCTCTATATTCTATACATTAATGATCTCCCACGATTACAAAATATCAACACTTCCCTCTATGCTGACGATACTGCAATTTACACATCTTCATATAGAGTTGATACCATTAGCAACAGACTCACAGACAGTTACAACAAAATACACAAATACTATGAAAAATGGAAAATCAAAATTAACTCACAAAAAACTGAAGTTATATTATTTTCCAGGCGCAGGCCTCAGGTCCCACATGGTATTACAAATAGGAAACACTCAATTGGAATGGAAATCCGATGTTAAATACCTCGGTCTCACCCTAGACAGACGGTTAACATTCAGTAGTCACATCAACCGGAGTATAGATAAAGCTCATGCTCGTTTACATCAGTTA
Source organism: Coronaproctus castanopsis (assembly GCA_032883995.1). Lineage (NCBI taxonomy): Eukaryota > Metazoa > Arthropoda > Insecta > Hemiptera > Monophlebidae > Coronaproctus > Coronaproctus castanopsis. The sequence continues at coordinate 89,783,773 of CM065054.1, forward strand.
TTCCCAATATTCAACAAGCGGTCAAAATTAAATATACAAAACAAATTATTGATATACACAGCCCTCATTTTGCCAATCATCCTTTATGCTTGTCCTATCTGGCGTAGTATAAGTAACTCCACGATCATTAAATTACAAATTCTCCAGAATAAATGCCTACGAATCATCCTTAATGCTCCTTTTTATACAAAAATTTCTCACATGCACTCCGCACTGAATCGCCCGTATATATCTCAACTCCTTCACAAGCAAGCTGCTAAATTTTACTGTAAGTGCCCCACAAGTCAATATATACTTGTACGACAAATTGGTAACTACACCTACCATACCCTTCAATTACGATACAAAAGATACAAACATAAAAGGATTAAGCATTTGCTTCACACGCCCTAGACTCTCAGATAAAAATATTTCATCGTACGTTGTCGCTATTTATAATGCATATTATACTTATTTAATCATATAAGTATACACAACTACACACTTGTACTTCTATACTTATAAGTATACTCATTCTATATTTGTATGTAGTATGTACGAGTTTACGTATACATATATGTATACTATTTAACGCGTAAATTATTCTTAATATTAACTGATGCTGTTTTTTCCGCTACGCAGGGTTTTTTTATTGTATCTTTCCCCTGTAAAATCGTCTATTTAACAGTTCTAAGCTAACTTAAGACTCGTTCACTAATCTAAGTCGTGTAGTGAGAGCCGTACTACTGCTCGGTATACGTATTTTATTATGTATCTGCTCTGATTTGTAAACAATTTAAATATACTTATTATTCATTCATTCAGTCTTGAAGCCCCATAAATTTAGTGTTCTTTCTATTTATACTAAGCCCTTTGTTTTAACTTTCACGAGTAATTTAATTCAATAGACCCTGTAGATTCCTCGATGTTCTTCGCCGGCAGTGCAGTATCATCGGCAAAGTGTGTCACTGCAATTTTTTCTCCTCCAATTCTTCTTCCTTTATCCTGACCTTCTAAAGCTTGTATGAATATCACCTCCGAGTATAAATAAAATAAGATTGGTGATAGCACACAAACTTGCCTGACACCCTCTGCGTAATGGTATTGCTCCAGTTAGTTGGTCTTCTATTAGAGCTGTTGCTTGTTGATTTTTATAGAGAGATTGCAAAATTCTTAGATCTGCATCAACATTTTAATATCTATAGCTCTGCATGTTTGACATATTGCTACCCATATAGTTCGCCGACTCTTTCCCTTATTCTTAGCCATTTTTTATATAAACAATGTTACCAGGCGCACGACGAGAATAATAATATTATGGACCCATTGTACGTTTATTCTCACGTACAAATGGGATAACATTCAAGGCACTAATTATACCCGACGCAATGCATCCTCTTACGTTGCAAACCGAAGTAAGATACATCTGTCTTCTTCGTAATAATCAAGAGTTACGTGATAATAATTTTTTTTCAATACATACCAGTTGAATCTGTCAAAAACCTTTTCTAGATCAATCAATCAATATATATATTAAATATATTGGTGAGTAGTGATTTTATAAATTATAAACCGAACAAAATCATAACACCATTTAATCGCTAAAAGTTTTTTATTGCGAAGCTTTTCGACAATTACGTCATTTTCAAGTACACAATAAATATTAAATATGAATTATCAGAAATATCTATATCTCCAATTTAATCGGCATTTAATAGAACCTGAACCCGGTTTGGAGATACATATCAATTTTCATGAAGAATTATTTTTCAAAATCTGTTTTATAAATAAGATTTATCGTAAACAAATCTAAAAGTGAAATTACGTCTGGATATTGAAATGTATATCATATTTTTAATTGTAGTTATATAGATATTTCTGTTAATTCATATTTAATATTTATTGTGTGTTTGAAAATGACGTAACTGTCGAAAAGCGATTTTGTGTTATATATATTGCGCGAATGCTCGTATAAACTATTATTATTATTATTATTATTATTAAAAAAAAATAAAGTATTTATAAAGGAATATTTTATTTTATAAAAAAAAAACTATTATATATTTATTAATGAATTAATTATAAAAAATAATAATTTAATTTACTTGAAAATAAAAAAAAACTAACCTGACCGGATTTGTAATTATTTCAACCATCCTTCTTTTATTTAATTCTAACCATCTTGATCAGGAAACTAACGACTGAACGTTTGAACTCAAAAAACTAGAACTCTCTTGAAAATGAACAACCATCCCTTTTTATACATTTTTCTTAAGCCTTGTTAAACAAAAATTACTGGATTTTCTTCATTATTTACTGGCTGTAATTTATTTTTACTGGCTGTATTAACTAAAATTATTTGGTCAAACTAATTTACTGTTTTTTTTTTTCATTGACTAACTAAAATTAATTTTAACTATTGTATAATAATAGTTTATCTACTACAAATCCGGTTTGGTTATATTATAATAATTTTAATATATTTTACTTTAATTAAATAAATAATTATATATATATATTTTGTTTTATTATATTAATTAAATAAAATATTAGTTTTCCACCTTCAATATAATAAATTTAGATTTATTATAACGTGAACATACGATGATCGTCGTAATATATATATATATATATATATATATATATATATATATATATATATATATATATATATAAATATAGGTCGATTCGTTTCTACCTTCGTTTCTATCTTCTTTTCTATTATTAATTTTAAATCCAAACCGAGTTGCTTCTCTTGTATCCTTTCGTTTTCTGGAACTATGCTGATTTTGCTGAATTCATGCTCAACTTCGTTATTGATTCTATTCAGCAAAATTTTTCTTAATATTTTCGAAACACGTGAAAGCAGACTTACTCCAAGTTTAAACGTTCTATTATTTTTATGGATCGTTTTCGTCCTGCTTAAGATAATGCCTATCGGCATTTCAGATTTTTCACATATTTCTTTTCTTAAATCGTGTAGTTTAGTTATCGTATTTTCGTGTAAAATGAGGCGCGCTGAGAAAAACTCAGTACTTTCAAACGTGTCGCATAATGCGTAAATATTGTGGCGCTCCGCCAGCATCTGACTCATTAATTAAGCTCGCCACACCAAAAGAAATAAATTATTTCATAAAAAGACTTAAATGCAAGTCATCCACAGGACAAGACTTAATACACACATTAATGCTCAAGAACCTGCCTAAAATAGCCATAGTATACTTGACAAATATAGTTAATGCTATTGAGGTCTTCATCTCTGCCACTTCTTACATGTATTTCTAAATACTTGAAGAGTGTGGTTGCAGAATTAGGACTAGTGTTTTCCCCTACTAAGTGTCAATTTTCTTTGTTTGGTGATTACTCATTTGTTAGCCAAGTCAGAAGGCTGGAATTATTATCTGATTCCAACATTCCATATACTGCAGAATTAAAGTATTTAGGAATAATTATTGACAAGAAATTATCTTTCATCCCTAATTTTCAGTATGTTTCTAATAAGTGTATTGATATCTATAATAAGTTACTGCGCTTACAGAAGAATGCTTGGGGTTTATCATTTAGGGAACGTTTAATACTATATAAAGGCCTCATTCAGGCCCAGTTTGGCTACGGAGCAGCCATTTATGTTAATAAAAGAATACAGCAAAGGAAGTTCCTACTTCGAATAGCTTCCTTGTACCGAACTGCACCTACCTCTGCAGCTTGTGTTCTCTGTGGAGTGCTGCCACTTGATTTATTTCTTGTTGGTAGAGCTCTCACTGGCGAGCACAGGCTCAGGGGAGGGTGTGGTATCGATTTCAAGCATTCGAATCTGCTAGATAATTTTTCAGTACAGTCTATGTGTTATCGAGAATTTAAGAAATATATTTCCTCTTTGTTAATTGCAAAGTGGCAGGGCAGATGGGATGAAGCTCAGACAGGTAGGAAGACTTATGCCTTCCTGCCTGATATTTCATTACGTTTAAAAATGTTGGCGTTTGATATTAACTTCTACAGTTCTCAGATGTTGACAGATCATGGCAGGTTTGGTTCCTACCTTCATAGGTTCCATCTTGTTAATGAACCTTGCTGCACCTGTTGTAACTTGGGTGAAGTAGATGATGTATATCACACTCTGTTTATTTGTCCTGCATTTGCTTCCATCCATCATAAATATAACATAAGACCTACTGATGTATTTCCTATTGGCAGGAAAGTTAGGAGTTTCCTTCTGCTGGCTGAGCAGGTCATGCAGTTAAAATTTAAAGTTTCATAAATCCTCTGCAGTTTCTATTTAATTGTAGCGTGGTCAATTGTCCTTTATTATATGTATATATGTATTTATAATTATTTAATTATAAGTAATAATTATTTTATTATTTAAATTTTTATTTTGTTTTTTCCTTTTCTCTTATATTTTATTTTTTATTATTACTAAGACACAAACTCTTTACACACATCATTGATGGTTTAAGGGACTATGCTTCTCATCCCTTACCATCATATATATTTGTTATTATTATTTTATACTTTGCAGGGAACTGTCACACACATCTAGTTAACTTTTGTAATATAATTGTTTGATTTTCTTTTGTTTCAGCTACACTACACTTTCACACAGTTATTTATTAACTACTCTGGTTCCCTGCACCTTTATCACAAATTACTTAATACACTTGCCCTACCGCATAAGTGCGGATTGGGGAACCACAAAAAAAAAAAAAAAAAAAAAAAAATGCTATTAAAATCACTGGTCATTACCCTAAAATATGGAAAACTTCAACTGTTATTCCCATTCCAAAAGTGGGGAAAGATAGTTCATTACCCAAAAATATAAGGCCTATTAGTTTAATCAGTAACATTAGTAAAATAGCTGAAAAAGTAATACTTCAAAGATTAAAACAATTCTCAGATGAACATAGTATTATAAACGAAACCCAGTTTGGATTCAGACCCAAACTCTCAACCGTCATGCAGCTAGCGCGCCTTACTGATCACATTCTTGATCAGTTTAACCTGAACAAACATACTGGACTATTGTTATTAGATGTAGAAAAGGCATTTGACACTACGTGGCACAATGGAATAATATACAAAATGATTCATTATGGCTTTCCCAAGCAACTTATAATGATCATGAAATTGTATCTAACTGATAGGAAGTTTATTGTTAAGGTAAATGATACCTACTCTAGTACTAAAACACTAACAGCTGGAGTTCCACAGGGTAGTATCTTGGGACCCTTCCTATATATTTTATATACTAATGATTTGCCTCGGCTGAGGGATGTTGACACATCTCTTTACGCCGATGACACTGCTCTATTTACAGCTTTCTATCGAATCGATACAATAACAAACAGACTGACTCACCAAAAGTTATTACAAAATATACAAATATTACACAAAGTGGAAAATTAAAATTAACACCGAAAAAACGGAAGCTACACTATTTACGAGACGCAGGCCGCAAATAACTCACCACATTGAAATAAGTAACAGGCAACTACCGTGGAAACCTCGTGTAACATATCTTGGTCTTACAATGGACAAGCGACTGTCGTTCCATGAACACATTAAACACATCACGGACAAAGTGCACTCCCGATTATATAAAATTTTCCCCATTTTTCACAAACGCTCTAAAGTTATAATTAGAAACAAACTAATAATATATAAAGCATACATACTGCCGATATTATTATACTCTTGCCCAATTTGGTCCGGTGTTAGTAATTCCACCTTAAATAAATTACAAATTGTTCAAAATAAATGTCTGCGTATTGTACTTAACGTCCCTTACTATACTAAGATAACTTACATGCATGCAGCTCTTCATCAGCGTACTATTCCTGAGCTAGTACAGGAACAAGCAGATAGGTTCTACAGCAAATGCCTGACTAGCCATTACCCTATCGTAAAGCGAATTGGAAACTATACTCGCGACTCGCTGACCAGAAAATATGAAAAATATAAACGCAAAAGAATTAAACATTCACTTCTCTAGCACCAGATTGTCGAACTACTTATTAAGTCGTTATTAATAAGTCTCTATCCTCGTGTAATCTATTGTATCAGTATTTTTCTCTTCTGTCCTCTTATTTATTTGTTTAACCTTAATATAATTTGTATAATTTTACCCATATCCTTATTGTACTATTAAGATCAAACTATAATTAATTAATTTCTCTATTTTCGGCTACGCAGGGTTTTAGTTGTATGTTTTTCCCTGTATAATTATTGTATAATTATAAAATAAATTTTAAGATTTCTTTGATACTATTTCCTAAGACGCGTAGTAAGAGCGCTAACGCTGCTCGGTATGCGCATTTTTATTTACTTATTATTTGCTGATGTATAAAAACATAAATATACTTTATTGAATTGAATTGAATTGAATGATGGTTGAGATTTGTAAGACCCTTTGGTTGCCGAATGTTCACGATCACATTAATGCTCTTTTCAACGTCTTCAAACAAGATCCGAATACGTTTACCTTGCTCATGTTGGAGTTTATGGGAATGAACTGACTTATAAAACGAGTAAAGAGGTTGATACACGTTTACCAGTCTATTTCCTATGTCTGACTACAAGAAAATGTCAATTCAGGACTTCGTGCATTACATCAGATATTCGGTTCATATGTATTTTTTTAAACGTACGTTTGAATATTTCTTATGGAGAGAAAAAAAGAATTGATGTTAATGTGAAGAAACATATAAGAAATCGTGCGAATTTTTAAAGACAATCCCATGTCCTATAGGTGTTCAAAGATTGTTAAATAACCAATACAAATGATATTCAAACTTTAATGTGAATATATCAAACATTATTTAGGAATTGGTTACTATATCAATAAGATTTGAAAAATTTCAATTAATATTTAAAGGAATTAATTAATTGAAATTATTGAATAGTGTCAGAAGTGATCATGAAACTTTAAATTTGTAGCCTCTCGTGCCCAATAATATTTGTTAATAAAAAAAAAATCGTAATTACATTAATATACTAATAATTAAAGTTTAACAAGCTTCTACAAAAAAAAAATTGAAAACACTACTGCAGTAACACACACACATATATATATATATATATATATATATATATTGATATTGATATTGATATTGATATTTATATATTAACGAGTTGCCAATAATTGGTACAGTTTACGGCCGTCAACTCGGCGATAGAGAGTTCGAAATCAACTAGCGACATAGAAAGTTTTTCATATTTATGTAATTCTTAATTACCACGGAAAAGGCAGTGGAACCCCTCCGTATAACATTACATGTGTGTGCAACTTCGTTGCATATAAATAGTGCCTTGAATATTGGTCCATTTTGTACGTCCAGATAAACATATAATGACTAGTCACAATGTTCGGCAAAGAAAAATACGACGATGATATATAGACATATATATATATATATATATATATATATATATATATATATATATATATATATATATATATATAAATGCTTAAATATTAAAAGAGAAAGAAGACAGTTACCAACATCCTCCAATATCCAAACTGATGCTTATCTTTTTTTCTTTTATTTATTTATTTTTTATTTTTTATAAACTTTTTTGCATTTAATTTTTTTTATTCATTTTTTATTTTTTAATATAAATATGCATTTTTTTTTTTAATTAGCACACATACTATATATATGTACGGATACTCACAAAATCATTCGTGTTTACCCACGTGCCAATTTTTCTAGGCTACTTTGTTGATATTATTACACTATCCGTGACAGACTAGTGTATTACGATATTCAATTTCACCCTGTGCTAAATCAATGAACTTAATATAATCGTTAACATCATTTAGTAATAAAAGTTTTATGAACATAAAATATAATATTCTTAATTTTACATCCTAGTAATACACCATTAGATATGCCGATATTGCTACAACTGATATTAATTCTTTTAAGGTTAGGTAGGTTTGGACTGTCTTCTAAGGTCGAATGTTTCCTTCGCACTTTCTAAAGTCGTCAAACGCGACGCTTGTAAAAAGTAAATGCCGGCAAAAAACGTAATAATGTCAAAAGACCAAATTACTTAAAAATCGAAAAAAAAAAAAAATGCCAAGATATAACATACTGTCATTCGAAGCATCTTGAAATAATATAGGATGTTATCCGTACCAACATAAATTAGTTCAGGACGAATAGAGACGAAGACGATTTTTCGAACGACCCAACTGTATTGACTCTATTTCGGCAGGTACAAATTCTTTGGATATTGTTATATAAAAAACATGTTTTTACAGCTCAACTACAGCGTAGGTAAAAGTTAGCGTTGCAACATGCTAATTTCGTTTACTTTTTGAAATTAAATGGACTAGAGAAAAAAAAATAGACCCTGTTTAAAAAGAAACCATGACGGCTTGATAAACATTGTTTATTATATACATATATATATAGTCACCCTTCGAAAATTAAAAGAAAGTATATTCGTCGAAGCATCATAAATTCGGGATTATCTTCATCCGTGTATATCAATTTTTTTGATATTTTATTAATAAATGAATATATGTAAGGAATGTTTAAATAACCGTGTAGACTAGAAATTCTAGTATATCGCGCAGTATTCAACGAAATTCTGCAGCAATGATTTTGAACTACTTGTAATTTCCTATATGTACTATCAGACACTGATGACCATATAGGGCAAGCAGAGGTTAATCTAGAGCGTATGACAGTCGTATAAATTAGTTTTTTTGTTTTCTGGCGAACTTTGTAATGTATTTGAAATTACAGGAATTTTATTTTTAATTCTCATTTTTTTTTAAATGTACAATTTATTTTTATAGTTTCATCCTATTTAATAATTTATTATATAGTTCTAATTTGAAGCAATTTATACGTTTTGACATATTAATATTGTGTATATTATATACATATATATATATATATATATATATATATATATATATATATATCATAACGTTACATCGTCTTAACTGAAATATCGATTAACATGCATGGTATATGTAAATTTATTTGAAAGCTAGTCTCTATTGTAACGATAATTAGTAAGAGTTAATTCTTTAGCTTATAGATACAAAAAAAATAGACAGTTTGGTGTAATCCACCTATTTATCATCATCATTTCTCTCCTTAAGCGCTAGGTTGGTGGGCAACATGGCCTGCAGCTAAACAAATAATTTCCTGACAAGAGCGGCTTCTTTTATCTTCGCATAATTCTATTCTTTTATTATGGCGTCCATAAATCGGGTGTTTGGTCTTCCTCTTCATAATTTTCCATTATGTCTGATTTGATGACCAATCATACTACTATTTCTTCTCTATTCAATCGTGTTTATTATCTCCAGTTGTTCTTCTATTCATTCCAACACCTTATTTTCGATTTTATCCGTCCATGATATTTTCAGCATCCTTCGACAGTACCAAACTTCAAAAGCTTGAACTTTTAAACTTTCTTTTTTACATAAAGTCTATGTTCCACAACCGTACAGTGCAACGCTCCAGACAAAAGTTTTAACGAACAGCTTCCTTATGCGTAATGAAATATTTCTCGATGTAATAAACGTTCTTTTCTTTTTTATATTCTTTTTCTATTCGTACGTTATTCAAATTTCACAAGATAAGGGAATTCTTTTACTCGAGATATTCGTTTTCCATTGAGTAGTATATCTATATCTTTTGTGACGTCATTTGTACATATCATTACTTTTGTTTTATGTGCATTTATTTTCATTTTACATTTCTCTATTAATAGCGCGTTCAAGTAATTAGGATGTTGTTGCAATTTTTCATCTTCTTCTGCTATCAAAACAATATCATCGCCATACCGTATATCATTTAATTTAGTACCAATGTTTTCCTATTCTGCAAATGCTTTCGTCGCTTCCTCTATGTATATATTAAAAAGCAGTGGTGACAAGCAGCATCCTTGTCTTGTCTCCTTTTTTATTTTAGCTCTGGCTTTTTTGTTTATTAACCGCTTCTTGATTCTTGTATAGTTGGAAAAGTATCGTTCGGTCTCTGTAATCTACATGTATATCTTTCAATATGTTGAACATTATATAACAGTTGACATTATCGACGTCTTTTTCAACATCGATGAAAGCAATAAACAGTTTTTTATTAATTTCTAAATTTTCCTCAATAATTATTAATCGTAAAGATAAATAGCGTCTCTAGTGCCGTTTCCTTTTGTGACTCCAAATTGCTTATCTGGTAAATTGTCTTCTACCTTCTTTTGTATACGACTATATATATATAATTGTTGTCGAGATTTATGCGACAGCATACTTAAGGTTCATAATTACGGAAATTTAAAAAAATAAACATTTATTTTTTAATATCTATAAAAATTCTGACATTATTTATTATTAAGTTTAATAGTAATAATTACGCGTAAAAATCTAAAGAAATTTTAAATTAGCTGAAATACTTATCTTTTTACTCCGTTTTCCGCTCTATGAACAGCAGCTAGGCTAGGAGCGCGGTCAGCAAATTTAAACTTTGTTAAAAGGTTTGCCGACCTAACATTAGCAAGAAACCGTGTGAGGGGATATCATCATGAAATAGCTTATTGTGTAGGTAACATTTAACATATTTATAAAATACGCTTTCATTAGCTTAGAATTGAAATGCATGAAATTTTTCATACATAATTAACTGCAGCAAATTGCGCATGGTGTTTCTTTATATATTTTTAGGATAATTTTAATAAATTGTTTCCTATTACATTTGCCAGTAACGAAACTAACAAATAACCAAAATCTGGTAACGCGAGTAAACATAAGACTACTATTATTTTTATGGGGAATTATTTTTCTTACTATATATACACACCATCAAACTAACGTTCACAGTTTATTTGCGAGTTAGTCACCAGGTCGGTTGGATTTCGGTATACGGCCAAAAATTTCGACCGAGCGCAAAAATTAAAGAAAAAAAAAATTCATTCGACCTTGACTAAATTTTTACGTTAATTAGCTTCACTTTTGTTCCTAGTCGGTCGCTCCGCATTATGTAACACATTTCGAGCGTACCACTTTATGATCATTTTCGCTTTATTTTATTTTTATATTTTATTTTCATTTTTATTTTTTTTCGACTTTCCGATATGAAACTTTTATCGCTAATTATAGCGTGTTAAGGAACTCCGGATAATTCGAACCACTTTTTACAATAAGATCGCAACGGAGACGCTCCAGCTACTTGATTAAACCGGTTTGTAATATTAGCATATTTTTAGGAGTTTCATCGTTATACGCGTATAGGAATACAAGTTGCTATATGTCGGAAGATAATTTCTATCGGCGGTAAAATCTATCATAACTATCGAATTCACTTCCTCAGCATGTTATATTACGTATACATTATATACATATATATATATATATATATATATATATATATAAAAAAATATAATATACATATATATATATATAATATACATATATATATATATAATATATACATATATTTGTTCGAAATTTTCCATAGCTTTCAAGTTATATTTAAATTAGATGTAACAATTAACTATATGTGTAACGGCGCATCTCGATGGAAATTTCTAAATTATACAAACGTTTCTGTTTAATAATAGAATAAAAAGAAAATTCCTTTATTTCATTAATTCGCCTACTTTTCATAAAATCATTGCCCAAGTACAGAACCTCAGTAAATATTTTTTTATTTGCTTTTTTTTTTCATGAGGATACCTTTACTGCCTACCCAACGTGATACTGTACTTACTAACTTATATTTCTATAAACTCGGACAACTTCTCTAGAAATATCGCTGTGTCCGGAAACAGATGTCAATTCTCAAGATGAAGTAGGGACAATACGTTATACGGAGGATCATTATGAGTCGCGCGCAGTAAATTTAACGTACTGTACAGAACGTAATATTATTAAAGAATGGTATTCGGAAGAAAACGTGATCAGCATTATTGCACGTCCAGCATGTATAGGGCAGTAAGGAGCTTCTGTAAGCTGCATAAGGAACAGGCGGTCCGGCAACAAGTAATGACCGAACCGCAATCTGCTGATAAGTACAATTCCTATCTGCTTAATGTTTTTAAAAAAGTATGGAAATCTAAGAAGAGACGGTTGTAATTGATAGTGTCTAGTAAGAGACGACTGCTGCATACGATCTACATATGTCTGTTCCCGTTTTAACTTGATAGTAAATTAAACCTTTAAAATATAGCGTAAATCTGATCAAAAAGAAATACGGGGCTATGCGCCTACTTTTTTCAATTTTTAACAGAAAATCGAACCTTAATAAAAAATTGCCGTACACAACTGTTATTCGATCATTATCAAGCGAACATTTAAAAAGATAAAAATATAAAATTAAAAAAAAAAAAATTAATATTTAATTAATCTAATCGATTATTATTTTTATATTTTTTATTCATTTATTTTTATTCGTAACATTTATACGTTGTTTTCTAGAGAGACGCTATATTTTGTAAAATACGTTAATTCCTAGAATTATATAAATAAATAAACGATTATCTATCTTCATTAATACAGACCGTTCTAAGTAGAAATTATCTATTTCCCGATGAGCGCCGGATTTATACAAGGACGCTTGAAATGTGGGACCCCACCACCCAAAAAAAAAAACAAAAATTAAAACTATAGATTTTTTTTTAAATATAAATAAGCGATGTATTCTCTAATTCTTGATAAAGGAGTTCGAGAATCTTTTCCGAATGTCGAAAAGAGCGAACGGATATATTTAATTTTTAAAATTTTCGAAGTTATTTGCCGTATTTAAACATTTATTTTCGGCAAAACCGCGCGTTTTTTATTTCGTTGATTATCGACAAATGAAACGTGTTTTTATAATTTTTCGAGTACATATCTCGTTTTTTTTATGGATCTTTTTAAGGCACCCTACTCCGGTATAATATTATAGGTGCACGTACAGGCGTTACATATATAATTAGTGTCTCGAATGTTGGTAGCCCATTTTGTATGTAAAAATAACGTACAACGAGCTCTAGTCACGATATATATATATATATATATATATATATATATATATATATATATATATATATTTATATTTATATTACGAGGACCTTAAGGAGTGTCTGATGATGGACTTCGATCTTTTTTTTACTTGATTTTTTTAGGATCCTACTATAATAATAATAATAATAATAATAATAATAATAATAATAATAATAATAATAATAAATTCCTTCATTACATACCTGAAAATATAAATTTACAATAACTAAAACTAACAGCCCATATTCTGAGCAAAAACCTCCTTCAACCTTGCCCACTCGTTACGGTCTTGGACAATTCACTCATATTGCTTATTATATATAAAAAATTACCTACCTTTTCTTCTTTTACTTGCGATATACCATCTTTTAATCCTATAAGTGTCCATCTATTCAATCTCACAACATTTGCAGCCCAATCGACTTTTTTCTCTTACATTCACGAACAAAGTTTACCGCATTTTTAAATTGTCCCCCGATAAATGTATTTCTGATTCTACTTTTTTAATATAATTTTCTTTCTCTCGCTTTTTCTAAATTTTCTTTTAAATATTTTCTACGAATGTTTTCCTACGATAATCGTTTTTAATTTTATTTTTGAAATATTTTCTACTTTTATATTTCGTCTTTATACTAGGACGCTTTTAGTTATTAAGTTTGATCGTTTATCTATTGTAAAATTTAGCGATGATAATTACCGGCGCGAATATTAATTTAAATTTAAAATATATCAATTTAATTTCGAAAAAAATCAAGTTAAAATTATATATAATCGAATGAATCGATTTATCTTTAAATATCATTCTTTTTTTAACGTTAATAAGTTAAGCAATACTAAAATTAAAAGCAAAATTAAAAAAAAAAAAAATTAAAAATAACTCGGTTCAGCGATCTCCCGTCTTAACGAACTTAGTGCTACTTCCTCCATGTCGAGCTCCGAAAATCGAACCGAATATTCCCTTCTTACGCTATGACTCATGCGAACAGCTTTACTCCCAGCTGTTTCTCGCCGGTACTTCAGCACAGAAGGCGAGTTCGAATTTCATTATTTTCTCTTTTTGTTACAACCCTATATTTCGATATATATATATAAGTTATCTTTGTTCAATCGCACGTCGGATTCTGTTTTTTTCAATTTATGTCATTCTTGTCACTGCGCTGATTGTTTTTAATTTTTTGAATTTCGACTATAGTAGTATCGAACCAGGCTTTCAAAGATTATATCACAATAATTATATAATAAAGATCGAAAATGTTCGTGACGATATCATGCGTTGACTTAAACTTCGGCTCTATTTAAATGAAATTAATTAATTAAATCTTTTATTCGCTATTATATAGAAATTAATACCGAGTATTGCTAATGAACGTACGTAGTGCTTACATCGAGCGATAGATATTTTAATTGAAAAATTATAAAATATATAATAATGCGCATACAACGCTTCCAAAATAAAGCGATAAGAACTATCACAGATGCACCGTGGTATGTAAGCAATCTTACGGACCTAGATGTTACACCCGTGAAAGTTAAAATCCAAGAAATAGCTAGCGAGTATGAACTCTATTATCGCATAAATACTTTAGCTGTTGCTCTGCCGGACAACTCGGCAGAAGTGAGGCGATTAAAACGAACAAAAACTACGGATTTATTCTGAATAATTAATTGTACATTTAGCGAAAATCCTTATCGCCGGATAAGGAATTTTACAAGTCAATCGATGGTTTTTCAAAAGTTTACTAGATAGCCTAGAAATAATTGCGGAAAATAATTACCGCAGGCGGCAGCGTCGCAGCGACGGGTTCGATGTATTCCGATTTCTTATCAGAGTATGGTTCGACGGGACAACCAATCACATTTCTTCTTACTGGTCAGACGTTCTAGCGTTGGTATAAATAGACCTTCCTGTAGGATGCCAGCTCCTTTCTGTTCAAAGTATTCTCCAAGTTAAGACGTATGTCTGAATTGACGTTCGTTTTCGTTAATTGCCACATTTTCATTTATGTGTATACATAAAAGTTTTTCGCTTTCGTTTTACCTCACTTCTGTACATTTAATTATCTTGTTAATTTAGTCGAAATAAACTGATCTTACGCGGTTGTTAATCTCTGTTCAAATCAAAATCGTCTGAATTCTGTAGATCAGCATTATTTGCGTTTTTGATTTTTTTTTTTTTTTTTTACATAAATGGAATTCAGACTGAAATTGAAGCTTCCAGCACGTAAGCGTTAAATATTATTTCATTTTTTTTTGCCACTTAAGATGTCTGCAAATGCGAATATTCTCAAACTACAGCTTGAACGCTTTGAGTATATCGAAAAACGAAAGATAAGCCCTTTTTGTACATTTTACGAAGCTACTACGAACAATAGCATTATTTGAAGGAAAAACTAAACCGGTAAGAAGGTGCAGCTCGATAACAAAAAAATGGACCGGAATCAATAAGATAAAAGAATTAGTCAAAAATTGCAAGTAATAAAAACCGGCTACAGCAGATTACCCACTCGATGCAAGATGACATGCCCGAATTGGGTTGTACAAGTATATATATATATATATATATATATATATATATATATATATATATATATATATATATATATATATATATATATATATATAAATATATATATATAATATATATAATGCCTATTAAAGTGGCGTCTTCTTGCGATGACAAGTTAAATCAAAGTATTTCATTAAAAACGGCAGAGTACGCTTTATATTTATGTTTTACAGATTCTTTAATAGAATGAAAAGTAAACTCAAATAATGTTGCCCGTGTATTTTCGAATCATTTTTTCCCCAAACTAATTTTAAAATTCGTAATATTTTACATTAAAAATAATTTAACACTACAACTTTCTAGACGAAATAGGTTATTAATTCGATTATGAGTTAACGGTTAACGATTAAGTCTGTACATAGTGTATCATTTACGTTTACAAGGCATTTCGTAACGCATCGTATATTTGGCGAATGCAAGATATGTCTCTGCTCCAGACAGCAGTATGTACACATACGACAAAATAAGACGTTACGTCGAAAGATTTCCTTTGATAAATTCGCTGCTAATAATCGGAATATCTAGAGAAATTCGTCTGAGGATATAATCAACATTGACTACGATGATAATGATAATTTTGAAAACGCCCATTTCTTATTTCCACGAATCAATATCTGTACGTCCAACTCTGGGCTACACTCGACAATATTCTAATCCAATTCCATCCTTTCCGTAACACGTATAAAGGACATTCTATTAAAATCGTTCGAATTCTTTCACAAAGTCGCATGATTCGTCTTCTCTGATTATCCATTTTGTCAAATATTCATCGCTGCGACCGTGACACTATGCAAACTTTACTGTTCTGCTCAGATCAAAAACCAAGTAATCTAACGTTTGGATCTTGTATTAAATTTATTTCGTATAACTTTGGAAATTTTCGTTCAAATCTTTCTGCGGTGGTTTTAGCAGTTTGTTGAAAACGATACGGGTCGCTTATTAACACTGCAGTGGTGGCGCGGACTACAATAGTAGTCCAGCACTTTTCTTTTGTTATTTTTTTTTTTTTAAAATTGTGTGAGTTTAGAGGATGAGATTTTTATTACCTCCCTGTTATGATGCATAACATGTCCTTGCTTTGGTAATCATGCGTTGTTCTTAAATTATTTACGTTTTTCTCACGTGCATTACAATAGTAGTCCACGCGACCAGTAACGTGATAGTTCACTTTTGTTAGTGTTGAGTTCGGTAATTGAAACTGTATCTCTAGCATTTTTTTTTTTTTTTATTTTAGTTATTTTGTATATTTTTCATGATATCTTCGTGCTTTGTGTCGTAAAAAATATGAGTTACACCCTTGATAAAGTACGCAAGTGGTTAGTCATCTGACTCTGATTCGGAAGAAATTCTTGGCTTAGCAGATGAGGAAGAAAATGAAGAGGATGTTGTAGAAGAAGAAATATTTCATGATGATGCATAGATGAAGAAAATGAAGGAACAACAACTTATCTTGGGGAAAAATACGGTGACCAAATGGTCAAAAACTGTAATAGCCCCGACTTCTCGGACACGGCGACAAAATATTGTGTTTCATCGACCGGGTCCAGCTGGAAATGCTAAAACTGCTGTTACACCTATCCAGTGCTTTGAATGCCTATTTGATGATGCCATATACAATAACATTATGCACCAATATCTACATTCAAGAAAAAGTTACAAACAAATATGAAAGAGAAACAGATGCAAAGCTCACGGATGAATGTGAAATAAGATCACTAATTGGTATATTGTATATGGCTGGTGTTTTGAAGGCAGAAAAACGTAATATTACGGATATGTGGGATAACAGTTGTGGTAATGGTGTAGATGCGATGTATGTAACAATGAGTGAACATAGATTTCGATTTCGCATGCGCTGTTTACGTTTTGATGATGTTAGAGATAGAAATGCTCACAGAGAAAAGGACAAACTAGCTGCAATAAGATATGTACTTGAAAAATTCGTGATAAATTGTCAAAAGTGTTACACAGTGATGGACTATTTGACAATAGATGAGCAACTAATAAGTTTCCGTGGCAATTGTACCTTACGACAGTATATTCCAACAAAACCTAGTAAATATGGCATCAAAATATTTGCACTCGTTGGAGCAAAAAATATTTACACACATAATTTGGAAATTTACGTTGGTGTTCAACCGGAAGGTCCTTACAGAAAAAGTAACAAACTTGAAGATGTTGTAAAACGATTAGTGCAGCCCATCGAAGGTACAAATCGGAATATAACTGCTGATAATTGGTTCGGTTCAGCGCCATTGGTACATAGTCTTTTATTAGAAAATTAACGTTTATTTGCACCCTGAGAAAAAATAAACCCGAAATTCCCAATTTCTACCGCATAAACTGAAGGAAATAAATAACTCTCTATTTGGATTTCAAAAGAACTGTACGCTAGTTTCCTACGTCCCGAGCAAGAATAGACCAGTTATTCTAATATCATACATTTATTCAATTTTTGTATATGTTCACCATATCTTAGTATACTTTTTCATTTTATCTGTTATTCATATTATAATCTTGGGGTTTATAAATATGAGTTTTCTTGTCAAAAACTGTTAAAATACGATGCGCACGAAACAAATAATACAAATCATATTTAAATCGCTAAAAAAAAAAGGAAAATCGTGGTGGACTACAATAGTAGTCCGCGCGACCACTTACGCAATAATACTTCGCGCGACCACTGTAGTGTTAAACGGGGCATTTTTAAATAAAAATTCATTTCCTTATTTGATGTAATTTGTCTTGATAAATAATTTTTAAAAACAGATGACCACGCTGTTGTGTTGCCTTCTTTTAGCTGCTAAAGTTTTTATTTTTAATCCAAATATGAATATTTTCTTTATTAGTATAAGTCGAACCTTAAATATTTTTAGAGGAATTTTAAAAGGCTAGGTTGATATTTTATGCAACTTTTCACTTTCTCCATAAATCTATGTTACTAACGATATTGTACTATCGAAACATTACATCGATTTTCATTTCTGCGCTCGGTTTGTAACATCTTGCATGATGGCTGCGTACAACAATGAATATAACAAAATACAGCTTCGTACAAAATAATCTAAATCTGCGAATGTTCAATCGTTTGAACAAATAAATACGCTAGATGACAAACAAAATCATTTATATCATACTATTCTAGCCTAAACGATATTAACACAATGAAAGTAAAATACACGCTCTATTTTATATCTAGAAGTTAGATATATGAATGGTAGTTTGTTTAATAAATGACAGATACAAACATTCATCCCGATTACTGCATTTTATTTTTGCTCTAATCTGTTAACGTAATCGTGCTATTTTAAGTTCAGTACGCACACATGAAAAGAATGAATACAAAAGTGAATTTTAATTGATAAATTAGTTTTAATACTGACTACATACTTGTTTACGATGATGTTGAGGAAACAATAAATATGTGAATCCTTTTCCAGGTTTAGCGACTAATTTCATTTTAACCGTTTTTAAAATATTTCTTGGCAATATTGAAAAATACATGTAATTTTCTAGTTTGTAAAATAAATTTGTTGCGCTCGTGCGCACATTCTTTTTAAAAAGTATCTCTTAAAAATATATATTATTAATTCTCATTTCATAAAATAATTGATTGTAAATTTTATATTGCGTTTTTAATTTATACCTTTAAAATATTACATTTTACCAATATTTAAAGAAATCATAAAATATATGTACACATATAGATAGGTAAAAAAATATAATTTCGTCTTAGAAACTCGATCTGTTTCATTAATACGTATTTATATTTAAATTTTAATTTTTTTTTTTTAAATTCAACCACTGACGTAATAAATGCATTATGATATCTAAGTGAATTAAAAATTATCCAGTGGGCATTGAAAAAAAGTTTCGAACGTTACTTTATAAAAATATGTCCGGTTTGTTGTTGCCTGCGTACATACCTTGTTTTTTTTTTTTTTTTTTTTTTTATATATGTATATTCTACTATAAATGTTACAGTTATTTGCATTTAGTGATGAATATTTAATGTTTTTAGTTTGTTTATAATTTTATAATATATGTTTATTTTTCAAATTTACGGTTTTCAGTTTCGTTTTAAAACAGAAATATATTAAATCACGACGGAAAATATGATAAACGTTATGTAAATGCTCGATTCCAGTTTCGTATCAGATATGCTTAAAGAACAACCGTGAATTTATATTTGGCGTAATATGTACGTGTATTTGATATAAAATAATCTGTTTTATTTGCGTAAAAATGTTTCTGTCTGTTATTTTTATATGTATGGAGATTGAAGCCATAAGTTGTTTATATACATAATACGAATGCATGTATATATACCAGAAGTAAAATACGTGTTTTTCTAATTTTTAAAGCTTTTCTATAACCAATTGTTGTAAGGATATATTACGTGTGTTCTGAACAATTGAAAAATAATAGAACTTGCTAAAATAAGGACGGATATGATGCATTGCATTATGGAAAATGTAAACTTATATTTAGATATCCCAATTTTATTTACAGCAACATCATACTGCATCGGTTCAAAGATAGCTCGTAATTCTAGAAGTAGTCCGTGTGTCGGTATTATTTTTAATATTTTAGCTAACAACAAATAACATTAAATATTTATTAGAATTAAAGAAGAATGTTATCATTTTCTATAGTACATAGTTTTAGTTATCTATGGATTCGAAGTTGTCAAACTGCATAAACAATATTACTTTAAATGATTTTCGATGAATTTAACGGTAAATATAAGTGTAAATGTTAATACACACTAACATGTAATATAAATATATTATTATTTTTTACATAAGATTGAAGATTAAATAAAAAACATGGGAAGGGCATGAAAAACGAAAGAGATATAGTTATGTAAAACATGTTATAAAATGTTCAAGTAACTGAAATAATAGTCAAAAGCATATTTTAAAACAATATTGAGGAAAAAAATTAGAAGTTTAGACACGAATTAAGATAATTATTTGTTTTTAGAATTAATTTCGCTTTAAAACCGACAGCTTCTTTATTTAATTAATTATATATCTTTATATGTGTATTTGTGTCGAAGTGCGATTTTTGATGGTATCCTGTATGTTAAAATTCATGACTAGTCTTTTAGACGGATTACTGAATAATATTTGCTTGCGATGATTTACACTAGAAAACTAAAATTCTGATGCGTTATAATTCACTTTTATATTTTGTGTTTATTTTTAGTTTGTTATTGCTGTGAAAGATTATGTTTCATGAAAATTTTTATCTCGATTAAGTTGAAACAAAATTAAGACGGCGCTTCCAGTATCCAGATATGGTAATTATAATACACGTGTAAATT
Organism: Coronaproctus castanopsis; assembly: GCA_032883995.1. Taxonomy (NCBI): domain Eukaryota; kingdom Metazoa; phylum Arthropoda; class Insecta; order Hemiptera; family Monophlebidae; genus Coronaproctus; species Coronaproctus castanopsis. The sequence goes on from CM065054.1 coordinate 89,804,647, forward strand.
TAATAATTTTTTGGCGTGTATATATATATATATTATTTAATGCTAACTTTAGCAGATTACCTATATATATATATATATATATATATATATATATATATATATATATATATCAAGTATGACAGAGTATATATCTATTCATTTAGTAGTAAGGTGTTCTCCAATAAGACTCAAGCTTAATTGTTACATTATGTGTAATGGTATTTTCCTTTTTAATCTACGTGTCGAAGGTTATCATTAATTAAGCCTGTTGCTAGCGGATTCGAGTGTGATCTATGCATATGTTTCACTATATATTCTTATTACATCTTTCACCGTTTCTAATTTTGGGTCTCTGTATATGTCATCTTTTCTAATATACCAAGGTGCATTTATCAACGTATAGATTTTGATTGAAACATTTCAATTTTAGGAAATATTTAAATTGGGTACCATACCCCATATTTGAATACCATACTGGCTTGAAGGTAGTTTTGTGCAATAGTAATTTATTTTTTATGGATAATTGTGATTTTCTTTCAATAAGACAGTGGCATTTACGAAATTGAATGTCCAATTGCTTTCGCTTTATATTTATACGTCTTTGTCAAGTTAGCCTTTTATCTAGGTCCATTCCTAGGTATTTTACACAATCAGTGGCTTGCAGTTCTCTACCCTTGATAGTAATTGGTTCTGCATTATGTTTGCATTTTGTAAACAGTATATAATGTGATTTTGTTTCATTAAGACTTATCTGCCGTTAGTCCATTTCTCAATCATGTTTACATTCTGCTGTAGTAGTCGAGTTGCTCCTAAATGATTCTTGCTTATGGATAGTATAGCCGAATCATCAGTAAATGTTAGTAGTGATAGTGCTTTGACGGGTCGGCAAGTGTATATAGGAGGTACAGTACAGGATCCAGAGCACTCCCTCGTGGCACGCCTCATTTTATTTCAGGAAGCGATGTAACCTACTACACTTATGATATTATATATAAAACCGAATACGGTGATGTCAGATTGCATTTATTTATTTATTTTTAAATACATATTTACGCGAATGTTCGACTAAATTCGTGGACTGTCTAGCATTAGGTATATGAGTAGTAGTGATAATTTTTAGGAATGTCTATCTAGTAACACGAGCATCATGTAGTATCCGGTTAATTTAATGTACGTTCGATTTTTTTACTTCATTCGGCAGCAGCACGACGTTCAGGTTATTCTAGCTTTTGATCGTAGTGTTCTACAACTGTTTTGATTTCTTCATTGATTGTTGTTATATATATATAAAGACCTGCATGTAACGTATGATTTTGGTAATATACTACGGGCATTTATTACACTCGGTTTAGTACATCGTCCTAATTGATATCCGTATATCTAGTTTCAGTATTTACTTATTGTTTTTTTACAGACTACTCTCATTTTCATTCCAACAACCACAGTAGAGATTTCTATCTGTTAAGCTCACTTTATTTTATTTTTTCTTTCCTATTATGTGCGTTTAGTTAATATTCTGTCACAGGAATTTTATTATTTTTGTAAACCATATGGTTTTCTAGTTTTTATTATTTATAAATGTTATATGCGCAGATTTACCTTCATTAATCTCTACACTCCACCGTTTAAACTATGCCGACACATTGTTGACGGCTGATTGAAGACTATTATTGGTGGTTTCTGTTTAATTGTACACCGAAATTGCGGGTGTCTATTTCTGTTTCTACTGATAGCATATTAAATATAGCACCGATCTCAGTGTTGTGTACCTTGCGGTATACTTGCCTGGATCCGACAAGACTTAGATTTCGCACCTGACGAAAAAATACCTTTCACTTAAGTAAGATTTCAACAGTTCAAATAATTAGTGTGCGACATTTTACTGTTCTTTCTATCGGTCGCACTTTGCGATTGTTTTAAATCGAGGAACAAATATCGTTTTAATTTCTAAAAGTTTTTCGATTATGTTGACTATGCGATATTCTGAAATATCACGCCCTGTTCGAAATTCTAACTAGCGCTACAATGTTTCCGTCACTAGTTCTTTCTACTAATAGTTTTCGTATAATTCTGAGAGAACGGTAAGTACAACTGTCGGACGATACGATGTAAGTTCTTGAACAGGTCTTGAGGAGACGGTTAATATTGAACTGAAATAATTTTTTTTTTTTTTTTTTTTTTAATTATTATTAAAGTCCTCTTCGATATGATTACAGTAGTGTCGTGTAATTACATTCGTATTAAATATTCGATATTTTTGTAGAGCGTCCGATGCCGTCATGATAAATTACTGAAGTATCCGAGGAGAATTAAATATGGCTCCGAAATTAATAGTCCACACGGTTTGCCTGAGGTACGTTTAAATTTCATTATACTTCTTATATTACAATCATGTTTTAAATCTGTAACATTAAAATTCAAATTTATCTTACGCGATCTAATTTAAAATGTTAATATTTTGCATATATTCTTCTTCTTCTTCGTTAGCCGTTATCAGTACGTGACTTCCCCAATTTGTTCGAATCTATTAACCCTAAACATTTGAATTTTATCCGTTCATATCGTATCCGCGACCGTGTTAAAACTTGTTTGTCTTCTGCTTTCTACGATGTTGACCCACTAATCTAGCGATCTTTAGATCATCTCCGTGTACTATTCTTAGCGATATTTATTACATGCGTCACTACTGTTGCTTATGCGCTATTTCGTCTGTTAGTCCTTCAGAGTGATACCGGCGTATAGTATTTTTCGTCCATGTCATTTTTTTTTTATTAATTTCCACGTTTCACTAGCATTATTTAAAACTGGAATTACTGTTCATTCGTTTTTGTTTTCTGGTTTAAAGATTAGTAAAATAAATAATGAAAAAAAAGTTGACTAAAATTTTTCTTTATGAAAAATCACAAAGCTTTTCGGCTGTTAGGCCATTATCGAGTAAATATTTTTTTAAAAAGATAAAAAACATAAAATGAAAAAAATATTAATTTAAGATTACAATTCACAGAAATCAGACCGTTGATTAACGTTGTTTATCACGTTCACTGTCAGCTTATTTTATTAATACTGTTTTTCATTTTGCTTGATTTTTCTGAATTGTAATCTTAAATTAATATTTTTCATCTTTTTAAATATTCACTCGATAATGACCTAATGGCAGATAAGCTTTATGATTTTTCATAAAAAATTTTAGCGATTTTAACTTATTTTTTTTCGTTTATTTAAAAAAAAATCACTACATTCCGCATCTTCAAGTTGAATGTTAGTTCAGATGAAATACGCGGTTGATTTTTATTTATTTGTGTGTGTGTGTGTATATGTGTATATATGTATTTAAATTCGTGGTATATCGTAAGTCATAATTGAAATTTGCCACGACTACTTCGATGTAGCACGTATTAAACAATTATGTCAACTAACATACTTTATAAGCTAAACAAAAGAAAATGCGAATACAAAAGTTTATAAACAATTTGACAACATTTCAATATATTACGAGGCTGTTATACTCGATTGCGTTTTAGTAGAAGCCACGCGTCTGTTTTCAAGTGTAGTTTGTTTCGAAACTATGTAATATTTTTTTGTTATATATCCCCGCATTAGTCATTGTTCCGAGAAAAAAAAAAACATTTTTTTATTTTATTTTATACAATACTAGGATTATTGATATTTAAAAGAACAGTCGACTAATTTCGCTGGCTTCACATCATCATCATCATTATCAGCAGGTGGACTAAATGGTAAAATTAATAACGGGTGTAAAAATTCGCGATCTAAATATCACCATTAAGTACTGTCTCCTTATCGGAGGTAGGTGACTATTTACTTATACATATTTTGTTGTACAGTGTGAGCAGCGTACAAGGCAATTATAGTATAGCGTTAGCGTAGATAGACACACACACGCCCGGGAGAACTGATTGTAATCGATTTGTCGTCACGACACAACGCACAGCCCCTCGTATTTTTGTAACTTACTGTATTATTACTAGCGCACATATGGTGTTATGCGTGGTGGTTTGCCGTTGTCTTCCACTCGATAATATTAAGATTATTTATATTTTTTTATTTTCTGATGATAATTTTGTGTCGCCGATCGTATTGCAACTCGGTACATTCCGTATAGACAAGTCCGTCCTCTAGGCACTAGGCTATCCCGATGACCGGTGTAAATATATCAGTCTAAATTCTTCCGATATTAGCTTATACTTTTTAGGACTCTGTATTAAAATTTTTAAACGAAGAATAAATTTGTACTAGTTTCGTTAAATTCGTAATTTTTTTCACTTTATTATTTGTTTTTTTTGTTTTTTTTTTCTAACGGTAAATATCGATCGATTTTAGTCGTCTATTTTTAATGAGATTGACGTCTTTTTTCTCCTAGAAATGTTTCAATTTTATTTAATCTAAATCATTTTTTCACCCTACATAGATGAATTTTTAATAAATGCCGTATGTAATTTTTCCGGATGAGAAATTATAAACATTTTTCGAAAATCAAAATATTTTTATCATTACTTTACGTTATATTATTATGATAATCTTATATTTTCTTTTAAATTTCGTACGTCCCGTTTAATTTTTCGCATCCGTAGACAGACCCAGTGGCCTAGTTGTACGTCCGCAAGGCCAAAGTGATCAGACTTTCGATAATCAAGTCTGTCCGTACAAGAAAAAAATTGTCAATGGCGTCTAAACAAAGTTTTAAAAATGCAATTCGTTTCTCGGATGAAATTAAATTTTAAATACATTCAGTCCCATTTAATATAAATTGAATACTGAATAACTACTATTAACATTATAAAATTTTGTTACACCCGAGTTTTATAATTAATAAATTCTTAATTCTCCTGATCAGTCAACTTCGCAAAATCCAGTATACTCAAGTTTTTTTACTAGTAATAAATAATTAGAATTGTAGATCCAAGATTTTTATGAAACTTCAAAATATATTTTATGGCATTTAAATATATTTATATATATAAAAAAAAAACTGAAAATAATTAAAAATTATTTACGCGGCATAATGTCACAAGTGCGATTATCAGCTTTAGCTTAGAATACGAAAGAGCGAAAAAACTTCATATCAATTTAATTACAGAAGAGTTCGCTAATAAAAATGCCAAAAGATCCGAACTATTCCATAATTATATGTAAATCTAATTCTAATATTCATTTCTTGTTGTTTTAATAAATTTAAATAAAATCAGCTGTATTCAAATAAATTTCATTTTGTTAATTAAAAAAAGAAATCATTTTTTTTCAAACAATGTTTTTGTTCTTGCCTGTATATTCTCGTTTTACTTTTATTAACCCGTTAGTATTTATTATTAATACATTTGCTGAAGAATATTTTTTTAATCAATATTTTTAGGAACAAACGTTGAGATTTGGTAAGGGATGACGACCATTTAGGTTAAAGCGAATTATTAAAAATTTAATATCATAATTTAAAAAAATATTCACCAACGCTGCATCAGTTTCGTGAATATTTGGAAAAATTATATTGTTTTTTAATAAAAACAAAAGGGGGTGGGGCTCATTAAGATTTTTATATTCTGCAATTGAATTAGCAGCTAGTAAAGCTATATTATCATCAGCAAAGCTAATATTGTTTGATTCGAGATTGGTATATCCGCAGTATAGATTTTATATAATATTGGATCAAGCAGATTAGAACGTACGCATGTGTTTTTTTTTTCTAAGATTTTACCCGCAATAGCAATATTGAGAATGCTATGTTCGGACGCACTACTTGTACTAACCAACGAACATGAGTTTTGGTTTGGATATTCTATTAAGCATCGTTTTTTTCCTTTCCTATTCGTTCTAGAACCTTACCACATTTCTGAGCCATACAACGTTATTAATTAGACAACACTTTGAATATATATATATGTGTGTGTATTTGTATGCATATGTATATATATATATATATATATAAAAATAATATAAAAAAAGCACATGTGATAATTGTAATAATTATAATAATTAGGTGATACATTAATATTGAGTATAGTATACTTAACTTTGGGCTACCGATGGTGTGCTTTAAGTAAAGGAGATGACTACGAACAAAGCAAAAAAAAAAAAGTTAATTAAAATATAAATATTTTTCATGGAGATATAGCGAAAATGAATCTTTGAATACATCATATTCCGTATCTGTAAGTTTGCAAGCGTTAAAATGTATTCTATACGAGTAAAATTGCATATCTTCATGGGGCTCAAGTGAGAAGTCTGTGTACTTGAAAGAAAAATCGTTATATAATATGCGCGTTCGCGGTAATCCACGTGCACGTTAATATATATAAATGCACGCAGATATACAAAAACAGAAGTATAGTCGATACCTTTTTTTCTGGTACAGGAGTAGAATCAAGTTATAAAGAAACAGCTGAAAAATGGCAACGAATGTACGAAGAGAGCACGTATAGGATTATAAGAAAAAATAAACGTAGGAAAATAGATGCAATAAAAAGGTAGGTGCAATCAATAATTATAATACACAGCAGAAACTGTATATATGCGGAAATGATATATGTAAATATCTACAAGTTGAAAACATAAATATCTGAAAATATGGATGGATACCATTTTTTAAGAAATTAATATATATAGTACCCATAATGTATACAAATAACATGTTACCAGTCATATGTTACGAGTAATTTATAATGCAGTATGGCAATCGTGTATACGGCATTTACATATGGGGACAAGCAGATACGAATAAAGTAGTAAAACTAAATTACAAAAAAAAATATCTGAAGTTAATATGTAATGTCAGGAAACATCAAAGATATACAATAAAGGATCTTCTACGGAAAACAGATATATTACTTACAAAAATTAGAAGTAAATTCTGTTCCATTTAGTACGTAGTATGACTAGATTTAAGAGGAGGAAATTAGTTTATTTACTATGAATACTGGGAAATATTTAATAAGTACCATTGCGTATTTCGTTAATAAACGAGAACATCTCCGCCGTTGGTTTCCCGTCTTGTATCCACACACTAATTATAAGAACACAATCCATGGATTACGCACATCACATTCAACGATAATATATAACCATACACGAAATGAACACTAGCTTTATTTTACATACACTACAAACAGGCGCGTCGTTTTTATTTGTGTTTATATATATATATATATATATGTGTGTGTGTGTGATACGTAGTAATTTTTCGGGGTGTATTTTGAGATTTCTCATTTATTTTTTTGCTAGCACGTATAACAAAAAAAACTGCGCTTTTGTTTGCTCGGTACGAGTCAAGACGGAACAATGACAAAACTGATGAAAGAAATAAAGAAATTAAAAGTTGAATTAAAAAAAAAAAAAATAGAATTACGCGGATTTCCATTGTAATGAAAAATGATTAGGGGGCAACTTAGACCGACGAAGTTCGTAAAATGTTCCTACGGTTTCCGTTAACTCGAAGAAGATTAATAGAAAACCGTTTCCCTTGGCCAAGCCTAAATAGGGCGGGGAATGGGGGTTTAGTAATTGTCTTCGCCACGGCAGATGTAGAGGAACGAGAATAATAATGACGCGAATGTATAAACTTAAATGGAAGCAAATAAAAACTGCAAGAGGATACAATAGAAATTCTAGACGAAATGAGAAAAGGCCAAAATCACCACCACCACCGTCATCATCGTCTACGTCGAATTGTTCGTTTGCCGACCGTCCAGACTACCCCCTTTGTACGTTTATTTTTTATACGTGCAAAATGGGCTAGCATTTAAGGAGCTGATTATATGAAACCCAGATGCGTGCGCATACGGTGTTATACGAAGTGACGTGCTACTGACTTCTACGCCGACTTACGTAATGATGAAATGGCGAATAATGGGTAATGTGTCACGGATATAATGGGTAATGTGTCACGGATAAAGTTGTTAAAATATACTGATAGTAGTATAATGAAAATATTATAAAATGACGAATTCCGCACGTGTATACGTTATTTTATAATTTACAATTGGAAAATAGCTGAAATATGTAGATATTTTAACACCGATCGATTCTTTTATATATAATAACTTCTGATCGTATAGAACAATGCATATAAGGAGCGAACATTAACAGTCACGTTAAACTGAAAAAGATTAACAGCGGAACGGAAAGTATAGATTTAGACGATAAAGGCCAACCCTAAACTGACACACCGATTGATCGGTTGATTAAATGTATATATATATATATATATATATATATTTTTTAAGTTTTCTGACGCCAATATTTTGCGTAGGGTTCTCGAAAATTTTTCAACCGTTGTTTGTTCCGAGTCTTGCGTATGCATGTATATGACCTGCTTACTTTATTATGTCATCCGACCATCTAGTGTTTCCTTTATTTTCGTCTTTCACTGTATGGTCTCCAGTTCAGTATTTCTTGCGTCCATATTGCGTTGGTCACTTTTGCTACAAGCTTCGCCTAGTTTAATTCGTTTCATGACCGGTTACAATAATGTCCTCGTATTGTGCGTTTTTCCGTATATCGGAGTTTTCGATTTCGTCCTTTAACCTTAGTCCGAACAGGTCGTGGTATACGCCCGATTTGTCTTTCCGTTTTTCTAATCTTATCCAAAAGTCGATTTCCGGCTCTGTAGCTCGGCACTTAATTTCGATTTGTAAATTCTTTACGGTATCCGACCGAATTGAATTCTTCTGTCCACTTCCTGCGCATATTGTTATTTTTCCCCGTTATAAGTTTATTATATTAATAGAATAATCGTTTATTAAATAATTAAAATACAGACGATAAACATAATTTATAAATATATCGTGTACCGGAATTCGCTTTATCACGATAGCTAACAAGGTTAATTAATTAAGGTAAGTAACAAACAAAAAACGGCCAACTATTATAACGCAGGAGGAAAAACGCATAGAAACAAAGCGAGCGTAATATTAAATAACGTTGAAACTAACGATTAAATATGAAAATAATTAATATAACATTAAACTAATAATTAGAACAATATTAGTAAGCGAATAGATCATTACAATAAATTATGTTTAATACGTCTATGCTTATATTTTGTATACCTAAACATTAGCTGTATCGTAATTACCTATTAACGAGATAAACTAATCATGTATACAATCATCGAAAAATTTACTACGTGATATGTTATGAATGCATTTCTTAACACGCGGTAATTTCAGAATATTATGATGCATATAATCTAGTATAACGTGGAGCATTTAGTATGCACCTAAGACCCCTGTTCTGAATGAGCTGCAATTTATTATAACTTGCGTTCGATATCGAACTCCAAAAGAAACAAGCGTACATATAATATCGAACGCATTAGTGTTTTATAAATAACACGTGTATATTAAGGAATGATTTTCTATTAAACATTATGGAACAAATGGATTTATTATTAGCCTTCGTATTAATATAGTTCACAAGTTTAGTGAAGTTAAATTTGTTGTTAAAAACAACACCTAAATACCGAATCTGATGTGACCAATTAATGCTATTTCCCGACATAAAGAGATTATTGGACAATTTTAGTCGTCTGCGTGTAAAGAAAATTGCTTCGGTTATTATATCTGACTAGCTGGTTTAAACGCACTAAAAAAACATAGCCGCATCGTCTGCATAGAGTGTCACTTGTGCATTCGGCACTACTGGAAAATCATGTAAGTATAATGTGAAATGAAAAGGTCCCAACACACTTCCTTGCGCAACACCCCCTAAACACGTTTTAATTGAAGAGACCGAATCACCGGCAGTTACATAAAAAGTTCTATGGCGCAAATTTACATCTAATCATTTTGTTTAATATTCCCGCGTGCCATGTAGTATCGAACGGTTTAGTAACGTCAAAGAGCACCGTATCAGTGTGTTTTGGATGAGACGTATAAAAATTTTGACGAAAACCAAACTGTACATTGGGAATAATATTATTAGCGTGAGATTGTTTCCTTAATTCGATTAAAATAATTTTTTCTGCGATCTTACTTAAGTTGCTGAGTAAATTAATTGGCCGAATGTTGCAAATCTGAGAACTGCCCGTCCCTGGTTTAGGAAGAGCAATAACTTTTGCGATTTTCCGGCCGTGCGGAAAATAACTGAAATTACTATAGATGAAATTTTATCATGTCCCGTAGAATGTTTAGCTTTAATTTATTTAATAGTGACATAATTTTCGGAGTGACAAAAATTATTTTATGAACAGATGTGACAGGTTTAATATATTTATTGACCGTAGATCGAACTTTGTTTGTCTGATAATTCGAATCAAGGTGCAAATTTTGACCATGTACTCTATAGTATTTATATGCAAGGAGTTTTGATTTTTCACTATGATTATAAACGTAATTGCTTCGAAATCAATTGTAGAGCGATGGACGATCAGTGCACTGTTCCTTATAATTTTTGCAAACCCACAGATTTCTTCCCCGTAAGTATAGGAAGGTAGATCTTATTCTAAATTTGCGCTATTCCTAAATTTATTCTCCAACCAATTTCTTTCAACATTTGCTCCAGTTCCAGCATCATTTTCTGAAGTTCTTGATTTTTTTTCTTTTATTAGTATCACATCGGTGTGTGTGTGTGTGTGAAATATAGTAATTTATAATTAAAATGTAAATCGCTGGTAGTCGTTTAATTGATTGTGAACAAATATTTTCTCTAGTTACCCCATTGTTGGGTTATTGAATTTAAATGATAATAATAATAACTGCATATAATAAATGCGATAAGATTATCTATGCTACGATGAAGTTTATAATAAGAAATAAATTTATTATATTTGTTATATGTAGTTCTTTGATTATTTGTTAATTTGAATGACCCAGGATGAGGTAATTGCCGAAAAATCATTATTACTTATTTGTAAATCATAATTTGTGATCAGTCTTGACATACGAAGCTGAAACATGAAGCCTTACTAAAGGGACAGCTAGAAGTATTATGAAAACCCAAACGACACACGAGTGGATTATCCTTGGAATCAAGCTCAAAGATCGCAAGACGGTTACATGGATTAGGGTACAGATGAAATTTGTGGACGCAGTGGAACCGATCGCCAAGCTAAAATAGAAATGGGCCGGACGTATGAACCGGAGGATGGCGAGGTCTGTGGCTAGGTGGCGAGATGATATTGTTAAATGAGCAGAAATCAATTGGATTCGAGCCGAACAAGATAGTAGTCGTTGGAAAAGTTTTGAGATTACCCAGCAGTTGGTTGATATAGGCTTATCGTGATATTATATTTATATGTAAAATATATTATATATCGTCATCATTCGAGTACCTGGGAAGCACCATTACTGGAGATGGGCGTAGCTCCCAAGACATACGGGAACGACTTGCCATAGCGAAATAGGCTATGATGAAAAAAAAAAGTAAAAATAATAACCAACAGAACAATGCCCATAGAGCTGCGAAAACGCATTATAAAAACATACGTGTGGTCAGTAGCATTTTATGGATCGGAAACACGGACGTGCACAAAACGAGAAGAGGATAGGATAGAAGCATTTGAAATGTGGTGCTGGAGGCGGATGGAGAAAATAAGCTGGTCGGAGAAAACAAAAAAACAAGAAGTTTTAAAACGGATCAATGAAAGGCGGTAAATGCTGAACGAGATTAAAAAACGGAAACTATGTTGGATGTGGCATGTGTTACAACATGGAGGATTGCTGCGAGATGCAATGGAAGGATATATATCAGGAAAACGAATAAGAGTTAGACCACGATTAAGCTGGATAGACAATCTGAAGAAGGATTCCGGATTCTCCAGTTACTCGGAAATGAAAAGAATGGCCAATAACCGATACGAGTGGAAAAAGACAAGCATAGTGGCGAACCAGTCCGCGGACTGTTGCACCAGATGATGATGATGATGATATATATATATGATAGATTTTTATATACGCATCGCAGATATATGTAACATGTATTAACATAGTATTATTTTATTTCATATTAATTTTATTTGTGTTGTTCATTTAGAGTGTATGCTTCCAGGAAACATTCGGTTTTTTCTTTTTTTTTTTTTTTTTTTTTTTTTTTTTGTTTATTTATATGGGTATTATGCTTTAACAAAACTTTATAACGTTTGCATTCTGTAAATTTTTCTTTTTATATATATATATGTATATGTATGTATATATATATATATATATATATATATATATATATATGTATGTATGTATGTATATATTATTTATTCAATCAGTAGGTTGTTATGTAAACGTTGTGTGGTGAACCGTTAATATGTTTGCTACTAGTGATGTTGGTGATAGTTGTTGTCGAACACTTTAGTCAAGTACCGGACGGCTATGCGACGTATGCACACGGGTGTAACGGTTTCTCGTCGCGAGCCGACAACGTCGCAATTCGTTCAAGTGCGATTTTTGTGCGCGACTCTTTGTAATGTGTTTAATTTACGCACGTTAGTCCCCTTTTAAGTGTAAACATCGCGTTTTTTCGTTTAGGCCTAAGGACGGATATTATTCGTGCGAGTGAAAATTTCCGAAGGAATTTTGAAATTAAGGTAAGTTTTGAAAATTATTCTTATTTTCAATAAATGAGCGCCTGTATAACGTTATCGGTCGAGTACATTTTTTTAAAGTTAATATCTGTAGTTAGATTATTGTTATAATCGAATTTCTTCGTAATTAAATTTTTATAAGATCGTTATCGTACCCCGTTACTTAATCTTTTCAGTCGTATACAGTCCTATCTGTATATTAAAGTATATTAATTTTTACCGCTAAAAATTATCTATTTCCGTAATAAGGGGGATATTTAATAATTAACCCTTTCAGAGTCACGCGTGGAATTTTGACAATATTTATTATATCACGCTGTTTTCCTGATAACTCCGGATGTTTTTAATTTTTTTGACGTAAATATAATTGGAATTGAGACATTTCACGGTCAACCAGAAAATTATATAATTTTGTTACTATTAAAATATCACGTACCATATAGTGGACACGGTGACTGAAAGGGTTAACGCGTTCGATTATTTGAATATATTCCTCTATAATATAAATTTTTAATGCTAAAAAAAAAATTGCCTAAGTAATTGAGGGAAGAAAAAAAAACAGTACAGCGTCAATGAGAGAATATTCAAAAGAAAAACCGAATAATATGCTCATTCTTATACAAGAATCGCGGTGATTTAACTCTAATGTTTGAGAATTTTTTTTTTTCCAAAACTGACAGTTCGCTATAACTTTGACTTATTGCTCGTTTCACTGTTTGTAATTGCCTGAAAAGTCTGTTAATCTTTGTCTCTTATAATCGACATGTATCGCTAAAGCGAACTAAAATATGCTTTATTTCATACGTTTGATTTTGTTTTTCCTATTTGTTTCTCATAAATGTCTCTCTTATCCGACGTCTCTTATAAGCGAATTCGACTGTATATCCTTCTTATTTCTTGCCACGAGGCATTAGCGACCAAACTTGTTAAAAGTTCTCGATTTCTGGCCGTGTTCTTCGATTTTCTTATTTCATAAATTCCCGTCCCGTGCAGCATTTTATATTTATCTAAGTCCCCCTCGGCCTATCGTTTCTTCGTTTCCCTCTTATTCTTCTCTGTAGTATTAATTCTAGTAATTCGTATTTTCCTCCTCTAATAATATGTTCCGAGTACATTATTGTGGATTTTTTTTTTTTAATAATCATTATTAATTCAGGTTCTTTTTGCAAACGTTCAGAGATATCCTTGTTACTTATTTGTTATCTGTCCGGCTTATTTTCAATATATAGGCGTCTATCCAACTACATTTCAAAAGTTGTCCTTCTCCTTTAAAGCATTTGCTGCGTGTGTTCGTATCTGTGTCGCATATAACATCGCTATGTAACACGTGACGAGACTTAATTTCATGTTTACACATTATTATAGAAGAGAATACTTGGCGAAACGCGCTATTTCTCTATCGTACATCTTGTTTTTGTCAAGTACGATTTACTAATAACGATCATTTTTATCTGCAACCAAACCGATGACGGACGTTTGCCTCAACGTCACGAATTAGTCGACGAAACGGATCGTATGGAAGAAGGGGAAACGGTAGGTACAGCCTTCTACGACGCTGAAGAAGGTAATATAAATAATATAATATTAAGCTATACATCTCCTTGGACGGTGCCTGTCGACTCTACTAGTACCATTGCTACTAATATACGACTAACTACCGCTGGTCTTTCGGAGAATATGCCAAAGTTATCGATCAAACAATTAGATACGCCTCATCTGCTTGGCTTACACGCAAAACAAAAAAATAGGTAAAAGCGGCACTAAAATTACCTACACACCAATTAGTGGGGCAAAGATAAAAATGCTCATTAAAGAACTTCCTACAACGCTTACAAAAGATGACGTAGAGATAGATCTTAAAGGCATAATTCAATTTGAAGAAGTTAGGCGATTTTATAAATCTTTCGATGCTGGTAAAACCAAGTCTGCTCTACAAATTTTCATAGTAATTTTTTTCCATCTAACACTTCTGTAAGGAAAATTTTAAAAATTACGGAAATTTTCTATTCGTTACTTGGGAAAAATTATGCAATACAAATCCCGGTTTACAATGTTATAATTGTAGATGTATGCATTGTGGGGAAAATCATGCCAGCAAGGATTGCAATAATAAACAAAAATCACCTGTGCTAATTGTAATGGTCCTCATGATGCCAGTTTCGAAAAATGTCCAACGTATCTAAAAGCAATAAGAAATAACAGAAAGCATCCTACTAATTAGGTCGCAACTCAAACTTCACACTCCGCTTTGAGCGGTACCCACTCTTATGCTGACATTGCTGCTAGGAGTAGTACTAATAGTAATAACAATAGTCATAGTAATGGTAAATAGTACTGATAATAATAGTAATACAAATATTAATACCAATAAAAATGTCAATAGCAACTACAGTAACAGTGATAATAGTGAGAATAATAATTTTTCGGAAATTTTTCAACTAATAAACATGATAAAGGTTTTAAATCGATCAAAAACTATAAATTATTTTAAATTAATACAAACTAAACTAAGGACATCTAATCAGAAGGGCATATTGTCTAATTCATGTGATGAATACATGAGCACTAATGTGTACTCTAAATAATGCTCTAAGGGTGATTACATATTCAATTAAGAATAAAATCACCGAATTAGATGTATTTATTAAGCATAATAATATTGATATTGCCTGTTTAAATGAAACCAAAGTTGATAACACAATTACCCTGAGGATCTGTGGATATCAAATTTATATCGTCACGATCACTCTATGGCCAGTGGTCGAATTGAAATTTTAGTATCTAATAAGTATAAATGTTCTGTGAATTCAGGCGGTTGGTGTTATGATTTTAATTTACTCCCGTCCTTTGGCTGTTTTTTCTGTCTACCGTCTGATCTCAAGAAAATCCTAAATTCCCATCAGAGAGTAATTATGAGCGATTTAAATGCGAAGAACGGATGTTGGAATTGTTTTAACGCTAATCGGGAAACATACTTCTGGATATGTCATTACATGTGAATTTTTTAATTAAAGCTCCTGTCACGCCAACATTCTATCCAAGAAATATGCAATCAAGACCTAGTTTACTGGATTTACTAATAGCAAAACAGTTTCTTTATTTTACTGCACCAGTTTCATTATTTCAGCTTTCGTCAGATCATAATCCTGTACTTATAAATACTCCTCTCATCCATTCCAATACGTTAATAATAAAAGGAATTATAACTTTAAGAAAGCCAACTGGAAAGATTTCCACATATTTCTACAAGACAATGTAACTATTCCAACAAAATTTGGAAACCGCTTCTGATATTGATCAATATGTTTTACCTCATTCGGTAACTTAATTACAACGGACTGCTAATGGTCACATTCCAAAAAAGAATGATAATCGATCAACTTCAAAAATTAATCCTAGAACACTTCGTCTAATTAAACTGAAAAATTATTTTCGTAAATTGTACCAAAAGCATGTATATCCTGAATCCTGGAAGTACAAAAAAAAAAAGACAATTTTTTGAATATTATTGCCAAGAAAAAACATCCGATCGGAACGTCACATGGAATCGGTTTCTTGGCAGTTTATCACCTGATAATAAAACTCCGGCAAGTTAATAAATATTTTTGTCGTGGCAATACTAAATTCCCACCGCTTCATCATGCAACTGTTCCTGATTTGTTTGTTTATCATGATTAAAGCCGGACTGTGTTAGTCGATTATTTTGTTGCTGTTCACGAACAAAATAATTCATTATCACTTCTCACACACGTTTTGTAAATAAAGTGGTATATATACACATCTATTTTCAATAACTCTTTCACATCGCCTAAAGAAGTATTATCTAGCATCAAATAAACCCAAATTATCTACCGACTCCGATAACGTATGTATTAAACTCATAAAACAACTTCCTTCAAAAACGATTGTTGCTCTAACAACATAAATAAATACATACGTTTGTGTACATTATCCTGTGCCATGGAAAATGTCTATAGTTGTACCAATCCCAAAATCTGGTAAAGACTTGCATCAAGTTAAAAATATAATACCGATAAGTCTTCTTAACAATTTAAACAAAATCTATAATTAATCTTATCCAGATTAAGAATATACTCTGAAAAAAAAAAAATCTTTCCGAACCAATACCCAAATACTCTACTACTACTAGATCTAATTGGCCAGAGTTTACAATATTATACCGGACGATTTTAACTACAAACTGATACCGTATAAGTTTCCTCCTTATTTAATGTTACTCTTAATATCTTATTTTGTTAACGGAAAGTTTTGTGTTAAAGTTAATGATATTAAATCGCGTATTAAGTCTGTCATAGACGGGTGTACCCCAAGGTGGTTTTCTAGGTCCCTACCACTTTTTAATATATATTAATGATTTACTAAAAATGTACATATATCTTTGTTTGCAGATGATAAAGTTCTATTAGTGAACTCTTATAGGGTTGAAATAAATTATCAATGATGCTGGATAATAAACTAAATTTTTCAATCCATATTAATTTCATACGTAACAAACCTCGTACAGTGAACTTGTGCACTTTTTCCAATATTCGATAGAAAATCACCCTTATCGATTAAAAACAAATTTGTTATTTATTTATTCTACCTAGATTGTTATATTCTGTTCCTGTATGGTGTTCTGTCAGCAGGTCAAATATATTGAAATTACAAAAATACAAAATCACTGTTAAGGATAATACTAAATAAATCAAGATATACTCGAATATCTTCAATGCACGATATCTTAAAACTTTCCTATATTCAAGAAGAAATTTTAAGAAGATCTAAACAATTTTACGAAACGTGTAAATTATCAGATATACCAGTCATAAATAACATAGGCGATTATGATTATGAATCTCTAAGGCTTGGGTATAAAAAGTACAAACACCGGCGACTAAATACTCATCATTTGATGATATCATTTATCATTAGATGCTACTAGGTAATTATGTGTGTTCGTGTGTATATATTATATATGTGAGTATATATGTATGCGTATATATAGTTCTACATGTTTTATAATATGTATATTGTATTTTTGCTTTTGTTTTTTTGTGTTGTTTTTTTTAATATGTTATTTCCATAGTGAAATCAATCGCATAGGTTTTTTGTAATTTTTTTCCCGTATTAAATATTATTTTTTTCCTTCATATAATTTGTTATTCTATGTTTTTATAATTTTATTTTAAGCACTAACGTTAAGGACGCTTTTACACTGTTTCCTTGTACGTTTACACTACTATATACATGTATATATATATATATATATATATATATATATATATATATATATATATATATATATATATATATATACCCTGTTGTAAATATGTTTATTATTGATGAATAAAGTTCTTCTTCTTCTTATAATTTCGCGCCGAAAATTAATATTACGATACTTCTGTCTATATAGACCGATATTAAAAATTCGCCGGATACAAAATTTTTTTTTTTTTTTTAAACAGCCCGTAGGACTATAACTATGATACAATCTTAGCTGGTTAGCTAAATAATTATCTATGTTTATGACATGGTTACTTAATAACTAACTACTAACTATTAAGTACGAACGGGTGTGGAGTACGTAACCCATTGGCTACGCATCCATTATCCGCATAACGGTATTTATATATTTACGTAACTAAATCTAGAGGTTGACGACGCCGAAGTCGCCGAGTTTCATGTTTGGTGTCGAGCAGTTGTCTTGCTTCCACGTTAACATGACTGTGCAGTCGCTGCCTGTGCGATTTCGCGAACTCCTTAATGACATCATTAAGAATCGGCACATGGAGATCGGAGTGAATATCGTCGTTACGCGAGTAGCGATATGCGTCGACTATTGCACGTAAGATGACATTTTGACGACGTTGTATCACGTTTCGATTAGTTGTGGCAGTACAGCCCCACATAGCAAGACCGTATGTCCAGATCGGCTTAATAGTTTGCTTGTATAGCAGAAGTTTGCACGACACATCCAGCTCGGATTGTGCTTGATCTGCTGAGCTTTCATTTTTACATGGACTTTCCAGGATAACCGAGAGTCCAAATGCATGCCAAGATACTTGGCTGAGTTAGCCTGCGGAACAGGTTGGTTTCCCAAGTATACCTGGTACATGTTGTCGGCATAGCGTAGCGTGAACAAAACGTGAACAGATTTTTGTTCATTTATTTGTATTTTCCAATCCGTAGTCCACTTTCTAATTCGATCAAGTCTACGTTGGAGTTTATTCGTAGCGTCAAGGTGACTACTGCTGACTGCTAATATGGCAGTATCATCTGCGAATGTGGCTGTTGTTGTAGTGGCATCAACGGATAGGTCTCTTGTATACAACAGGTACAGAAGAGGACCGAGGACACTTCCTTGCGGTACTCCAGCTTGTACACTGTAGAATGGTGACTTCGCTTCTTCATGGGTGACTCGGAATTTTCTATTCGACAGGTATGATTCCAGCAAGCGACAAATATTACCTTGAAACAAAGTACTCAGCTTTTGGATCAGGCCTTCATGTCAGACTTTGTCGAATGCCTGGGCAATATCCAAGAAAATGGCAGAGCAGAATTTCTTCTCCTCCAACGCTCTGTTAATGACTGTCACAACGCGATGTACTTGGTCGATCGTCGAATGTTTTTGTCTGAATCCAAACTGGTGGAGAGGAAGTTCGTCTCCAACAAGCGGTAACAGTCGCCTTAGTAATAGTTTATCTAAAAGTTTAGAGATTGATGGTAATATGGAGATGGGTCTGTACGAAGTTACCTCAGCAGCTTTTTTGTCTGGTTTCTTGAGCATTATGATTTGTGCCACTTTAAAACAGGTAGGCACATATTCAAGTCGTATACATGCATTAAATATGTATGTAAGCAATACAAGTGCTGTACGTGGTAACTCCCTGAGAACAGCTGGCGAGATTTCGTCTATACCAGGAGCTTTTTTCGGGTTAATATTGTGATCTATTTCACTGGCTAGCTCCAGTGGGGTGATAAGTTTGATTGCTCGATTAGTCTGATAAGCTGGTAATGGATTAATATCAGACAGTAGTCATGAGGCTGGAATACATGTGATAGATGACGTGCAAATAGTTCAGCAAAATCGCCGGCAAGAGATCAGTAGGTCGTCCACAAAATTCACGGATGGGAGACCTACGATGCTGGTATGACTGTTCGTCTGTCCAATTTATTCTGGAGTGTTGTGTCGAAAGATATTATAGTTGATCGCCGATATCCGTAATGGAGATGGCGGATGAAGAAGAACTGTTTAACGAATCGGAACTTAAGGCTTGATTCACGCTCCAGTCTCGGTCCGATAAGACATTTACACTCACGGTTAGTATGACCTTAAAAAATAGGGATTACATTGAATTAAAATAAATATATACGAATCACGCTAGTAATAATTGTGTATTGATTAATCGTTAAAAATTAAAAATTTTCAATAATTCGCATTAATTTTGTCGCGTTAAAACGATTTAAAACGTTTTTGTACAGCGACGACGGATAAATTAAATTAAAAAGATAAATTAAATGTTTACTTAAATTAGAATAATGATAATTATATATCAATTAATCGTTAGAAAATTAATTTTTTTTTTTTAAATTTTTGCATTAATTTCAAGTAATGCACTCTATGCTTGAAACGTTTTTGCGCGGCGACGTATAAAAAACTAAATTAAATACTATTATTATATTTATTATATTAAATTAATAATGATAATAATTATTAATTAAAAATATTGTAATACACTTGACGTAATTTGTAATTCACTTGTCACCGATTTTACCAAAGCGACGGATGAAAACGGACCGGACCGAAAACGAAGAGCATTTACACTATCGGTGCATGCAGGAACCGGTCTCGATCAGCCAAAATTTCTTTTGGATTGATCGTGACCGGAGCGAAATTTGAGCGTTAACGATAGTGTGAACGCTTACATTATTTCTCATTTGAGAATATTTTACCGGAGCTATAGTGTCAATCAAGCCCTAAAGTTTTAAAATTATTATATTCATATTACAAATGTAATCGCAAACCTAGATTTTCGTTTGTTTTATTTCTTATTGAAAAAAATAAATTTATTCGTATCCTAATTACTTCGAATCAAACGAAAACTTGAAATTAATTTTGAATTTGAATTTATTAAATTATTGGAACATTTATGCGGTGGAACTATTATTCGAGGACAAATAAATTTTAATACAGTTGTTAAATCTTTTTCAATTTCCCTTTTTTATAAATGAACTTTTCGATTTTCTGAATTCGATCTTTGGTTTGGCCGAAAAAATTTAACTTAAAGTATGATAGTGAACTGTAAAACAAAGAGCGAAAAAAGGCAAAAAACCTTTAAAACCTATAACGTAACTAGTTCGAATATATATATATATATATATATAATATTTGTAATTGTAGACATAATTGTTAATTTATTCGTATATTATAACATTTGTAATAGATTAAAACATGATTGAGTATAATTTACTTACGATAATTACATTCGTAACAAATAAAAGTCAAAAAATGGTAAATCGTAGAATTACACTTACCCGGAATAATAGTTCAAACATATTTTTAAAAATCGGAGATTAAATGAGAAAAAGTTTAAAATCCACGCATTACTTTAATCTACGGTTGTGTCACAAATGTGGACAGTTTAGTACCTGATCGCCGCTTGACGTGGAAGGAACATATCGGGATTAAAGTTAAAGAAATAAAACTTAAACTGCGGAACATGTACTGACTTCTGGACAAAACTTCCGAATTACCTCTAAAATCGAAATTATTGCTTTACAGGACTGTTATTAAGCCGGTGTGAACATATGACATATCACTCTGGGGGACAGCGTCAATATCAAAATGGTGCAGCGATCCCAATCAAAAATACTAAGGGGATAATAGCCGGTGCACCCTGGTATATACGAAACAAAAATTTTTGCACAAAGACCTAAAAGTACCAAATGTGCATGAAGTAGTTCGAGATAGCAGTAAACGTTACCTGCAAAGGTTAGAGGGTCGCCCTATTCAGCTGGCGGTAGATTTATTTGATCATGTCAATGAACTGAACCTCACAGATTAAACTATCGCACACTCCTAGATCTTGCCCATCGGTTTGAATGATTGGATAGGTAATTCGGAGTGTCATTTATGAATGACATCTATAACTCACATCCAAGTTGCTTGTTGGTTACATCAGCCAGATTGCAATTTATATATATATTTAAAAAAATAATAATAATACCGCGAATAAAATTAAGATATAGAACGCAATCGAAAGATATTCCACAGCGCAAATTAAAAAATAAAATTTATTCGAAAATTATTAAAACTAAAATTTAAATTATAACTTTAACCGGGCAAAATGTGTATTAGGTTGGTCATATTGAACATAACAGATTAGACTGTTTAAAAGAAAAATGTAAGATGTTCCGTATGTGTGTATGTATATATATAATATATAATACACGGTACAAAATGATTCGACGAGATGAAAATGTATACTCAGATTTTGTGTGCAGTACACACACACACGATATTTTTGGGTATTAAATTTAACAAAGATATTTTAGGTATATAATATTAACGAAAAATCCGATCTTCGCTTGATCAACTATTAATAAGAATATATAACTCTATTATTCGTAATTATTCTTATTATTTTTTTTTTCATTATTTGTAATTATATATTTATTGTTCAATATAACAATTCCATTTTTACGATATATATATATAAATCATATTAGTGTACTTGTGATGTTATTCGTTGCAGCACATTTCTTATTATAATAATGCGTCGACCGTGAATCGTAATACTATGTTTGTTATAATTCAATTTTGTATAACTAAATTTTTCCTACTGTTATCAATATATATATATATATATATATATATATATATATATATATATGTGTGTGTGTGTGCGTGCGTGTAATTTCTTAAAATGGTTTAAAAAGCTGCAACAAATGTAAACGTCCCGAAAAAATTTCAAAAATCTATCCTTTATAAACGATCTCCCTCTGTGATAAATAAATTGCTCATCTTTTACATTTCCGTTGACAACTAGGTCAATTTAAAATCTATCTGTTTTTATCTATCAGGCCACTTTATCAACTATGTGTGCGCATTTGGTTCAGTCATGAAATTAGGTGTTGGATACTCGCACTCATATATAATAATAATAAATCAATTCAGTTCAATTTTTTTAAAATATTTACGTATATAAAATAAAACATGGACTGCTCATAAACTTGCGAACCAGTTAAAATTACAGAATTTTACCGACGCGGTGCTATGAACAAATTTATAAACAAAATGTCGCCCGGTTTAGTTTCTTGGCCGTATTTTTTCCTCGATTATTAATCGCCACGCACAATCCTCTTTCCGTATAATACGGATCCGAAATTCAGGATATTTTCGATATAACATCGTCGGATAATCTCGTGTAAAATTATCAATATGCTTCGTTTTCATCGTCTGCAAGATTTTGCCCCGCCTATGCGACAAACAGGAACACCCGAAACACGCACCGATTTCTCTTTTACCGCACTCGTGACGAATGTGGCGCGCCATATTTCACTTTGTCGCGCTAATTTTAGCTTCACTTTTATTTCGCCTCATTGAAGCACCTTAATCTTCAATAAAACATGGCGCATATACGTAGTTGATAAAATACGGCAAATATACATAATTGCCTACTGTTTCGAGGCCTTCAAGTTCTAATTTGAAGTTTCTTTTTGGTCAATCATGATCGTTTTTGTTTTAATATTATTTATATTTCATCCACATCTATGATCTCTTTCAGTCTATTCAGCAATATTCATGTGCAATTAAGAGAGCTGATTATAAATGTCCAATTCGCCTCTCAATTGATACACTAACGGTACGAGAACTTGTCTATACGTAAAGTTAAAAAAAAAAAATTAAAGACACAGCTTTTTCTTGTAGTTTTTCGCCTTGAAATTTCTCGACTCCGCATAAACTTCGATACACATTTTATTTATATTTGTCCACGAATGTCCAGTTACGGTTTCAAAACTTTTAAAATTACCATATATTAAGTGCTTAAGTATATACGCATTTCCTGCAGCAACTTGCTCGGGTCATTTTAATAATTTCCTTTTAAGATAATTACGATAGAAATATGTATGTATGTATGTATATATACTTATTTATTTACAGATTTCGTTCTTTAGTGATGATAACTACTAATTTCGAGATACTGATAATAAGGGATGTATCGGCTTTAAATATGTGTCTTAGCTTGTTTGAAATTGCTATGGCACTATTTAAGTCACTGTATTCCTATATTCTTGCATCATCGTCAGCATATCGGAGTTAACTGGTCATCATACTTTTATTACGTTATTACAGTTTTCCCTGGTTTCAAACTACGAATGATTATCATCGCTCCGATCGGCAGATAATTTCATAGTTATAGACAACTTTCTATTTAAATAATTTATACGTATTATAAACGGATATGTGTATGTTATTTATTTAATTATTAATAATTACAATGACCGTAAGTATAATTATTTTATTAATGTAGCTTATTATTCTTATTATTAACTTTAAAACGAGTAGTCTCAATTACAAATTTCCATTAAAATCGCCGTAATACATGTATTATATATATATATATATATATATATATATATATATATATATATATATATATAAATAAATAATATCACGATCGTCATACCTAGATCAGTCTGCTTTGTTCGAATACTGTTGGTAATTTTCTCGGACAGTTACCGTTCTACTCTTAACGGAGCAGCTGTTTTTATAATTTACTTCCATCACATTAGCTGTCTTCCCAGTCCACCGGCCATCACTGCAACAAATTGTCAAACTAATTGTTAAAGCTATGGTTTCTTAGGTATACGGTGCCGTTTTTTAGCGTACGTAGTATTACGTTGAATGACGTCATAAAGCGGTGAAAAATAGATGCCCGCTTTTACGATGAACCAGAAGTGTAAAGTTAGAATCACCGTTCTTTAATTGTGTAAATACTGTTCATTTTTTGAATTTTCTAAACTTTTTTCAAAATGACGATTTAGATTTAGATTTAGCTTTATTAATATATTTGGTTTTGTTTTTTAAACTGTAGATACAGATATATTAAGTTTCAACCTATTCTATTTTTTCATCATTTATATATACCTGTTTTATTAATTTTTACACTAATTGTATCATCTATTGCTTTTTCATTATTTACGATAAACTGTGTTTCACATTACTATACCTGTTTTATTAATTTTTACACTAATTTATCATCTATTCTATTTTTTCATGTTTTGTAATAAACTGTGTTTCACATTGTTACTATACCCGTTTTATTAATTTTTATACCAATTTCATACCACAAGCTTTGCTTTAATTCGGCTTTCCGATAATCTTTATTTTTTATATCATATAAAACATCATGATTTCTTACAAAATCAATAAGTATTTCGTCGTCAACGCTACTCCAAATAATTTCACTCATCTTATTGGAAAAGTTTTGAATACAAATAAAACTAAAATATTTGCCGATTATATCACCGTACAATGATAAAACGTTGAAACACTGTTCATCGCCGTAATGACGACCGCTTTGAAAGCAACGTTGCCGCGATTTCACCGGTTCTTTTTACAACGGTAACAGTTGCCGCTTCTTAAGAAAACACCAACCATTGTTTCCATTGTGAACGTTCTCGTGACGTCATCCAAGGTATTATTACCGCCGCATGAAAACGGCACCGTACTCCTAAGAAACCATAGCTTAACATTTCATCGAGCGACGTGTCTCTAGCCCAACTATATTTACGTTGATCTTAGCCAACAAGCCGACACACTGGGATAGTAAAATTGACAAATAATCTGTTGGTGTCGGGAAATAGCGTTAATTGGTCAGATCAGATTCGGTATTTAGATGTTGACAACAAACTTAACTTCACTAAACATATGAACTATATCAATACGTAGACTAATAAATTCATTTATTCCATAATGTTTAATTATCATTCCTTAATACACGCAATAAACTTATTTATTTATAACACGCTAATACATCCGGTATTTACTTACGTTTTTCCCTGTTTGGTATTCGATATCGAACGCTAGTTATAATAAATTGCAGCTCATTCAGAACAGGTGCTTTAGGTGTATACTAAATGCTCCCCCTTATACTATAATAAATTATATGCATCATAATATTCTGAAATTATCTCGTGTTCAGAAATACATTCTTAACATATGGCGTAAATTTTTCGGTGATTTCCATATACACGATAATGGATTTATCTCGTTAATAGGTAATTACGATTCCAGACAGCTAATGTTTATGTATACAAAAAATAAGCATAGACGTATTAAACATAATTTAGTGTAATGAGCTATTCGCTTACTAATATTGTTCTAATTATTAGTGCGATGTTATATTAATTATTTTCATATTTACTCGTTAGTTTAAACGTTACCTAATATTACGCTCGCTTTGTTTCTATGCGGGTTTTTTTTTCTTTTTTCTCCTGCGTTCTAATAGTTGTATACTTTTTTGTGTTTGTTACTTAACCTTAATTAATTAATGTTGTAAGTTATCACGATATATTTATAAATTATGTTTATCTGACTGTATTTTAATTATTTAATAGAAGATTATTTTTCTTATGGCGCTAGTAAAACTTAGTTGTTTTTTTTTTTACCGATCATTTTTAATCTATATATATCGTGAATTTTTGTCGCAGCTCCACATTCGCCTTAGGATTTAACTATACGCAGATGATATCGCTGCGTGTACATCCAATTAAAGTTTTTCTGATGCCATGTACAACATTAATGCTGATGTTGCCGCAGCAGAACATTGTCTTTATGACTTATGGTTAAATCTTAATGTTGAAACGTGTGCAGCTGTGATTTTTTCATATCGGCGATTCAACAATAATAACCTTTTTATTACAACTGAAAGGGGCCCGTTATGCATTTTTGTTCATCATTCCGATATTTAGGAATTATTGTGGATTCACGGTTAACATGGCGCCCCCATATCGACAAGACAACTATCAATCGTGCTATTAACATATTTTGCGTAATTTGCACAATACACGATGATGTGGTGACCTCTTTGTTCTATTTTTTTGCCCCCCCCCATTCCGGACATTTCGCCAGTGGGGGATGTTTATTGCTTAATAACTAGGTGTAATATTGTAGAGGAGCACATGACTAGCGTGCTAAAATGAAAAATTATAATTATATATAAAATTGCAGGTGTATCTGAAAAGAAAATAAAAACATGGTGTGTGTATTAATCCTCTGCCAGTGTACTTAATATCTAGGGTGGTGACGGGATGAACTACATAGTCCCGTCATCCACCATTTGTGTATGTGTGTGCAAAGGTGAATGTGTGAGAATGCGTGATAGAAATTAGAATAATGAACTTAAAAATATACTTATTGCTAACAAATTTGTACATCTTATATTATTCAAGTGCAAATAAAATTATAAAGAAAACTTCTTCGTAAACAAAATAAAATAAATCTTATACAATGAATACGTACAATTTTTACAAAGAAAAACAACACGATGTTAAAACAAAATCAGTATATGGAATTACAATTATTTTATTTTTTTAAATAATATTGATACTTATAAAAATAAAAGAGCAAAAGCATTACTAATAATAAAGTTACATTAATAATTATAATTAAAAAAAAAAAAAAAAAAACTAGTGTAGGCGTGTAGTGTATATTGTGTGAAGAGTGCATGTGTAGGAAGTCATTGAGAAGCATAGACTACACTATTGTTGCGGTTTCACGTTTGAATCAAGTGTTAAAGAAAATTAATTTACTATTGTCCGGATTTAAACTTCTTACACATGGCAGACTCCATATACGACAGGAGATTTTTAGAATTAGATTTGTTAATGTCCATTGGTTCTGTGAAATTAATTCTGAATTGAGACCGGAGAAATAAGGGCAGTGATATAATAAATGTTCAATGTCATCGACGGCACCAGAAGTACGCAAGGTGCAACAAGGGTCACTTATAAGATGGAACCTATGTAAATAGGAACCAAATTTTCCATGCCCTGAGAGCACCTGCGCATTATAAAAATTAATGTTTAAATTTTTCAATTTCATTCGATCGGAAATTTTCGGAAAAAACACATAGGTCTTCCTTCCAGTTTTACATCAATCCCACCTCTCTTGCCATGCTGCAATAAGTGAGTTTTTAATGAATTTTTTTAGAATTTTAATATTAGGATTGTTCCCTAAACTAAAGGTTTCAACATTTAAGAACTGGAAACTCCCAACACAGGAAATATCCCCAACCACCCTCTATTCAGAGATGATGGAACCCGTGACAAGCAGATCCAGTGGAAGAATGTTATAGATAACATTGGCCGCAGATGTGGGGCAGGTTCGATATAGAGATGAAACATTTAAAAGACATTTCCTCTGGTCCCGGTTAACAAGTTTAATGGTTCTTTCATTGATATATATGAAAGAGCCATACCTATACGGAGACTCAATAAGCCCCTTATAAAGGATGATCCTTTCCCTATATCGCAGACCGAAAGTGTTGGTCGAAGACGTCTAAATTTATTATAGACGCCATCACATTTACGATGGATATACTCTACATGTGGTTGGAAAGTAAGTCTATAATCCAAGATGAGACCTAGATATTTCAACTGTTTAGTATGAGGAATTTGTTTGGCTAGATATTATCCTAAGTCCTTCTACTTTCTTTACTATTCTCTGGTCACCAAACACAATAAATTGACATTTGGGAGCAGAGAAAGCAAGACCTAATTTGTTAATAATGTATTCCAGTTGTAAACACACAACTTCAATTAATTTGAAATCATAATACCTATCAATACCGAAGGAGATGCATAAGTCGTCTGCGTAGGAGACAAGCTGAATACATTTGTTCGTATAAGAAATGAATTTATTTATTTGAGAATGAACACGAGAATAGAGAAGATTCCAGAGTGTGGGTCCTAGGACAGATTCCTGAGGAACACCACACTATAATCTTTAATGTTAAGAATCGCATATCTGTTTTGGAAGTAATTAATAATTAAGTTAATGATGAAAGGGTTAATATTAAATTGTTTTAAAATAGCAATGATTGCTGTCCACCTACAGCTATCGAAAGCTCCCTTGATATCAAAGGAGATGACAACTGTAGAATGGCCAGCAGTCAGTTGTGTTTTGATTCCAGACACGAGCTCGTAGAGGGCATTCTCAGAAGAGAATCCCCTCCGGAAGCCAAACTGGTTTTGGTGAAAAATATTAAGGCTATCAGCTTCTTTTAAGAGGATTTCATTGATAACCTTTTCATACACTTTACCAATGGAGTTCAGTAAAGAGATTGACCTATATGCAGAGAGGGAGCTGGGATCTTTTCCAGGTTTAGAAAGTAGCTTAATATTAGCCACTTTCCAACATGTTGGAAAGATCTGGTGTGCAAAGCACTTGTTAATGATCGAACTAAATCAATTAAGCAACTTAGAATTTAAATACTCGACGATTTTGTTATTTATTTTATCTGAAGAAGGAGCTTTTTTATTATTAAGCCTCTTCACCAGGATAGTTATGTCATTAGAAGTAGTTGGAGGGAACAACTGCTCCAGCAATGGAACTAGTGGAAATCCAACCGCCATCGACCCGAAGGAAGAAATGGTCTAGAAAGGCATTGCATTTTTCAAAATTCTCTATCAATATAGAATTACCTACGGTAATATCTGAAATTATGGTTAATTTGTTCTTATCGATCTTTATTCTATTAATACTCTACAAATCATTAATCCGAACAAAACAGGAGTATGGCTCCATGTTTTATGGCACAACATCAACATTATTGTTAAGCTCAATCGTGTGCAAAATGAATATGTTAGACTGTGTACTGGTGGTATTAAAAACACTGCCTTATTACCACTAATTTCATAGTGCAAGCCCCCCTATTGAAACTGCTGGTACGTAGGATGAATAGTGGTCGCTTCCCTTTATTTAATACGTTCGGTCAAATTCGTTCCAACTAGCGTTTGTCAAATAGCAAAATGCCCCTGCTCTCTTCCGTTATAACAAGGTTGGAGGCATTTTGCGTGCGTCTCACAGCTCCTCTTTAATTTATGGTACTCTAGAATTCATCATTTTTCCTTGAATCTACACTAATCCCTGTCTTTTTCAATAATATTATTTCCGAAAAGTTTCCATTACACATCCTTATTTATAGAGAAGGATCAAAGTCAACTCGAGGAACAGGAGCAACAGTGTTTCATTTCAGCTTTCAATACTAATATCATCTACAAATGTGTCGGATACATTAATTGAATTAGTTTCGCTAAAGCTTAATAATTTGGAACGTATGGAAATATTTGTGTCCTTCTTGTGGGTGCCTGGTCATAAAGGTACCCAAAAGATAAATTTGTCAACTCATTAGCTAAAAACGCGTCATGTAATGGCGTAGAACTCTCATTAGTGTCTCACAAGGATATCACTCACTCTATTCAGCTGAAACAAGGATTATTGGGAATTGACGTACACTGCGAGCAGCTTACTTATTACTATCAACTTGAACCGTATTTACCTAAACTTGCGTGGTTCTATTTTTTAAGAAGATTAATCGCGGAGGAATTGTATTTGGACATCATTTGTTATCTGACCGTCTTTTCCGTATGTAGCTTAGAGAAAGTCCCTTCTGTCCCCCCACCATTCTGAACAGGCAGTCAGCAATCCCATTCGTGTTAACTTTAACACTCTGCTGTGACACCTTTACGTTCTGAGCTTTATACTTTATCTTGCTACGTTCTCCATGCATTAGAACTCCGTATCAGTTGTTCCCCCATATAACAACATTTCTAGAGAAGAAATCCCCACAGTTTCGCGTTGGGTAGGCAGTAAAAGCATCCACGCGTAAAAAAAAAAGACAAGTATGTAACATTCAACCTTAATGTGATGAAGTAATAATAACTGAACTAAGTAGTAGTACTTGTACTAATATCCCATATAATAATCATGCAACGACTAAAAGTAAAAGTTTTGCTAATATTACACGTTGCAATGACGTGTCAAATGTTTCTTCTGATTTCTCTTTTATTGTTAGCTTATTCGAACACATGAATATTAAAAAACTGTGTTGAACGTCATTCGTATAAAACTAGTAATAAGCTTAAATCTTTAAATGACAAAGACATTTTTTTAAACTAATAACAATAATGTTAGAAACATTAGTTGAACACTACATTTAATTTATTTTTCATCTATGAATAATACTGAAAATGTAACTAGATTAAGACATTGCTGCTGAGGCAAAATTTTAAACCGGCCGGCTGTTTATTGTAACAGCGTCTGTATGTTAATGTATTTGTATATATATATATTTTTTTTTATTTAAATGAACTCATGTGCTTATTGTTAACTTGTACAGGTGCACATTAAATAAATAAAAAAAAAAAGAGTTGTCTGTCCACCATTAACAAACATTTGGAATGCGTAATTTTGCAATTCAGAACCGTACTGATCTTATTCTACCTTCTAACCATAATCCTATTTATACAGTTAACACCACACTTATTACACCTAATGAAATATTTTCAACTGGTGTAGATAATGTATATCTACAATTATTATCAAAAAACTTCCTCCAAAAGCTACGATTGAAATAACGAACATAACAAACGCTATAATTAGACTAGGCTATTATCCTACAAGCTGGAAAATATACAAAATTATAACACTTCCAAAGCCCGGTAAGGATTCTTCTATTATTAACAATAAAAGAGACCAAAATTGTTTACTCAGTTACCTCTACAAACTTGCTGAAAAATTTATACTCACAAGATTTCACTCGGACATACACATACTTCGTTACACGTAAGTTCAATTGCAATAAGCACATCCGGTGTGGTGTTGTTTGATGTCGCATAGGCATTTAATACTATACGGTATAATGGTACTATCTAAATTCCTTCCATATCTCACTAAAGTAATTTATGCTTACTTAAATAATAAACATTTTACGTCGAAATAAATGGCTATAAAATCTTCTGTTAACACCTCTGCTTATCCGTAGTCGTACCGCAAGGAAGGATTTTAAGTCTATTTTTGTTTGTATTCTATTTATACGATATTACAAATTTACCATTCGTAGAACTCGCTCTATACATCGATGACACTGCATTATTCTGCAGCTCATTTAGACCATATACATATAATCGTCGACAAATATGCATTTCGCGTTTATTGCGATCGATGACAAGGGCATTGCCTAGTCCAAAAACATTCGTATCTAGGTTATAATACTAGATAGACATTTGCCGATCACGTGAATTACCTTAATGTTGAGGTTAATAAAGCGATTAGTGCAATTTACCGACTTTTTATTTATTTTATTTTTTTTTCGCAGGAAATCATTTATAAATCTTGAAAACAAATCAATTCTTTATAAAACTCTTATTTAACCAGTTATTACATATTACTGTCCCGTTTCTTGCCTCAATTTTAATAACTCAATTCATACAGAACCGGTGCTTTAGGATTGTTCTTAACGTTTTATTTCAGTACACGCATCAGATGATCATAGTACACCGAATACAGATACATGTAAGTGTCAACATATTATGTTTACAAATAGATCAGTTGAGCATATATCTATATAATGATTAATAATGACGTAATCCCACAAGTTGATTTCGTACGCGGTCTCGGATTGTACTTGGATCGAAGGCTCCCTTCGAAAGGTCATACGCGTTGGGCTACTATATCCGCTGCTGGGTCGTTATTCGACCTTAAATTTAAAAACTAAAAGACGTTATTTATCTCACAATGATCGTGACAATTTGGCGTTATGGTACTGAATTATACGGATCAACTAGTGCAAGTAATCTGAACAGAATACAAGTCTTACCGTGTATATATTAAGCAGTATAGGAAACAGTATGCAGCTCTGTCTTATTTCTTCTTGAATACCGATTGAATGTGATACTTTATTTTTTAATGAAATAACCGTGCTTTGGATAAGTATTTAAATATACACTTATCCGTCGAATCCATTAATCAGTTTTTGATAAGGAGTAACGGTTTCCGAGGCTGCTGTGAAACTTAAACTATTCTGTTTCATGTTTTTTTTTTTACCATTTAATTATTATCGTATTCTGTATTATCTTACTTTCAACATTTGGATCATTAATAAGTTTTTTTTTTTTTTTTTAGGATCCACAACGTTCTACCAGTTTATGCTTGAAGGATGACCTTAAATATAACGGTTACGAATTTTAATTATATCACGAGAGAAGAGTGTGGATTATACTGAGAGAATTTTAAAGCCGGGAGATAACTTTTAGAATCGGAAAAAATTACAATTCTTTCTATGCATGATTTTGGGCGTAACTACTTTGGTACAGTTATAAACCGTGATATTAACCATTCCTTTAAACTACCGATGACGTACATCTTGTTAAAATTAAGAATAGGAATTCTAATCACTGAATTATTTTTTCAGTTTGCGACTATCTATCCGACCAAGCATCTTTATGCACTCGTAGCTCAACTACACTTCATTTTACAACATTTATAAATAGTGATCGACAACTATTTGTTTAGTAATATTACGACTGTTTTAAATGAATTATAGACGTGGTTTCCCATACTTTATGAAACCATTTTGTTTTTTCAATAATCGGTTTACCGTCTAAAACATAGACATCAGTTTTCTCGATTTACATAACCCTGCCATTCCTTTTTAAATTCTTTACGTATTCTTACTATTGCATTATTATGTATAAATTTCATATTGTTGGGTGTTTTTGTTTATTTTTATTTTAATCGTTATGACGCTATTATCTAGTATAAATTTTATATTGCCTATTGTTGACTCTGCTGTTTACCGCATTCACTATCAGATTATTTAAAAATACTGTTTTATCACTTTGATCATTTCTGTAAATTGCGTATCTAAGTAATATTTTTTATATTTGTGTATATATTTTTATTATTTTATAATTAACTTTTTTTATATTCACTCGATAATGTCCGAACAGACTTTGTGATTTTTTATTATAAAGAAACAATTTTTAGTGATGTTAACATCTTTTTGTTGTTTATTTATTATGATTACGATTATTATCCTAATATAAATATCATATTTTTAAATTCTACTACAGCTTTCGGGCACAATTTCTTAATAACGTTAGTAGAAATACTGTCATTACTTATAGAATTTTTAACCTTCAGAATTCAGAGAAAAGCATAATAGCCGAAGAAAAACGTTGAACAGCTGCGTCGTGAAAACAAGTATTCCTTTTGTTGACATTATTTAATTGCGTACCCAACGATTAAACCATATCCGGTTTTTTTATTTGGATTTGGATTAAGCATTTCTATTTTCACTTCTTTTAATGTTATATACGTTATTTTTGTATTGGGCATTGGATGAATACATTAATCCCTTTATGTGTATATATATATATATATATATATATATATATATATGTGTGTGTATAAGAAAAGAAAATACATATGAGTTTAAAAAGTAAGGTGTTTAATCAATGCGTCCTGCCGGGAATGGTATACACCACGGAAACATGGATCGTAACTAAAGGCACCTTAGAACGAATAAATAAAACACAAAGAGCAATTGAGCGGAAAATATTGGGAATAACTTTACAAGACAAGGTAAAAATATCTGAAATACGGATAAGAACTAAATTAAAAGACGCTGCCCGAGAAATGTTAAAAAACAAATGGGGATGGGCAGGACACATAGACCAGATGATAACAGATGGACGGAACCAGATAAACTAAATGGCATCCAATGAATAAAAGACAAACTGGTCGACCGCGTACACGGTGGGAAGACGATATTAAAAAGATAGACAAGGACTGGTTGATCGATGCATCAGATAGAAATATATGGAAACAAAAGGAAGAGGCCTACATCCTGCGGCGGATTAAAAACGGCTCGTAAAGAACAAGAAGATATATTACTCACCATATCTAGAACTGAAATATGTTTTTTTTTCTTTTTTTTTTTATTCTTATGTAAATCTCCATATGCCGTTTATAACTATTAGGGCTATTACAGCATGCTTTCTTTGCCAAAATCCAGGATTCTAATTATTGATTGAGGGTTGTTTGAGAGAATGTTGTGTATCGGGTCTTGTATTTTGTGTTTTAATCTGTGTAGTATTAATGTTTTGGCAGTTGTAAGTTAAGTGTGCAGCTGTTGGTTCTATTAAATGTCCGCATAGGCGGGCAGTTTGCTGGTGAAGGGCTTTTGATAGATATATAATTGTGCGATATGACTGTATGATCTACACGTGTATGGTTTAGGGTGCAATATCCTTTTCTGCTTGTGCCATCTGGAGGCCACCAAGATTCTATGGTTGATTTTATGTTCCTCAGGAAGGTTATTTGTGAGGTCCAGTCGGTGATCTTTTCCTTTGTTCATGAGTATGTGTTTGCTAAGGTTGGTGGAGGTGGTGAGTATTCTGGTATTGGTGAAAATACGATAGATCGAGCTTCAAGGTCTACTGTATCACTACCATGCATCCCAATGTGACTTACCTTTCCTTTTATAGTTTGTGTAGATTATGTTGAAGTTCTAATATTATTGGACTCTTTTCATCTTGACGGCATATTAGTTGTAGAGAGGAGAGGGAGTCTAAACTTTTCGATGTGGAAGTACGGTGGTCCGATGTATTGAATAGAGTACATAATTCCATACAGCTCTGCAGTCAGAAAAGTACAGTCATCGTTTAGTCGGAAATTTGGTAAGAACAGGCTGCTGGTGATTTGTTACCGCCTGCTGTGAATTTTTCCCCGTCTGTATACGCGTGTGTGTGTGGTCGTTATATTTTTGGTGGGTTCCTAATACCATCTTCTTTATATTTATAAGGAAAATTTTGCAAAAATTGTTTTATTTTTTGCAGGATCCATGCGTCATTTATTTTTCCGGTCAGTATGCTGTGCCGTTTTCGTTGCATTCCATCATGTATAATCTGCGTCGTTCGTTGATGTTACATTTTCTAAATAATTTCGATAGATTCAGATTTTAATCGGAAGAGTAACGTTTTCAATTGTAAACACTTTTTCGATAATGAAAAGTTTTCTTTATGTTTAACTGCAAGCGCAGCATTTAGAGTACTGCGGTGAAATTTTCTATTTCATTTCGAGCGTAACATTTTAAATCGATTTTAAGATTTACTTTTTTTATTAATAGTTTTTTTGTCTATTTTAGTCCATTTCTCTTTTTCTTTAATCTTTTAGTCTCCAACGTTGTTCCAATAACAGGAAGGTCATCTAACGCTATATCGTCGCTGAATTTTATATCTAGATAATCTGTATTATTCGTTTAATAATGAAAAAATTCAAGCAGTCTGGTAATTAGCGAAAATATGCAAGTCAATAGGTTGGTTCCAATATTGATAAGTAATGGTAATCTTTTTACAACTGCATATAAGATTTTTTTCTCCTTCCGAGTGCAGTTAGTCTAGACATGTAACGTTTCGCCGTTGAAGACTGCTCCGCAATGAACTCGAAATTCGTAACAATTCGATAAAATTGCTATTCTATATGAAATAATTTGGAAAATAATTATATATATTATTTTTTTAGCATTTTATACGCAATTATTCGGTCCTTTATTTTGTTTAAAAATGAATCAATTATGAAGACATATCGCTATTAAAAAAAAAAAAAAAAAAATATACCGAAGGTCTTCTTTATCCGTCGTCGTGTCCACGTTGAAGATTGACGATTGGCAATCTATAATTGGAACCAATTCCTATCAGCAGTCGATCGGAAAAGTTGTAATGACGGACATCGGTACCATTTCTTGAAGCTGTCTATCCGTATTGTTCGACGTCTTCTCCTCGATTTTTTCCAAATTAATTTTACCTTCGAGTAACATTTTTTGTAGCAGTATATTTTGTTCCTCTCGTAATATGTCCCAAATATTGCAATTGTCTTCTGTTGATAGTTTCCGTAATTTCACAGTTTTCTCCCAATCTATTAAGCACTTCGACGTTCTCGACTTTTCGTACGTACAATATTTTCCGCATCCGGCGGTAACGATATATCTTAAACGCGTTGATCTTTTTTTCCGACATTGAATTTAGTATCCAACATTCACATCCATATAGCGCAATAGAGAAGATGTAACATCTCGCAAGTCTAATTCTTAGCTTCAATTTTAACTCTCGTCGTGTAAAAGGGTTCCTCGTTTTTATTAATGTACTTCTAGCTTGTTCAATTCTATTATGTATCTCAGGTGTGATAATATAGTTCTCTTACGCGCTTCCTAAATTCTTTGAGACAATGTTTTCATCTCTTACTTTGATCGAACATTTAATCGGCTTCTTCGGAAGTACAAATACTTTTGTTTTGGGTGTATTCAGTTTCAATCGATATTCAAAACTTTTTTTTTTTTTTACAATCTTGTCCAAGATTCGGTGAAGCTCTTTCTTACTATCTTCTATAATTATACAATCATCGCTGTATCGGAGGTTATTCAATGTAACACTGTTTATTTTCAGTTTTACTTCACTTTCTTCTAATGTCTCTTTTTAAATATAGCTTACACATATTAAACAGTAAAGTTGGTTACTATATGCATTTTGACTGGACTGAACTTACACTTTTGTAAACTATTTACATCGTTTATTGCTCCTAATAGAATCCTACCATATTCAAGGATGGTAAACCAGGAAGAGGACATGCACTCAACCGATATGTAGATCATGTCGAGTTTTGGACAAAGTTGTCACTGGAAGAACTGCATCCGGACGATCTAAAATCAAGACAACGGGCGACGGAAAAATTACATGATGAATCACGACGCTCGAAACCGGACGATGATGATGATATAAATTGTCTTTTTGTATTATATGAATTATATATATATATATATATATATATATATATATATATATATATATATATATATATATATATATAAAATAAAACTTTCAACAATAATTCACGACGATGGCCTAGTTTTGTTTGAAGCAGTTTATTATATATACGTATTTAACACGGCTGAAAACGTTTGATACGTTTCGTTCACAGCCTATATTTTATAATCGTTTTAGATTTAATCCTTAAAACATGATTATTATATTATTTACGACTTGCTTTTAAATTAAGCCTATCTTTCACACGCCCACATACACACTTTGAATTCTTTAGACACCTTTCCTTCAAGAATAATTGACTACGTGAACGTCCTATCGTTTTTACTATAGACTAATTGATTAACGGAAACGGCATATTTCTCGTAATAGACGTTTCCGTTAAAATTATCTGGAACTGACTCATGGTAATGTTTAATATTTTGCCTCTCTAATACGTTGGCTGGGATTAAAATTTTCTTTCACCAGTAAACGGCGCATGTCAATAGGAAGTTTATTGAACCGAGTGAAATATGAAACGTTTATTAATTATTATTATTATTACTAACTATGGATGTTTCTTTATTGAATTTCGTATAAACTATACGACTGTAAAAGTGCTAAATGCGATAACAGATGTCGTTGGTAATCGTGTACTTACGTTCCAAACATTTTTTATGCGTCTCCGTAATCTCGATCGGAGCAGGAAGCCGTTGTGTAATTTATTAAGTAATGAGTCACGTAGCGACTAAAGAATGTACAGTACGAAATACGATTTGCGGTAACGGTTCTCACAAATCGGTAATTCGTATCGAAAGAATAAGCGAATTAATTTCCCGCTACTTTATTTTATTTTTTTTCTAAATTTAACTTTATAAATTCTTCCTACGCTTAACTGGCGGAACATTTGTTGTTAGAATAAACGATGTCTTTTCCTAAGAATATAAAGTTTTAGCTTCAACGCCACAAGGTAGTTTGCTTGGTCTCCAATATTATATAACACCTATACTGCGGATATACCTATCTCGAACCAAACAATATTAGCGACATTTTCTGATAATATAGCCATACTAGCTGCTTATTCAATTTCAGAGTATTCTAGTACGGCTGTTCAAAATCGTGTTGACTGAATCGTAAAATGGGCACATAAATGGCGTACTTAATCAGTCCAAATACCAACATACCACCTTTACTAACAGACAAGTAACATGTCCGACGATATGTATCCGAGGCAATGAAATTAAGCAAACTGTGTAAGATTTCTCGAAATGTATATTGACCGGCGGCCAACACGACGATTTTATGTGGCGCTCGAACAAGGAAACAACGATTTCGCGAGAACCAGATTGCTGTATCCTATTCTAAGAAGGCAAATCGGCTTTAAACTTAGCTTCGAACATCTATTTAACTGTGATAGCTCCAATATGGAAATATAGAACTGAATTATATGGAACTGCATGCAAAAACAATGTACTGAGAATACAACGACAACAATCGAAAATACTTCGTATCGACACATTTGCACCAAAATGTCTATCCAACTTAACCCTCCGTAATGACCTAAATATACTATATGAAAATGAAGCTCATATAAACCGGTATAAAAAGTTTTTTGATAAATTGCAATTTAATATTAACCCGCATGTACGCAGAGAATAAATTTATTTACTTTCCCCGATAATCGTAGAAGACGATTAAAAAGTGGACATGATGCAGAGATGTTCTTCCGATAACTTGAAAAATAAATAGTTCAAATCAGTAAACGATTTTAAATAATTCGGAATACCGATTAAAAGTTGAATAATAAACATATGTATGACTCCAGTAATCAAGTAACTCAATAATTAAGCGCTCCAACTTTAATGATGCCGTCACTGAGAATCTAAGTATCTCATTGCAGACGTTAGATTAATCACGTTTCTATTATTTTATTCATCAGCATTGTTTATGATGCTTCGGTGCCGGTAGAGTGAAAAAAACCCTTTTAAGAGTGAGATAAACATAACGCACAAAAAAAAAAGTATGTGTAAATGTTCACTGTTTCCGTCTGTTTAATGTTCGCTCGCAATCGATGATTATAACAACCGCTGCTTTCTTCCAGGACAAGTGCCTATTTAATTTCGAGCGATCGTGTCACCGATGGTTCATTTATTATTACACACTAATCTTATCGTAATACACTCTACCTCACCGACTATTCTTGGTTCGCTGCTGCTTAATGAATATTTGCACTTAACTCAGTAGTAGTGATTTTCCACAGGAAGTTTCTCTCGAAAGTTCTTCAAACCGAAGACAAAAATGAATTCAAATCAACGCAATTAAATTAAATTATCTTTAATTTCTTACGAATATATTATTTACTTTGTACAGCTGGAACTTGTTAACTGATATATAGCACTCATCGATCACCTCCGGCCAAATACTATCAACTCCAACCGTCTCTCTCTAAACATCGATGGTTTTATTTCTTAAACAACATTAAAGGTGAACGAATTTTACTCATGAATAGATTGCGATTTGGGCATCATTTGTTGCATGATCGTATTTTCCTATTCTATTCCCTTCATTCTGAGTTATGTTTTTTTTCTTTTTCGGATGTTCTGCTTTAGCGACATTACGTGCTGAATCTTACCTTACTACGTTCACCGTACATTACACCTCCGTATAATGTATCGTCCTTTCTCCCTCCGGATAATCTACAACTATTCCCTTACATAGCAACATTTCTAAAGAAGTTATCATCCTCGATTAAAATGTAAATAGTATTCCACAGTATTACATTGGCTAAGCCGTAAAGGCATCCCCATTAAAAAATAATAATAATAATAATAATTTTTTTCTTGCAAAAAATTATTATTGTTATCTTGTTTTATTCGCGGCTTTAAAAACACGCGAAAAGTAAACTACTTAATTGTAAATGCATTGCGCTCTCGTAGCAGTCATTTTGCCATCCAAACGGAATGGATTGCTCTATAACCGAAGTTGTCATGGTGTCGCGTATAAAAAAGCGCGCGCGCGTGTGTGTGTGGATATGTATATGTACTGGATGTGTGTAGGTACACGTAATACACTAGAGTGTGCAATCAATGAATTTCAAACTTCCAAATAATAT
The DNA here is from genome assembly GCA_032883995.1 of Coronaproctus castanopsis. Lineage (NCBI taxonomy): Eukaryota > Metazoa > Arthropoda > Insecta > Hemiptera > Monophlebidae > Coronaproctus > Coronaproctus castanopsis. The sequence goes on from CM065054.1 coordinate 89,845,131, forward strand.
GCGCTAGTGCAAATGCATACAGTTACAGCTACAGGGGAAGCAGAACATTTAAATAATATTCGTACATAAGTTCGTATTTGAAATTGAAAACTCTGCTAAGAAACGCCATCGGGCAATGTAGATTAAATAGATGGCTAATATGAATATATAAACATTATTAACCTTTAAAAATGCGAAAACTTTTAAAATGTTATTTTGGGTAAGTTTGTATATTTAAAAGATCGGTTTATAGATTTAGTATTTAAAAGATAAATTTTCACTTTTTTTTGTACCTTATATTAAATCAGATTTTTTACTTTCAGATAAATTATAACCTAGTTCAAACAGCTAATGAGTAATTATGATGCGAGGCATAATAAAACGATTCGTGACATTAAATGATCGCCCACTGATGACATTCTGCACTATAACTTCCAGTTAATGATTGCATAGCCACCGAGTTAGAGTGATAAATGTAGGAGAATGCGTTAACTAGAGATATCAGTCCTTTAGATTGGAATTGAATAATTTTAATTATAGAATTGCAAGCTATTCTCCGTAACTCGTTTGAGCGTGGTATTTTAAAATACCAACTTGGAACTCAGAAGAAGATCAGATTTCTTTCCTAAAAGCCAATACATCTCGTTGGACCTGAGTCTTATTTCCTTAATTTTCTTCATAATATGCTCTTTCCAGTACGAGCAACGATCTAACCATGTTCTAAGGTATTTGACTTTTGTATCTTGCTGTAGAAGTCTGTCAACGTATACAAGAGGATAGATGTAACTAATCATAACAAATATTATCACAAAAATTTCATCGAATTTTTGACTTTCCTAATTTTTCTCTGTCACAATCGCTATTGCAGCTAATCACAAATCTTCCGGTCATTCCACAATCTTGTACCCAATACATACGTAACACATGCCCCTTTCAGTAATATATATATACATAAAATCACAACTGGATAAGCTAATTTCGCAGATATACAATTATGTTCTTCCTGAACAGAATTGTTTATTTTTTTATTAATTGATTTAAGCAAAAATTTCTTTTATTCAAATATTGTAGATATATACTGTAACGTGTTACAGATATATTGTGTCGGATTCATTTTGTACCATCCCTACCGTATTGCCAAATATTTAACTTATGAGTTCTACTTAAATGTGGTTGAGGCATGTTAAAAGGGTACAACTTCGGGCTTTATCTCCGCAGTAACTCTATTTTAACCTGGTCTTTACGTTATATTAGCAGTTTTTAATTTTACTCCTTAATATAGCAAATCGTAGCAGTTGTTCTGAAGACAGACCAAGAAGATTAATTAATAGCAACAACAATTTGCTGACATTCTGGATTCCACGTACAAGTAATATAATTTATGTCATATTTTGAAAACCAAAAAATTAATTTATTCTTGGTAGAGGCTACAACGCTAAATCCTCGCTTGTATAATTATGTTATAGACTGATTTATGCAATATCGTAAATACTTAAAAAAACTAGACACGTACGTTCTGCAGACTTCGTCATTTGAATCTGTACAAATATATAATTTGTTCGATTGATCATTAAGAATAAATGAGTTTCATTGGAGAATTTAACAACTTCATTGATGTGTTTACTGGCAAAACAAGTTACATGATCTTGGTTAAAATTTTACAATGCTGACGTTACAAACCGATTATTAAATATTTCGGTATACACATGAACAGTTGAAAGTGCAAAATCAGTAGGGATATTAAATTTAAGATCAAAATGAAATATCTGTTTTTTATTTTTGACGTTAACCTGGAAATATTGTGTAGAATTATATGAAAATATAATTTTTTTTTTCTAAGAATGCAGTTGAAAATATTACGCACAACCGCATCTGGTCTAAAATATCCTCAGTTAAACACTTTATTCAGATCTTAAAATATCATTTGTTAATGAAGCGTTTCTAAAAGTACTTCGCGAAATCGCAATGTAAATTCATGCATTATTCAAACGCATATGCTTTATTTAACTTAAAAAATTACGATGGTTTCATTCAGTTAAACACTTTATTCAGATATATCATTTGATAATGTAGCGTTTCTAAAAGTACTTCGCGAAATCGCAATGTAAATTCACGCATTATTCAAACGCATACGCTTTATTTAACTTAAAAAATTACGATGGTTTCATCATGATGCCTTCCGGATTAATAACATGTAGAAATTATTTTTTATAAAATTTTTCAGTCATAGTATTCCCTATTGGTTATATGAATTATAATTCGAATAAAATGGTGGATTTTTTATCAAAAGGAACACTTAAAAATAATTATATAGAATAAAAAGTGGCGTGCAAAATCAAAATTATGTTTAAATAGTTAAACGGTATTTACCGTAAACTGCCGTACAATAATTAATTTAAGTATAATTTGTTTTATAAAATATGGCGCACATACCATTAAAAATACGTTTTTATCGTCACTGTATTTGAAATGTGAAATTTATTTCGAATCGTATTATTTTAGTCTTAAATTTATTATCAACGCGTGTCTATATTTATAAATGTTCTGCATCATATTGAATAACGATTTATATTACATTCCGACACGGACTAAAAGGCAGATGGTTTGTAATTTGTATTGTATACGAAGCTTTAAAAATCCAAACGGCATATTAAAAACTTTGACCGTATCTTCTTGTGATGCGATAACTTAACATCAAAAATTACGGTGTATATATATATTATGTAGTAAATAAAAATAACGAAATTATTACTAGGTTTTTTAATTTTGTAGGTAATCGTGTATTAATTTCTTTATAAGTATGGCTGTAGAATCAACTTTAACCAAAATTGATCGTATAAAAGTGTACGTTGTTTCGAAGAATGACGAAGTTAAAGAAAATTGTTCGGAAACACTATTACAGTGCGTTAAAGTAAGTATTTTCGTTGAATCAAAAATAATGTTGATATTGCTTAATTATTTAATTATATATATTTATGGAAGTTCGGAAATATTTTGAAAGAAATAATTCCTACGACGTTTTATTTCATCGCATTAAATATATCATTTCAGCTAGTACGTAAATTCAGAATAAATCACGAGTGGATCTCGGAAGAAAATTGTTTTAAATTACATCGTTTCGATATGTACGACGTGTTTGTAGTAGATGACTTTGAAGGAAAATTATTTGATCACTTGAGTAATCATCCTTCTAATTTCCTGTAAGTATAATCGATTATCATACACAGTCGTTTTTCGAATATTTGAAATGTAAGAAATTTTTCGTAAAAAATTCCGTAATATTCTCGAATTACATCATTTCATAGGATTGTAAGTCCGGAATTCTTGATTCAGAGTTTATCTGAGGGCAATCCTATTCCATATAGAGCATTTCCGTTGTTTTCGCGAGCTATGAATGGATTATTTATAACGTTTTCTTCAGTAACGAAAAATAAAAAAGTAAGTAATTCTGTAAGTAAATATATCAAAGTCGATTCATATTTAGTAATATTTTCAAAACTTTTACATCGAGTGTAGCAGTTTTAACTGAAAAATTGGTTCATACAAGGATGGCTTAGATTTTTTTTATTTATTAACTTTCTGTAATTTTACGCTAATGTTTTTGTTCAATACAATTTTTTAAGCGATTCTACTTACTGTATTTAACTTTTAGTATTATTATGAAAAACGAACATAAAAAAATTAAACATAATTTTTAGCAATATTATTTGTTGGAAATTTTGTTTGTTTGTTGAAATGTCGTTATTTCAGTTAATATTAAGAAAATTAATCTATTTTCCGTTATACGTTATCGTTTTTTGCTCTGGAGAATGCTTTTTTGTTATAGTTTTTAAACGAAAGTATACGAAAAATAATATTTCCGTATAATAAACTTCGGATTTATCCATTTAATGAAATTTGAACACCTAAAAATAGGAAATTATTACTTTTTTTTTTTTTTTTTTTGTTAAAATAGATTCGTGTAATTTTTTAATCGATGTTCCGAAATAAATATTAATTTTTAAAATGTGAATTCTATACGTAAATGCCGTTGTTGTGATTAGTTGTTAATGATTATAGATTGCGGAAAAATATTTTTTTATCGACTCTTATTTTATATAATTTTAGAGACTTTCGTTTTAAAAAAATGTTTATCTCTATAATTCGCCAATTTGTGTGTAAACTGAATGAAACAACGGGTTTATTATAGTATAAATGAAAAGTACGAGACAATTTTTTTATAAGAATTACCGGAATATTTTTAATAAAAAAAAATGTATAATTAAAAATAATAATAATAATACAATTGTGCGTCGGAAGTAGTTAGTTTTTTTGATTACGGTAAATCAGTATTTCCAAGCTCACGAAAGGGTTTTCTTTTAAATTTTTCCTATCGGTTATTTTACTGTTATTTTCTTTATTTTAGTTTTGTAAAGTCATTTGTATTTAACTGCTAACGTAACTTTAAGGATACTCGGCATATGTTTATGTACACATTAATTCTACACGATTTATAGACTTTTGCATTGAATTAAATATATCGATTGATACTTATTTCTAAGCTTAGACGTTTAAGTAATATTACGCTATTAATAAAACGTTTTATTTTTTAATAGTGCATTAGCGAGGATTTGTGATTCGAATTTATAAAATAAATTCGTCTATCTTTTTTATACAAGCTTTAAATAGAATATATTTAATTTTGTTTTAAGTTATACATACAAAAAAAAAAACAAAAAAAACACAAAACACTATAATACCATCTAGCAATTTGGACGAAATGATTCGACTTAAGTTCCTTAATTACTTACTTCGACTCATTCGAGATTTTTTAAGTAACACAGATTTCGTAGTTTTAACGATGGTAATTTATTCATGATATTCGCGTTAATTCCTCAACATACCATATTCTTGGGTACCTTACTTATTCCTCCGTTTTATTATTGAAATAACGTTCTTCAAATTAAACAACTGACATTATACGAAGAAGACTAAATCGGGATTTTATTACCATAAAAATTCGTATTTGAATAAGCGGAGATTCGAAATAAATTTCGATCAAACTGAATCTTACGAAAATAAGGCCGCATTTTATGCCATAGTAAATAACACGCCATTACACCTGTGATAGTTAACGACGCACCGTTATTTTGGAAAGAATATTAAATATTTAAGCGTAATATTTGCAATAAAACTCAAGCGTCTCTGTTTAATCCAATATTCAGTCTTTAACAAAACGAAATCAACTCGGTAATAAAACTATAATAAGAACAATTATGCTTTATGCTTGTCCTCCCATATGGTCATCGACTAACCGTTGTAAGCCAAGTTACGACGGCTATAAAATAATTTTGCAACTTCCAGTTTATGTAAAGACCGTTGCACGAGGTATTGAAGTCATATACGCGCGACGTTCTCGAACAAAATACAATTTTTGTTTTTTGTTTATAGTTGTGCATGTAGATAGGGGTAAACGCAACAAACAATAAACTTATTAGCGCTGTTTTCGTCTAAAATTGATTTTTCCGTATAATACGTAGAAAAGATATTGTTTAATTCTATTAACTGCTGATAAATTTAAATATAGTTTTAAAATCGGTAGTTTTTTTTTTTTTTTTTTTGTTTTATTTATTTTAGCTAGATAAGCAACTAAACGTAAATCTGTGTTCGGAATGCGTTTTATTAATTTCGTTATTTTCGTATAAGCTATTTTTTTTTTTTGCGACATGTTTACGGTTATTAGATTTTTGAAATGATTTTAAACATCTAAATAAAAAAATTTCGTTTCTACGATTCTACCTTTAATTTTCATGCAGTAGCATAGTTGAAAAACGAAATTTTGCGTTTTTTTATTTAATAAATTTGTTAAATAATTTTTATCGACGACAATACGAATAATAAAATAAATCGTACCATCGATAATATCGGGGGGGGGGGGAAACAACAAAAGTTATTATTCTTGCCATAACTTTGTCTTGAAATTATTATTATTATTTTTTTTTTTTTTATGTCTTTCACATCTGGAACTGACTAGTGTATAGTCATTTACTAGATATTACTGTTGACAAGATAATGATTTACTGGATCTGTCCATCAACACGATCTCGATTTTATTTATCGAACCTTCACGCTAAATCAACAACATTTCTCCTTTTCAACCTCTTGCTACCTACTGGTTGCGCTGTAGAAGGCTCAGTGCATGTTCTTCGAACCTCGACAAGCGATTCTAGTTTTAGTATTATTTAATCGTTTAAAACTAACCGTTAGCGAGTATAATTCACGTATACATTTAATGCGAAAGTAGAAACATGTCATAAAAAAATGTTTAAATATTATAATAGTTTACAAATTAGTTATACTAACATCGATTTTACGTCGAATATGTCTCGAGACAAAGACGGCAGAATAGTCGATAGTTTGAAAATTTAATGTTGAAAAAGTTTACACGTCTATTAGTTCGACATGTGGTCTAAATTAAACAATGCGTTGCGAATAATTATGAATTAAGTTCGTCAATTATCATTTATTTTGTTATAATTTATATATATATATATATATATATATATATATATATATATATATATATATATATAAAACATGAAATACAATACTTGCTGATTATTACAGGATGCGGCTAAAAATCGAATACGATATATGTGCGGTAATTATAATGACGATTTAGTAGGTAGTACTACTCATCTGGTAGTTTCCAATATTATGTCGGAAAAATATTTCGTAAGTTTTATTTTCGATTTTGTTTTTTTTTTTTAATTTTTTACCGAATAATTTTTAATTTTAAAAACTAAAATGAACCGTCCGTTATATGTGTTTACTCTTTAAATTATCTTCTTTTTTCGAATTGGCCATCTATGGATCATGTAAAATATTTTCACGATGGCTGTTTGCTCCTCTTCTTTACACTCCAGTATTTCTTCATTGCTTCGTTGTGTTTTTGCTTCCTTTCATCTGTCAATTTAATAACAGTTTTCTTCTTCAATTTTTCTTCGAAGCTCTGGAAATTATTAACTTTGCTTCTGAACCGGCTCCTATTCATAATGTCGTCTTCTGTGACGTCGTTGAGATCTTTTTTAACTTCCCGGAATCAGGGGCAATTTGCGTCTTAGGGTTTTTATCGAAGTACTCGAAAATTCTTCTTGTTAATTGTTTCGTCTTCGTTCTTTTTCTTAATCTTCTTTTTTTCATCGTGATTATAATATCATCAATATGACCGTATATTTCTTTATTACTCCTTTTCTTTATTTTAGTATTTTTTCCAGTTCTTTACTCATCAGGGTGCAGTGGGAAAGTCTTGGGAACGTATTCCTTAAAAAATGCTAACGCATCGTGTCAAAGCGCGTACGCTATAAGCTTAAATCTCACTCTAAATCCAGAAGCGTCTGTTCTCCATATTAACAGCGGTGGTCGAGATCTGTTCTCCATGTTAGGAGCGGTTGAATTTGAACTCGGAGACTTACAATTTCAGTTTTAATCTTGAATTGGCGTATATTTCCAATTATATATTTTTCAAATATTATTTCGTAATTACGTTTATTTTCTGTTAATGTTCGTCCCAGATAATTTTCCGTATATTTTGCCTATTTTCAATTTAGAAAGCATGCGAATGCGGTATCCCCGTAATGATTTTCGATTGGGTTGACGCCGTATGGCAAGACTGTCACCGTGAGTCGTCATCTACGAGGGCGATCGATCGTCAGTACGATAATTACAAATGTCCGATATTTTATAAAGCGAATATAAGTATATTTATTACTGGCGACGAATGCGAAAATGTCGCGAATTTAATTAATCAAAACGGTACGTTGTCCTTTGAAAATTGTTCACTTAACGATGATTACGTATGTAATGGTGGACGATGATGCGCTGTATTTTTATTTTAATAAAATTAACAAAAAAATTATTTTAAGGTTAATTCGAAAATACTTTTTCGAAATTATTAAATTACGAAATAAATTTTCTTCGACTATCGAGTTTGATGTAGTTTCTCTAAACCATTTGTCAATTTCAGCCGATTTAAAAGTTAAATTAGCTTCCTTTTTTCTCTCCTTAATATTCAGTTAGAAAAATTTAATTAAAACGCGTGAAAATTTATTCGGTTAAATTATCGGTAGTTTTGATAATAAAAAACCGGTTACTTCGTTTGTGTTTCAGTACGTTACGCATTCGGTTGAAAAATCGAAGATTTTTTTTTTTTTACATTTAACACTTCAACTTCCATGCCGAAAAAAAAACAACTATATTTCGTTTTCCCAAACTTAAAAAAAAGATGATTTTTTATGATTTCTCAACGTTTTTAACCATTCTGTGATATTTTTGACGTTTTTTTTTTTTTTTTTTTTAAATCTTTCTTTGAAAATTTTCCACGTATCAAATTTACACGCACGTTACCACGATATTAAAGACATAATCAATTTGATACATATGAAACTACATCAGGCCTGACCGAATTAAATAAAAAACTATCCGTACACAACCGTTATTCGTGTCTAAGATTAATTCATGTTCCTCCTGTATGGCCTGCTATCTTTAATAGTACGTATAAAAAACTTCAGATAGTCTAAAATTATCGTTGTAGAATTATATTAAACGCTAGCCGTTATACAAAAGGATTTCTTATTTACACGAGCAAAGCTACTATCGATCAATTTTTTAACAAAATTTTCAGAAATTTCTTCGATAATTGTTCTATCCGTCTCGCGATAAAGTTTTACTGTCAGTTGTAATTACGATATATCACCGTGCACGATATACTGAGGTATACCTTAGAATTAATCGTATAGATATTTATAAAAATTATTTTCTTATTTCTAGTATACTATTATTTTATTACGCGATTTATTCATAAGTATCGATCGTAAATTGTAATTATCTGATTTACGGCTTAAAATATTTTTATTGCGTTTCTTTTTTATTTTATACTTACTATTAAAAATTTAATTTATTACTAAGTTAAAATAACTATTCGCTAAGGTTTAAAAATGGCACTCGACCGATAATTTTGCGGAAAGTAGGTTAATGAAATAAACACTTTTTCTTCTTCTTTTACATTATCAGGAGGAACCTAATTATGAAATGACGCAATACGAAAATCCAATAAATTATAAATTATATTTTATAGACCGATTTGGTGTAAATATAAATTTAGCAGCATTATTTTGCGCACATTACAAAACAGTTGAATTTTTTAAAACTACCGAATGCGCGTATATTTGTACGGACATGATACAAATGAAATTTTTACTCGTTTAACTTTTTTTACACACTATTACATCGACCTCGTTTTGTATTATTCTCAGCGAGTTTATATTATTTTTTTTCATTGGTTCTCTTCGTATAATTAACAGACTAGAGCACATTCTTCATGTATTTCGTTGTCTCACGCGATTTTCGATACCGTTTAAATATTAAATTACTACCGTGGTGAAATGAAAATTGGGCAACTTGAAAAAAAATTATCGTAGGAAAATGGAAAACGCGATGTGTCATATTCTTAATCACAAAGGACGTAACTAAATTAATTCGAGTTCAAAGTACTGCGGAACGAATCAAATTAAATCGTCTGTTATATTTAATTATAACAGCAGGAACGGTTATACTGATTTGCAAGACCGAATATCTTCATATTGTGTTTGTTGCTAAACATCATGACGAGCTTATTTTTTTACGTGTTTTTTTTTTTTTTTTTTTTTTTTTTTTTGGTGGTACAAAATGGGCTAATATTCAAGGCATAAGGCAGGGTTATGTACCACCACTAGTACCTTCTTTGTAATAATTGTTACGCGATGTTGAAAAACTGCTAGATGGGATTCGTTCTAGCGGATTTTTTATTAAATATTGTCGCTTTGTTATCGTTATTTCAGGTGGTATATGTACTTCTGAAATACTGACGGAAAATACCGAAGTGCTAGTAACCAATGATACGAGCACAAAATTCGTTCACGCCAAGAAACGCGGCATTCATTGCGTAAAACCGAGCTGGATATTTGAATCTATTACAAAAGGTTACGCTATTCGATTCGATCAGCATTTATTACCGAAATCGAGTTATTCGTCTACTACGAACGAAGCAACTAATTCTACTTCGAGTAAGTTACTTACGCCACGTTAATCGCAATAATTATTTATTTAATCGACATTATTGACTTAAAGTCGGTCAAATGTGACGGCGCCTATTGAAAGTTATTTACAATTCGATCTCTACAGTGAACGACTACTCTACCAGTCGATTATCAAACTCATCTGGACCTATGGGATCTATCTCTCTCTCTCTATATATATATATACATATATACATATATATATATATATATATATATATATATATATATATATATATGCATGTATATACGCACATATATATAAACAATAAGTAGTTAAAAATCATTAAAATATTTTTCTTTATGAAAAATCACAAAGATTTTAGGTTGTTAAGCCATTATCAAGAAATATTCACCTTCAGACTATTTAAAAATACTGTTTTATCGCTTTGATAATTTTTGCAAATTGTATATCTAAATAATATTTTTTACATTTGTGTATATATTTTTATAATTTATTTTTTATATTCACTTAATAATGGCTTATCAGCCGAAAAGCTTTGTGATTTTTCATAAAGAAAAATATTTTAGTGTTTTGAACTCAATTTTTGTTGTTTATTTTTTTTTTTTTGAAATTACTACACTCTAAACTTTCCAAATTATAAGTGTATATATATATCTTCTTCTTTGCACGTATTTCATCATTTATTTGTGTAGTGCTCCATTTATATTTTCTATCTTTCTCTATCCTGTATTTTCGTGCTATTTTTAACAATTTCACGATGGGCTGATACTTTTAATATACTTTTTCATAATAAGGGACGTTTGGTTAACGTTAATTAATTCAATTGTATAAATAGTAAGTAGTCTATAGTAAGAAATTGTGCACATTAAATATATATATATATATATTACACGTAATATATAGCCTATGTTGCGGGGTAATTTTTTGAGCTCTACCACTCTGTTCGTTCTATTGCATCTTTCAGAATTAATTATTTTAATGCGTAGACAAAAATACGAGTGTAAACCGTTTAAGAATTAAACATTTATTTTATCGAATTAGCAATTTTTAGATTTATATGTCATCTTTTATTAATGACAACATATAATTCGATCTCCACCATAAACGACTGCTCTACCAGTCGATCATCAAATTCGTCTGAACCTATTGAATTCAACTTTGAGGATGTGCAAAGCCCGCTAACCGAATGTTTATTCGAAATAAAGTTATTCGTGGCAATTACCAATGTAGGTTGGTATCGGAGAAATGAGGATTTAGGTGCAGATTTGAATTTGAAGTGAGTAGACGGAATCATTTGTGATTTGGTCACCGAGCACGAAAAACGACTCTATAAACATCCGAATATTGTGGAGGCAACCTATTTGTTCCTGGACACGCGCTAGCAGATGTTAGCACGCCTTAAGCCGATTGAGGCTATACGATTTAGTTGTGTAAATGATACTTGCGTATGTAAATAAATAATAGAAATTAGTTAATGAACTAGTATTCTATAAATGTTTAATTACTAATTAGTCGTATATATTGATTATTTAAAAATTAGTTTAGTAGATTATCGTGTTGTTAATGCGGTGGAAGGACTTTCATTAAGCATACGATACAAGGAATAGAAGGTATTACTTATCTTGATTGCGATATTATTTAAGTCAACCTATTGTCAAGCATCATACCGAGATAACGATGTTCAGATTTGTGCTAATTAGCCATTTGTTATAATATTTAAGTAACCGCGATATTCTATGCTATAATCTATTACGGATCGTGCTAAGTGTGTAGGAGCTGCAGAATATCGCAGTGTCGTCAGCGAAGAGTGCAACTGGCGTGTGTGGTGGTTTCGGAAAATCGTAGAGATACAATGTAAACAAAAGTAGTCCAATTATACTTGCGGAAACTCGCAGAACAAGTTTGTGAACAGCGCTAGAGTTAGTCGTCACAACTAGTCGAGCGAACTTTAATGATTTAGACAGCGCTTATAATTGCGTATTGTTGTTAAGCTCTATTGCATCTGTCGAAGATTTCAATTTATCGATTTTATTTATGAGCTGATTTTCTCGAGCGGTTCTACTCACAAGGGTAAAATTGGCTTCGTAAATGAGAAGAAATGTTAAAATTACGCTATTCAAAATTCTGATGCTCATATGCTAACGGTTGTTAATGTTCTTGGATTCGATGTGTAAATTCCATCAATTTTTATAGAATTTTGTTCGCAATTTCAATTTTTAAATATTTCTTCCAATATATCTGCATGTCGTATGCCTCTTCTTAAGTGATAATTCTTTGTTAAGTATAATTTTTCCATATTCCATTAGTATATATAATTTTTTATAATTCATTTTTCCAACGGTTGATACTAACCGTCGTGATAAAGCTAGTCGAATGCTATATCAAAATCCACAAATGCAAAATACGTTTTTATATATTATATTCATCTATATTCGCGTGGTTTTTTTTTTCCGTTGTAGACAATCTCGAACTAGCAGTTATTAGTTTTATTTTAACTTATTTCCCTTCCTCTCGGGGCAATTTGAATTTAGCTGGTATTCATTCTCTTTTTGTTGAAATATGGATACTTATTTCAATTGCTTCAATTTCGAAGCTATATTTGTCCATTTTCGACAAGATTTCGAAATCATTAGATTGTATTAAGACACTGATGCCTGTAGACGTATCTTTTCTTTTACGTTTACAATTTGCTTCGCGTTCTTTTAATCCCCGATTGATGCTTCTACCAGTCTGTCCGATGTAGCTGAGTACGCACGCGGAAGGAATTTATATAACATGCCCTTCGGTGAGTTGATTCTTGACGCTTTGTTGATATTGTTCTATTTTTCGACACATACAAAAAAACCCTTCTAAATTTGCTGTTTTTCTCGTAAAATTCTGCCTATTTTGTCTGTGGTGCTTTTGAAATGCGCTACATTTGTTACGAACTGTGTTACTTTTTTATTTTACTAAACACAACGTTAAAAATTGAGTGAAAATTTTTATAAAGAGAAAAATGCTTTCACGGTGAGAACATACGTTTAAATATGGTAACAACATCCGAAAACAAAATTGTAACTCTGAAATGATCTAGTCTGAGTTCATTTATTACTAAATATTTTTTATTTATATCTTCTCCATAACTGAAGGTAGCCTATACATCTTCGAGTATACATACACTGTTATAATAAAAATGTTTTACACATATAAGTAACGATATAAAATTACAATTTTAGAATTGAATGAATCTATCTACGAAAGCTGTTATCTTATATCCGTCCGATATAGTTAGCTGTTTTCTTCTCGGCGGTGCTTTACGCAGTATTTTGCCGTCGACAACCAATCTAAAGATGGGATCGATTTGTATTCTTCGCTTTATATACGTTTCCTCAGCATTTTTCAAAGGTAACAATAAAATTGATCCGGTTGATCCAGTGCAAATCCGCATTTGTTATCTTCTCCGTCTATTTTATTCTATGCATTGTACGTCCACATTTCAAACGTTTGTAGCTTTTTCTCGATGTTTTTTTTTACACGTTTCCATCGCGTAACGTACAACTGAAGACCATACGTAACACGAAAGCAGTTTTAGTCGTAGTTGAATCTTCGTGTCATATCGATTGATTTCCTCGTCATCTCTTCCGGTGTCTCCTGTTATCGCTACACCTAGATATTTGAATTTTGAGATCTGTTCTAATGGTACATTCTATTTTTATCGCCGATGGTTTTTCATTCTTGCTATATTTATGTATAATATATTTATACATAAGTTTCGGTCAGTCTAAAAGCCTCTAAAACCTTCCTCGTCATTTATCTCTGTCTCTATTCGAATATTCCGAATATACGGTGCCGTTTGTGAATTATAGCTTAATGCGCACGTCGCTGCTAGATCTGATCGAACGAGAACGTTAAACAAATTTCAAAATTTGAACCAATTTAAAATTTATAAAATCGTCTTAACGAAACTGCATCCGGCGCATTAAGACGGGGTTACATTTTAATCCGAAAATTGACTTCTCACGCGTAGAAAAAAAAAACGCTCCGTTAAAATAACATATAACGTACACTAATAGACCGATAGCTGTACCCGGCGGTATAACAATAAATAACGGAAGCATTACTAGCTCCATATACGAGTTTACATCTAGACAGAAGACTAACATAGCGAACACATATCTAGACAAAAAGAACAGAACTCGACATAAAAATTCGGCAGATGCTCTGGTTAATAAACCGTACCGCCAAATTGTCCCTGAACAACAAACGATTAATATACAAACGCTAGCACCTATTTAGAAGTTTATCAATTTTGGAGTTGTAGTGCCAAAAGCAATATTGCCATAATACAGCGTTACCGAAGTAAAACATTACGAATGATGGCCAATGCTCCATGGTGCACGTAAGCAACAAAATCCTTCACCGCGATTTGGACATAAAGTACGTATTAGAAGTCGAAGAACATAAAAAGAAGCTTCATAATCACTTAAATTCGACGTAAGTCAGTTTACTCGATAACGCCTTTGAAGAAATACGTCGATTACATAGAAATCGCTGGATTTAATCATAAATATAATTAAGTCGTGATGTTATTGACACGTCTTCATTGGAAGAACATCATTCGTGTAATTTTTCGATATAAAATACTATCTACAGATGTAGATTTAAAAAAACAAAAATTAAAATTCTCGAAAAATGTTCGTATCTCTGCGACTGTTGAGTTTATTTTCTTGGAAATTGACTCAGCGAATGGGAAAACTTTTAAATAATGTGTATTTATGACGTCATTTTAAGTAGATTTTAGTAATAATCGTTAATTTGTCGTTATGTTTTAATTTTTAAGACGTTATAAGTTCTTAATATTCTTTTTTTTTTCTTTACTTTTGCTTTTTTAATTAGTATTCCGTTCGGTTTATGCGTTCGTTTATTTTTACTTCATTCAATCGATTATTTCCAGTAAAAGGAACATAGTCATTTTATGTTATGTTTATTTGTTTAATATATTCAACGTCCATTAATTACCAGTAGGCTATTATTACCTTCGAATTATATACCGAAAAAATGTTTATTATATATATTCTTCTCTAGTCGTTATCCTGAGGAATTTCGTGACTATATTTATACACTACAGACTTCTTAATCTCTTCCCGTCATTGTATCCGATCTGCAGTTTGCCGTTTACATTCAACTAAGCATATCGTCCAAGTACTTTTGCGATCGTGTCGGGAGACGTAGAGAGTAATATGCCACGAAGACGAGTCGCGTTTGTCCCTCAATTATTAATGGCCGCATTAATATGACCGAAAAATTGTAATATTCTCGATAGAATCTCTTTGGACAGTCTACTTTTAATATCGAGCTTCCGTAATATGGAAATATTTATTTCCTTTGCTGTCTAGGTTATACGTACGCTACCGAACGCACATGTCTAAACTATCGATACGTTCTATATCATTAGTTTTCAGCTCCAAGTTTCCACTATGCATGTGAACACGTAAAACATCGAACACTTGCACTAACTTCTTTTTCACTGCATTCGTGATGGATACGTCAACACCATATTCTGTTTAATCGACTCGTGAAATTTCGAGCGAAATGGATTCGCCTTTTTATTCTTTATCCTCGATAAAAGATCCCGCATATACGTAACTTTGTACCGTTTCATATTCTTCGATTTGTTTATCCGTAGCACGTATTGTCTTTCCTCGATCGAGTAATCATATTCAGTCCGTCTAGTAATATTTTCATATCAATTGAGCTTGATTATTGTATCATCTGCAGTAGATTATTGATTATTCTTCCAGCGACGGATACACCAACGTTGCAATCGTCCCGAACTTGTCTTATAATGTGTTCTCCCGATAGATTGAAGAGTAACGGGGATGATAAACATCCCTGCCTTACAATTTTATCTGCCTTGAATTGTTTTGACTCCGTTTGACCGTCAATACGAACGATGTTTGTATTATTTTCATATAATTGATTTATTAAATATACGAGATGCTTTGGAATGCCCATTTCATGAAGTGAAGGTCACACAACTTTTTCCAGAGAATAGTATTAACAGCTTTAATATAATCAACAAAGCATAATAATAGCGGAATATTATGTTCTATGTGCTTTTTTCTTCTATTGGTTGTCGTATGGTTAATATTTGATCTCGTGACCCTCTTCCTTTTATAAATCCTGCTTGCTCATCCGAAATCTGTCGGGATGCAAATCTTGCTAAAATATTATTGCAAAATTCGTGAGCATTATTTTACTTGTATGCAAAATTTAACAATGTTTGAAAATTAAAATTGTATTTTTGAAACGTCACGTAATAAAAGAATTGATACGCTTTACACTTAAAAAAATCCTGAACATATGCATATACCAACTATAAAAGTTGAAAAGTGTATTTAAATTTTATATTCTTTTATTAATCGACTGCTGAAGTGACGCTGTGTCGTTACAAATACGAAGATTATTAAAGATTTGAATAATCAATTTCGAAATATATCTATCATTACTTATACTATATCCGTTGTTTAAAATATATATATATATATATATATATATATATATATATATATAATACATTGAATATTAACTGTGTAATGCATTCTAAACTTGAACAATGTTGAATGTAGTGATTTTTATCGTATAAATAAACAACACAAAAATGTTAAAATCACTGAAATTAACTATTTTTTTTATTGTTGTTTATTTATTATATTCTAAACGTTATATTTATGGGTTTATTAAAAAAAAAGATGATAATAATGACACATGGTGACTGTGGAATATGTTGCTATACCGTTTAATATTATTTTAATTATTAATTTTTTTATACTATCCTCGTTACTAATATATTTTTTTATATCTGTCATTATTTTTATACCGTATTTATTTGATTAAAAATGTATATATATATATATATATATATATATATATATATATATATATATATATATATTCAATGTAAACAGTGTAATATATTCTAAATGTTATATTTGTGGGTTTATTAAAAAAAGAAAAGAAACAACAGTAACATATACTAATTCTAGGAATTGTTGCTATAACATTTAATATTATTTTAATTATTGATTATTTTTTTGTAATATCTTTGTCGCTAATACATTTGTTTATATCTATCATTATTTATATCGTATTTATTTGATTATAAATGTGTATATATATATATATATATATATATATATATATATATAATATCATCATCTTCTACCCTCGTTTACGAGTATGAGTTATTACTTGCTCTTGATCTCTGATGTTTGTGACAAATATGTAACGACAAAACAATACGGTGAGTGCTTATAAAATCGCAATCATTGCAAGCGAACCGTTGATGGTGGTCTGCAATATCCATGCCAAGATTCAATTTTTTTTTTACCGAGCGGACACGTTTGTAACCGCTGATCTACTATTTTCGAGCATTCCTTTCTGTTAAGCGCGGTTTTTCCCAGTCAGTCTTTCTCGGGTTTATTCGAATAAATCATTAGCCAGTACGTCTTCGAACCGTAGTTTTAGTCTACAGCCGATGTTTAGTTTAGAACGCCGTAGAGGCATTCACTTTTCCATTCGCGCAATATGTTTAACTCATCGCATGCGTCTTTTTGCAATTAATTGATCAATAGACTGGATTCTGGTTGCATACCGCACTCTTGCGTTTGAAATGAAATCTTTTCGATCTATTTTCAGTATTTTTCTTAACAATATACATTTAATATAAACAGTGTAACATATTCTAAACGTTATATATATATATATATATATATATATATATATATATATATATATATATATATATATATTTAAATGATACATGGTACATAAATTGTTGCCACAATGTTGAATATTATTTTTATTATTTTTGCATTTTTTTTTTTGTAATATCTTCGTCACTAATATATTTTTTTATGTTTTATGCGCTTTCTTTCATTTATCGATAACACGAAAACCCAGAACATATGTCGGCCACGCATATAAATCGTTCTTGTACAGTAACGAAAGCTACGGATAGTATTTACGCTCCACCATCCAGGGCGACTATCAACAGTAACGGTCCGAATTTGGTTCGTTCCAAATTATCATCCGTCGCTTGTATCACTCCAAAAAAACAAAGTAATATATGTTAATTAACGATAATTGTATTTTCGTACATTTACGTATAGATTAAATTAGAAAAGACGAACTATATATATTCGATTAAAAATGGATTTTAACGACGCGAATAATATGATACGCTGTTAAAACGAGAATGCGACAACGTTAAATTAATGCGTAACTGTTTTAACATATGAAGAAAAAATTAAAGTTCGCTATACTGGAATAATTGAATGTTTAATATTTAACGATCGCAAATTTTTCGTTAATTAGTATCGCTAATTTCCGCGTTGATTAAATTTTACGTGTAGATTCATTTTTTTTTATTATTATATTTTTTTAAGTTTCTCTAAAATATTGTTTTTTTTTCTTTTTCCTTTTTTTTTTTGTTTTTTTTTTTTTTAAGTTAGTGAAAAATTTCGTAGCAAACATAGGCTAGAAATCGATTTTTAAAAAATCGCTTTAAAATGGTTCAATCTTAATTTTTATTATATATACGGTTGCCACACCACCCAATACCACGGATAATCGGAAGTCTACTGTATATAGTATATATATATACACTAGAATTTATCCACGGTTTCGTCTGTGTAATTATTTTTTTAAATACAATATCGCTGTCCTTTCTTTTAACAGGTTTATATAATATATATTATTTCGGCCACGCCCGTGACGCAGTATAGTATACTTTTATTTATTGTAATTTCTATCCTATTTGTGATATCAGTGTGAAACAAAGCTTAGAATGAATCCAATAATATATAGGCTATAAGCTTTGCGAATTTCATCGTTATTACTTTAATAGTTTTTTAGTTAAGTTAGAACAGACATACAAACAGACTGAAAGATAGACAGACAGACAAAAATTTAAAAAAAATAGAGATTTTCTGTTTATGTGTGATAAAAATAGCTTAATACAGTGATTATATATATATATATATATATATATATATATATATATATATATATATATAATGTATGTATATATATTTATATACATTTATATAAAATATACAACTGTAGTGTCTATTTGTGATTTGCGAATCTTTTCATTATAATCACTGCATTGGGCTATTTTTATCACATATAAATAGAAAATTTATTTTTTAAAATTTGTTTGTCTATCTTTCAATCTGTCTGTGTGTCTCGTACGAGCCAGGCAAATTGGGTGATACTAACAACACATAACACACTGAGCCGGCGGTCATCCATCCAAGTCCGTTGCTTATCTTCAGCGTTAGACGAAAGCTGCCGTACTCAACGTGCTATGCCCGTCGGCACAATTATATATATACACACACACACATATATATATATACACACACATATATATACACACACACACACGTATATATACATAAATATATATATATATATATATATATATATATATATAATAGACTTCCAATTATTCGTGGTATTGGGTGGTGTGGCAACCGCGGATAATTCGCAAAAATGGTCAACGGAACAATTCAAATGAACGCAAAAAGTTTATTTATAATAATATGTACATACGCACATGTGTACATATATTTTACACGTATTATGTAATTCATAAAATAAAGAAGGTTTTAAAAGTTACCTATTGTAGGTTCCACAAAAAAATCGATCTCCAGTTTTTGTTTTTTCGAAATCAAACACCTCTTCTTTACTTGAGATCCTCTTCTTTACTGGAGATCGTCTTCTTTACTCGAGATTGAAGTTTTTATTTAGTATTATCATAGATCGAATACATCGCTTTGTTTCTCCAGATAATGTATAGGTCCTTCGATGTTTGTTAGAGCTGCGTCATGGCTTACTTGCTTCTTCGTCTTATCCTGTTTCTGTTTCTCTTCCCCACTCTCTTCTGAAACTATACCTAATGCTCTATCAACAATTTGTTCACGAGTAAGATGTTCATAGCCTGGTTCATTGACATCGCAATTAATCTACGTAACAATGTTTTGCTTTGTCGACGTCGCTTCCTCCTATAACGGATTTCGTTTAAATTAGCTAGATCAAAAAATCCATCCTAGAAAGACCACGAATAATCGAGAGTTTACTATATATATTATATATATATATATATATATATATATATATATATATATGTATGTTGTGTGTGTGTCTGTGTAGTTTGTTTGAAATAAACATAAATCGTATTTTTTTTTATTATTATCGTTGTTATTATTCGTACGATATCGGATATAGTTAAAACGATATTATTTACGCGATTTAATTTTTATTAATTATTATTAGAAAATGACCGAAGATACCAGCAAGTATTGAATGAAATAGATATATTCGGAATTAAGAAATGTGGACCGATTCTGGATGGATGTAAAGTAATGTTGTATTATAATAATCATCTTCGTGGTGCGTCCGTTCATTTTATCAATTCTTTTTCTGTCTAATACGTTTCGGAACAGCCTCAATTTTATTTAAGTTATTCTATTGCGTCAAATTCTGTATTCATGTTATTGTTTGTGGTTTCTTTCCCGCGATCCGCCTTGTATAAGAAGATGAAATGTACTAGTATAGTTCCGGGTGAAGCATTTTGTGTCCAAATTTCAATTATTTCACTATAACCTGTCAATGGTGTTGTTCTTAAATTTCTATTTTTTCTCTTTCTTACCGCTTGAATTCATATGTAAACATTGATGAAAAATCATCGTTTGGAAAACATTTTATAGAATTAAAACACAAAATAGAATAATAATCGAAATTATAAAATTTTACGTATTGAAAAACATTTAAAAAAAAAACTACTAGAAAAAATAGAAATAACAAGAGAAGTAAATAAAAATAATTTATTAAATTCAATGATAAATTTTGATGAAGTTCTAAGAAGTATATTGTAAATTTCTATATTGAATAAATATTTTTTAATTTTTTATTATTTCATTTTAATTGCTATTGGTTTTTGATTATTTATAAATGTTATGTTGTTCGACTATTTTTTAATCATTTTTTATGACACTAAATTTTATAGTGGATAAATATTTTTTATTTTTTTGGCTATCATGTAAAAAATTTTATATTATCGATAGTTGATTATGTTGTTTACCACATTCACTGTCAGATTGTTTTATTAATATTGTTATTCATTTTGCTGATTTTTGTGAATTGTAATTTTAAATTAATATTTTTTATTTTTTAAATACTTAATAATGACCTAACAGACGAAAATCTTTGTGATTTTTCATAAAGAAAAATTTCAGTAATTTAATTTTTGTTTTTCGTTGTTTATTTCTATACGTTGAATTTTGATTTAGGGAGATATGAAGCTCCGGTCCCCAAGTCCAAAATTAGTGAAAATTGAAACAAAATCACATTTCGATAAGTAGTATTGAAATTATTTTTTGATAAATCTCAAGATTTTTTGAAAACATGGCAATTTTCAAAAGCACACGATGATAGAGTAGATTTCGGCACAAGCGCTACCTTGTTGAGGAAATTTTCACTACGAAAATTACTACTATTGAAATGTGATTTTTGTGATTTAAAATATCTTAAATGTTCTAATTCATCGAACGAATCCGCTGTTGTAATAATAAAAAATTAACTGAAACATTTAAAATATACTTTTTTTTTTTTTCTGTATATTTCATTTTAAATATTTAATTAGATAACCTAAGCTTTAATGCCTAATACTTTATTTACGTAAACGTATTTTGCGTTGATTTTTAATTTCGAATATCACGAAAATATTAAATTTTACGAATCGGTTTATTTACTAATTCAGTAATAATTGTATCAGTGAAATCAGTGTTATACTATTCCTAACAGTACATGTTTAATATCAATTATATATATATATATATCATCATCATTGTCCATTGTCCTACGCAAGGACGTGGTGACACCATGTAATATTATTCAAGTTGCATTATAGTTTTTCTCCATAAGTATCTATTATTGGCATTTTAAAACGCCTCCGACATACGATATCGTGTTAACCCCTTTACTTGATCGATCAAGCGTATATGGCATCTTCCCTGTGGACTTTTACCGTTTACGATACTATTATTGTTCGTTCCATCGAATCGATATTTTTCGCTATATGTCCGAAATATCTTATTATGTTTCTCTTAATTTTCGTTAAAAGCCTGGTATCCGCTTTTAATTCATCGATAACGGACTTATTAATTCGTAGCGCCGTCCATACGGAGAAGTTTTCGATATATTGCCATCTCGAATGTATTTATACGCTTTTCGTCAGTTTTTTTAATAGTCCATGTTTCGGACGCATATGTCGCAACAGGAAAGCATTGACCAATTTAAATTTTGTTGATTTTGTTATGCATCTTTCCATATTCTATTCCGTTTGATCATTGCTACTATTGCTAGAGCGAGACGCCTGCGTATTCCGCTTCGCATCCACCCATATTATATAACATGTTTGAATGCGCAATTTTAGACTCGCATAAGTGTAATCGTGAAAAATAGTCAGTGTTTAGTAATGAAAACTGAATATTGCAATAATTCTTTATAAATATAACGACTATCTATACTTTGAAACCATTATAGTAATATCTGTTCCGTATGTAAATTTTTGAAAGCTTGCGGTATAGTATACATCCGATGATATGGTTTTAAATTATTTTAGGCTTAATTTTTGTTTTATTTTCTTCGTGTATGAAATACGGATGATAATATTGTGTATTAATATATAATCGACATTTACGAGTAGGCTGTCTGGTTTTTTTTTTTTTTTTTTATTAAGTAGATATTAATACGTATATAAATGCCATATATGAATTGTTTAATACCAGCGATGACGGTGTTTACCGTGTAACTAATTGTTCTATACGATTTGATTAACTTTATCGCGATAATTATCGTTAAATGTTTGTAATTTCTTCCGAAATCGCTTAATATCTTATAATTTAGTCCTTTATCGTTATTACGCAGTTTATCGAATATTCTTATAAATTTAAATAATTTTGTATGCGATATAATTAAAATGGTTATAGAATTTGAAGATTTAATCAGTTAATGCATCTAAGTATTTACTTTGTGTAACAAATTCCGATATTTAAACCGTATTTTGTATCGAACACTAAATTTTTTATTTCGTAATTCGTTTCTTTAATAATTTGACCTCGAATTGTTACTATTCAGCTTGTAATGTAAGATAAAAATAGATAGGATGAACTTGAGCAAGTTAAATGATAGTTGCAACACTAAAAAAATAAAAAATCAGATCGCGTATAGAGCAATCAAGAACAGTGTTCATTAAAATGAAAAACCTGCTCATCAGAAGGAAGTGAAGTCTCGGATTACGTATTAGAATGCTTCAAATGCTCCGTCATCTCAATCATTCTTTACGGAAGTGAAAGTTGAGCGCTCGACGCTACCTTGGAAAAAAGGATAAAAGCCTTTGAATTATATAAAAATTTCGTGGATACTAAAAATTACTAACGAAAAAGTTCTTAATAGAATGTAATTGAAGCGCCCGGAATTATTAAATTTGATTAAACAAATGAAAATAGGATATTTAGGCCACATCATGAAAGAACATAAATACGAAATTCTGCGTCTCATTATGCTCTTAGTCAAAAGATTAAAGGAACGTCCTCGAAACTCGTGGTCGAAGGATTTTTATCGTTCGTTCCACCATTCGCCTGTTGAAATGTTCAGGCCATGTCAAGAAAATACATCGCCAACCTTCGCGATGGAAGCAGAAAATAACTGTAACTATTTATTTATCTCGTAATATACTTCGTAAGAAAATTGACGGGAAAAGGTACGTGCAGGGAGATGAGATGATTATGGAAAGTATCACGAGAGGAGAGGTAGTGCGATGCAGGTTCCAATGTACGCTGTACATTTTGCATAATGATTGGCTAGTAAATTTACAGCGTGGCCAAGGATCTATGTAAACTTGACGTGCAATATAGTTGCGAATTTTAAGTTACGATTCAATATTACCGTTTAATACGTTATAATTTGGCGCGTTTTATTTATCGTTTCTTTATAGTAATTCGTGTAGATATTTCTTAAACATAGAAGTTTATCTATCGTTTCAGGTCTATTTGAGCGGTTTCAGTCTGAGCGAAGAAGATAAATTAAGGTCCGTTTTAAATTACGGAGGAGCTCTAAGATTTGCCGATTTAAATGAGTCGATTACGCATGTGATCGTTGGAAATTTTACAGCGATCGACGAAGAAAAATTAAATTCTTTACACAACAGGTATATATATATATATATATATATATATATATATATATATATATATATATATATATATATATATATATATATTTCGTCATTACGACATTAGTGTTATAATGTAACGAAAATTTAAGTATAAATTAATGATAAATAATGTCATACGTGTACTACATTCTCCAATACGGTGACTAATATAAAGAAACGTACTTTGATAATGTTATACAGAAGCGATTGAGTAGCGAATTAGTTTAAAATAGTTAAAATGATTCGTTCAGTAACGAAGTATTTAAATGCTTCTATGGTATAAAGACGAATGAATTTTTGAAAATAGACACGAACAGCTTTCAAAATTTCAAAATACTAAAAATCATCCGATATTAACGATTTAAAAAAAAAAAAAGATTATTTTCGACCTTTACCCACTTGCGTAGGCAGAATGTGTAAAATCGCGTACGTATTCTTGATGATTTTTTTTCTGTTTTTTTTTTCTTTTACTCGAAAGTGACCTCATTTCATGCCCACACATAGACGCCATAATGATAAAAAAAATTTTCAGTTAAGATATTTATATTTATTTTTATTATTTTTTTCTTTTTTTGTTTCAAATCGACTTATTACGTAAAAAGATAATTACGGCGTATCCGATGGTATACAATAGACATAGGCGATTAAAATTCGAGTTTTAACACGACGTAAATCAAAAAAATATCATGAACACGTAAGAACTGATGTCACGTTTAGAGAAAATAACTTGTAACTCGATAACTACGCACTAACGATTTCAATTAAATAGCTTATTTAAAAGAATACATTCGAGGGCTGGTCTATTCGCGCTTTTTTCTTGTAAACATCGACTACTGTGTATTAACTTATATGCGTATTTACACGAAATCTATAATTCTCTAGCGATTCATATTGACACGGCTGTTTTTTTTTTTTTATTATAGCCCTTACGTAGTAAAATTAGACTGGTTAAAACACAGCATCGATAAAGGATGTATACTTCCGGAACAAGAATATCATTTTGGAAGTGTCAGCTTTAAAACTGAAGTGCCGTTCTTGCAACAGCAGTCTCCGTTAAGTAAAAAAGTAAGAATATATTAATTTAACGTGTACTTTTCTAGCTACTCCGTTATAATAATAATAATAATAATTATAAAAAATCAAAGATAGATTTCGTATATTTTCCATAATAAAACCGATTTCGTCATTATTAGTGTAATGCGTTAATAATATAGAAAAAAAAAAAATACTTGTAAATGGTAGTATAGCATTATGCATAATACCCCTTCAAGACGCGCACACACATTGCTGTCAATATATATTTTTATTTTTTCACTCGTACATTGTATATAGGTGACACATTTTTTTTTTTTTTAGCAGGATTAAATAATTTTTAGAGATTTAAGTCAAAGTACTAATTTCTATTACATCGTTTCGTTTAACGATATAAGTCATTCCCCCACCCACTATATTGGCGTTTTTCTGGTGACAATAAATTTAGCGGTGTAGTTGAAGGTCCGCAGACCCCGCGGTGTGGAAGAATGCCGAGCTTTTAAGACCCTACTCAGTATCAAATAATTGTGACAGTCGTGTTCTAAATTAATCTACAAAAGATGAAACATGGTAAATTGTTTGAAGCATCGCAAGAACTAATGAATTTTTATTCTCGTAAATTATAATTTTATAGCTAATTTTTTTTTTTTTTTTTTTTTCGAAATTCGCGAAAATATATTAGAAAATATAAGTGACCTTTTTAAGTGCGTAATGAAAAATAATCATTCGTCATTTTTTAATAATATTCTCGACGTTCTAATAAAAACTATTTTTAACTTTACTCGATCGAAACGGAAAGGTTGTCTAAACTGAAAATAATGAAAAAGTATGGCATAACTGAGACTGGTCGGTTTATTAGCTATATTATCGATTGAATTTGAAAAGCTCAGTATTACGTTTCCCTAACAATATTTATGTTGTATGATTTCTGACGTAACTCTGTTGTTGATACGAATAAAATTAAATTTATTTACATCGATATAATTCGTTTAAAATTTTTATCGTAATTATTATATTTATCTTCGTCTAATTTTACAAATTGTAATCGATAACAAATTATATTTCGAACAAATTATTTCTAGTAATTTTCGACCTATAAAGAAGTAATATTTCCTTTGTTTAAGTATAAAATTCTTACATTCTATTTCTTTTACGTTATCCTTAAATTAATCTAATCAGCATTAATACGTCGTTACTGTTATCGTACGTTTGATTTCGTCTATCGCAACGCTTATTGCTTATTTATAAATAGCACGTTAATAACGAAAGGTGATTTTATTTTATTACGAGTTAACGTCCGCGATAAACTCTGTATGTAGTTTATATCGTTAACGTGTAAAAGAGATGTCCTAATTTATCGTTTATTTGCGAATGTCAGATATATTTTCATTATGAGTGACTTTATAAAATAATTTGTTGTAAAATCTTGAAATAAGTTACGTCCTAAATAAGTATTTATCACTTGTATTTACGTTAAGTTAAAGTTAATATCTTATGTACTTCCGAATTAAAATCGAAATTATTGCTCTACAGGGCAGTTATTAAGCCGGTGTAGACGCATGGTATATCACTGTGGGGGGGACAGTATCAATATCGAATATAAAAATGGTGCAGCGATCGCAATTAAAAATACTAAGGATAATAGCCCCGGCGCACCCTGGTATATACGAAAAAAAAAATTTACATAAAGACCTAAAAGTACCGAATGTGCATGAAGTAGTTCGAGATAGCCGTAAAGGGTCATCCTAACCAGCTGGCGGTAGATTTATTAGATCGTGTCAATGAAGCTCGCAGATTAAACTACCGCACATCCATAGACCTACCCCACCGGTTTGAATGATTGGAGAAGTAGTTCTGAGTGTCATTGTTGAATGGACATCTCCCATCCTGTCATAACTCACATCCAAGTTGCTTATTGGCTACATCAGCCAGATTTTTATATATATATATATATATATATATATATATATATATATATATATATATGTATGTATATATTAAAAAAAAAAATGTACTACCAGGGAAAAAAGAAGATAAATGGTTTTATTCTTTGAATTAGGCAATTCGTTGAAATTGTCTAATTATCGTACATTTTCATTCATTCTATTCTACACCAATCTTCTTTTTCCATCATTCTTTGCTTTATTGAACTAACAATATTAAAAAGAGTACGGAATTAAAAATTTTACGTTTGAAGAATGGAAATTGAAAATATTTCGGATACATTACGCGTAAAAAATGTTGACATCCGCCGAAATATATCCAAATTTTATTGATAATTTTTTTTTAGGGTTTACAAATTTTAACGCCGAAGAAGAATCAGAACGAAGAAATACTATCGAAAAAAGTCTCGATAAACGTAAATCGAAATTTGATCGACGAATATAGCCAACCGTCAGGTGAGATTGTATTTTTTTGTACAATTTTGTTATCTTAAGAAAATAGAAATAGTAAATAATAAGAAGACGAAATTATGTTCAAATGTATAAAACGATCGATTTTACCGGCGCGTGGACTGGCTGTTATTTGGAAGTTTTATTCATATTAAAATTTAAAAAATTTTCGGCCGATATCTCGTCACTATTTTGAAATTCCGTTATACCAGCGTTTAATACCGACCCGAAAAATTCGAAATATGAGAAGAAGTGCCAAATACGACTTACCTTTGGGCACAAGTTCCGAGTGTGTATCATATTCCGGGTTCGTGTAGGAAGTGTTTCATTGATCAAACAGGAAGCCCAGTGGATGTTCGTATTAAGGAGCATTGCTCGTGTATATGTGTATGCGTGTGATATGCATATATGCGTGTGTGTGTGTGTGTGCGTCTACATACGTACCTGACTATGCTCTGCCGTATTATTTTGTTTTTCTTGCTGGTTTTTTATTTGCATTTTACTGTACCACCGATTATTTGTATCGTCTTTTTCATCTTCCTTAAGCCTTCTGACGTCAATATTTGGTGTATACCACACCCAAAATTCTTACACTATTGCCTGTTCTAAGCCTCACGCATCCATGTGTATACGACCTGACCTGTTTTATTAGGTTATCTGACCATTTTCTTGACCTTGTTTCCGCCTTTCAATCTATTGTCGCCAGTCCAGTATTTCCTTCGTCCATCTTCCGCTTGTCAACATGCCCTGCTCGTTTGTTCCAGGTTTCCGCTCCATAGCTCAGCACCGGTATACTGATTAAATAGCTTAACTCGGTTTGTTGGACTAATGTCGCTTTGTAGAATTTTTTTGACATCTAAGTTATATTCTTCGTTTTACATTTTGTATATGGTTATTTCTTCCGGTTCTAAATTTCTTCCGTGTTTAGTGTTTTGTACGGGACCTCCCTTTAAACTTATATTTATGTTTTCTTCACCTTCTTTATACTTCACTAAACTCATTGTTTCCAGATTTAATCTCAAACTAATTTTTAAACGAGTTTTTTTAGTTCGAACATAATTTTCTGAAGTTGTTTTGATTTTTCGGTTATTATTACAATATCGTCCGGAAAACGAAGATGATGTTTTTGTATTTTCCATTTATATGTATACCATCGATTTCCTATTGCAGACTTCTTTGGGGCGAATTCAAAGTTAGCATTAAATTATCTCACTCCCTTTTTTATGTGAAATTTCTGTGTAATTTGACGTGGTTGATTCGTGCATATCTTATATCAAGCCTATATACTTTATATATATATATATATATATATATATATATATATATATATTATGTGTGTGTCGTAGGAATTTTAAATCACATGAATATTAATGATGAATACACAACTGTCGACGGGCCAAAAATTTCAAATAAAAACAACGACGAAATGGACAATGAGGAAATGCCTCTGAATAGCGCAGCTAAATGTCCGAATGAGGAAACTAATTTTTTCAACGGTAAGTACAAAATATTATTTCGTTTTTTTGTATTTTTTTTTTTTTTTTTTAGTTTTGTTTTGAACGAAAAAAAAAGTAATTTAATATTTTGAGTTAAAATGATTATTTAATTTACTATATATTCATCTCCTGTTAGAGCGATACTATCGTTAATGTTATAAAAAAATGTCTAAATCGTTATTAGAGGGTTTTTTTTTTTGGGCCCCAGTTTTTATATACGATGAGGTAAGTGTATTAAGTAAATGAAATACAAATATAGTAAAAATAACAGATTGTTCAGAACCTGTCCAATTATGTTTATTGAATAAACTGTTTTACAATATTATAATATTTCAAATTAATTTTTATACCGTATACTTAGGCTAGGTTCACACATTTATTCTACGATGATTTATTTCCGCAACGGTGAAAGTATTAAAAATTTCAAACAGTTTAGTTACTAATCGATCTGCTCTATTATCGCTAAAATCGGTATTACTATGATTACAGTCGGAAAGAGTGCGTTTAAGGTATCGGTAAAGTACATGTTGCACAATTGTCGGAATGCGCGATGTTATACTTATCTAAATGATCTTTAAATAATCCGTGACCCGTAATAAATTGTACGTGAAAAAATTTGGGTGTAAATTATGTATCATCGAATCTTTTTTCGATGTTTAGGAAAAATTTTTAGCTTTACTATTATTAGTGTCCGACCGAAACAAGATTTTCAGCCGAAACCGAAACCGAATCTTCGGCCTCGGTGTTAGTTTCGGCCGAAACCGAAACTTATTTAGACATATTAAACTTTCTAGTGTATATTAAAATCTGGTGTATTTTATACACAAATACAATTAACTCATGTAAAATACAATAAAAAGTAATAGTTGCAATATTTAACAAAGATATGTTATATTCACAATTTAAAATTAAATAATAAATTGAAATTAGATTTAATATTCGTAATTAAAAAGTCTTATATTGTACGCTAAGAAAAGTAATTTTTCTACGTTTTCGCCAAGCAGGTTTTACTCCGACGATCTACGTATATTTGTCCAGCGGCACTAAACAACTGCTCGCTGGGAACACTAGTAGGTGGAGCAGAAAGATACTTTAAAACGGCTTTTCTCAGGGTAGGATATGGACTACTGTTCCAATAATAATATATGTCAGCATTGCGTTGCAATAATGGCTCCGACAGATAAGATTGAATTATTTTTTCCAAAACAGTTTTTTGATCTTCAGATATGGTTGCCTGCATCTGTTTAGGAATATTATCGTGTATATCACAAAGACTCTCTATTTCTTGCTGTAGGTTGGAGGCTGGCAATACCAATTCTGTAGAAACTGAGGGAACATTTTCTCCACCACCAGAAAGTATAGGATCCTCTACGTCGTCGTCATCCTCTGTCAAAAAAGATATTATTTCTCTCATTGCAGCATCCACTTCATTGGAATAGAGATATTTCGATTCAGATCTTGGGTCCAGCATTGTCGCAGCCATCAATGAAGGGTGCCTTTTTATAAAAGAAAATTTTGTATTCAATTTTCATATTTGTCAGCATCTCATCTTCCTTTTCGGGTCGAACTTGTAGCTTGCGCTTTAATAATGATATCAAAGGTATTACTATTGATATGCATGCGCCATTAAATGATAAATCAAGTGTGACCTCATAGAAAAATTTCAAACAGGCTGTGAGGTTCGTTAAAACATTCCATTCATTACATAAAAGAGTATCAATTTTACCATAAGTATATTGGTAATTAAACACACAAGTTATAACAGGAAGTTAGCCGAACGACGCGCGACAATTAATGAGTCATAATTACACTAAGTTTCGGCGCGGTCGAAGTTTCGGCTAATATTTGGCCGAAACCGAAACTGTGGCCGAAACTCGATTTTTTGGCCGAAACTAGCCGAAACCGAAACCGAACCTTCGGTCGGTCTTTAACTATTATACTCTGATTGAAATTTATTTATACAATGCTTATCTGATATATGTACAAACTGTTTAAACGTTAAAACTTTTTTGTTCAAAGGTTGTCCATACTTTACGTTATTGAACTCGTGATCTAAATTTATATTATTTTTTATGAGAAATATGTTAATATGTTTATCTAAATTTAATGGTTTGATTCCTGCAATGACAATGCTAGCCAAATAGCTGGTAGTTCTGTAGGATTTTAATCAACATCGGCGCGACTCAGCACAAAAGTTAGATGGTCTTCGTCGGAAATTAAATGTCGATAATTAGAAAAAAGCAAATGTGCGTACGTGTGTGTGCATGTAAAAAGAGTATGATCGTAGGCGTGCGAAATGATTTTGATTTCAAACCAGAGCTTCTACAGGGTGACCCAGAGAAGACTGACGGTTTTGTTTTTGAATAGCGCAGTTGGTAATGCTGATAAACCGCGTGCTCCGCCTTTAGTAGTGTACACACAAGAGATTCATTTTTGTCTAGTTTCAGTTATTATGGCACCCTTCAACGAAAATGAGCGCGTTTTATGTGGCACTTTATTTACGGCGCGAATCGATCAAGACAGTGCGATGAGAGTTTCAAAAGGAATTCAAAATTACACGGTATAAACCTGTCCCAACTCGCAATTCAGTTTTAAGATGGGTTGAAAATTTTCGAGAGACAGCTTCTGGGCAATGGATAAAAAACGTCCTGGAGAGAAAAAAAAAAGTTTCGTACCCCCACAAACATCGATCGAGTTCGGGCAGCGATCAATCAGAGTCCTGGGCGCTCTGCTCGTCGTCATGCTGCTTCTTGTCGAGAGAATCTCTAGAAGAGTTGAAATTTCATCCTTATAAACTGGTAATAACTCAGGATTTAAAAAGTAACGACTATGCACAACGAAAACTTTTTTTACTGAAACGATGCTGAAAAAAATCTAGGACGAAGAGATCGATTTAAACAGTCTTTTGATGTGCGACGAAACTCATTTTCAGCTATCCGGGGATTCTTAAATAAACAGAACTGCCGCCACTGGCCCGAATCTAATCCGAATTCAATCCAACAAAAACCGTCACACAACGAGCAAGTAATCGTCTGGCCTGCAGTGGCGAAGTGGGAATAGTGGGGCCTTATTTTTTTCACTGGTACTGTCAACGGAACGCGTTATATCGAGATGATAAACTCGTTTTCGCTTCCCTCACTTTGTCGTCGTCAGGGTGGTACATGGTCCGAACAAGATGGTGCGACGTGTCCACTGTTTGGAAGAAACGCTCGCAGTAATGAAAGGAGCGTTTGGTAACCGCATACTGTCGCGCCGCATTGATTTCGCTTGGCCGCCGCGCTCGCCAGATTTGACCGCCCCAGATTTTTTTTTGTGGGGATACTTTAAGAACCGCATTTACCAAACACGTCCGTGAGATCTGGAAGACGTGAAAACTCGGATGAAGAAATTTCAAAAATTCAGCGACTGATGCTCGAAAAAGTATTCGAAAATTTTGCAAACGAATGAATGTATTGTAAACGGCGATCATCTAAACGATATTGTGTTTCACGAATGATTGTAAGCTGATCTCTCGTTTTCTTATTTTTAAATAAAATTTCATTCAAAAAATGTTGGTCGAGTAGTTTTTGAGTTATTCAAGAACAGTAAAACCGTCCGTCTTCTCTTGGTCATTCTATATTATTATCTTTATTCGAACTGAAATGATCCATTAATTAACTATAAAGTAACGCCTGTCAATTGATTTCATTAATCATGTTGAAACTTAATTATCCGGAATCGTTATATTTGTGTCTTTCTTACGAGTGGACATACCCGAAAATGAAATTGCAGATTCATTAGCTAAAGCGGGACTCCTTCTAATGGTTTGCTATTCTCTTTACTTTCTGCGCGTGATATCGTATGTTTTATACAGTCAGGAAACCCCGGGAACGGACATATGCGGAGAATCTTTTCTTAGTTACCCCATCTACGATCGATAATGCTATTAGTTCTGTTATTTTTTTCCACTCCATCTAAACAGATTATCACGCTGTTTTTCCTTGTTCCCATGCTTTTGTCATCTATTTTTCCTTTCAGGACCAATTGATGAAGGGGCTCGAATTCAGTCACCACTCGTGTCCATTATAATACGTGAAATTTTTTAACGCTAACTATTTTTTTTTTTTATTTTCCGATTGACGTGAAATGTGCGAAATTTAAAAAATATTCGAACATATCGAGAAAATTATCTACTACTACTACAGTTCGCCTAAAATCGACGTTATATTATAATTATAGTGCAAATTTTTCGGGCACTAAAATTTTATTTTTTCCGCGTTCGAAAAGTCATTTTAGGCATTCATAAAAAAAAAAAAATACGTATTTCTTATAAAAATTTGTTTATGTGGTAAATTACGAGTATTGAGAACGTGTAACTTTAAGACAGTAGTAAAACGCTACAATATACCGAATTACGGATTTCTTAACTATAGTACACGTACTCATACGTAGAACCTCTCAGAATGTGTCCCCTAGGTATCGCAGCTTTCTTTCTCGGATACAGATTAATAATTCCGGATGCTTTTTATTCACTTTATTAAGGACTTTATTGCCGACTTTTTGTATCAGAGGAATTTTTAATATCCGTTTATATAGGTACATTTCGAAAGCTGTTTTTCAAGTCTAACATCCAGCGTCCAGCTTTCGTAGCCGTGTAGCAAAACTGAAAAGACAAAGCATTTTGAAATTCCTAATCGTAGGACTGAGTTCTTTTCTTGCCAGCGTGTTCTTAATTTTTATAACCGTTTGTCTTGCCTGCTCTATTCTCGATCGCACTTCATTTTTTTATTTACAGTTATCCTTAAGGTTGGTATGCGCCTAAGTATTTGATTGTACGCGGCTAAAAATCGAAAATAAAAAACAAATGATTTCATTGATGAGTCTTTTTTTTTTTTTTTGAATACTTGGAAAATGGTTGAAAAAAAATACAAAACGTCGTTTTCGACGTTTATTTCAATTTCTGTTTTCGGCAAAATAAAATTTGGTTTGCGGAATCAATGAACTGAAATTTGAATTTATCTGCCTAGTCAGAGATCTTCCGTAGCGATTCTACCCAAATGGTTAGGAAAATTGTCTAGAAGTTTATAAATTATATAAACACCTGTACTTTATAATTTCGCGTCGAAATTTTTTAATGAATTAATGTAATTTTTCTAAACAATTTCGATTATACTACTACGCTGGAGTGTTTTTCGTTTCGAACAGGACTTCTTTTTAAAGTTACCAATCACGATGACGAAATGATCGACAAGATACGCGACCGAATTATAAATCACGGAGGTTGTATTAAAGAAACCGCTAGTCAGACGATTGTCGATTATGTAATCGTTCCAATTGGAGATGGCGCGTTAAAACGATCGTTTCCTTCGTCCGAAGTGGTTACATTTTTGTGGTTGGTAAGGTTTGCTTTTTGTTTCAAACTTTGACTTTCAAATTTAACCTTTCATTAGCAATCTACGCGACGCTGCATAAACTTTTCGTATATATATAGTTATTATTATTAATCTAAATTAACGTGCGTGTGCAGAAACTAAGGCTAGATCCACAGGGGAGAGGAAGTTAAATCAAGGACGTAGAGACGGGACATGCGTAAGAATATGCTTTAGTAAGAGTAGAGTATTCATCTTTGAAGAGAAGTGGAAGTGAGGAGTGAAGGTTGAGAGATAATCTCAGGGAAGAGTACAAAGGGCAGTTAATGAGGATATGGGAGACGGAAAGCGTGACGCTACACACGGGGCAGCGGGAGTTCTGTTGATCAGGTGTGAATGGGTGAGTCTTGTATGACCCAGCGTTAATCTGATGAGGGCAACGTCTTCTCTGCGGTTTTGAAACGAAGTCTTCCAAGGTAAAACAGAATTCTTGATTTGGCGGAGCTTATTTAATGAGGATGTCGGTTGCCACTTTTACTGCAACGAAGCAAAAAGGCTTGATTTGCGTGAGATGGAATACACAGCAGGAACGAGACTAATTGACTCGGTTTGACTAATTACAGCCGTGTCACTTCTTTGATTGTAGTATGTTGATCGTTGCTCTATATATATATATATATATATATGTTCCGACTCTTTCTCAGCGCTCAACTCCTTATGTGATGTATTTAGTCAGCATCCTACACCCAAAGAAATGATACGGCTGTTATTAGTCGAACCCAGCGAATTAGTCTCATATATATATATATATATATATATATATATATATATATATATATATATATATATATATATATATATATATATATATATATATATATATATATATTCGTAATATTGGGGGCTCGATAATTAAAATGTTTCGATTGTGGAAAAATTTATATAACAAATAAACAACATAAAGAAAGAAACCGCTAAATATTTATCTATATAATCCGACGTCAAAGCTTTTCTGCTATTAATCCATTATTGAGTGATCGTAAAATTATAAAAATATATATATATATATATACAATTTATAAAAAAATATAAAATGTAAAAAAACAAGAAATAAAATCAAATCTAAGGAAATGCTTAATTTTGGAGTTTGTACAGGCGTCTTAAAAATTGGCCGTGCACATATTACATTTGCGTATAAACGACTAGTAACAAAAAAAAATGTTACCGGAGAGTTTAATTTTTGAAACTGTGTTTCCGAATTTAGTACTAAATCAATAAAATCAAAACGAAATCCCCGTTATTTATCGGATATTTGATTTAAAATGATTAAATATATTTATTAAATGCATTGCGCGTAATTAAAGTACGATTTAAAAAAGAAAAAAAATTATACTTCTTTCAAATATTAATGTTTAAAATAAACAAACGTTAATTCCAATATCCTACGATTGGCATCAAATGTTATCTATTGGAGCGCTAGTAACGATAGTGTATCGAATATTTTTTATTTTTAAAAATAATTGTGAACAAATTTTATAACAAATTAGATTGAAAATTATTTTAATTACAAATGACCAGACTAAATAAAATCTAGAAAGATATAACAAAAACAAGAAAATTATGATTAGTCGATGCTGTCATTTTTATCGTTGTCACATACGCATCCGAAACGTGCATCACCGAAACAGCTGATGCCGAACGTATATAAATACCTTCGAGATGAAAATATATCGAAAACTTCTTCGATTAATGTGGACATCCCATCGAACGAATAAGTCCCCGTTATTGAGGAATTAAAAGTAAATACCAGCATTTTGACAAAAATTAGTAGAAATACAGTAGGATATTTTGGGTATATAGCGAGTATTCGCCGGAACGAAAAATAATAGACGGTAAACGGACACAAGGAAGATGCTCAATATACGTTGAATTGATCAAGTTAAGACGCCAACAGAATGTAATTGATCGAAGACTTTTCAGACGGCCAATAATAGAGAATGTCGGAGCAGAATTGCAATGCGAATTTCGTAAATGGCTACGTCACCCACTTTCGTTAAACGATGAACTGAGATGATAATCATATGTATGCACATCATCATCATCGCCATGATGCCATGTTACCAAACATCGGCTAACATTTTCCAATTCTTTGTCCACCTGATGCATTCCGGAACAGTTCAACCGGATTTGCCTTATACCACTGCGCTAAGTTTTGCACTCACGTCGTATTTTTATTTTGATCGCTCGTAATTGGTCATTTACGTTGCTACCTCGATATTACCTATTTTACCTATTAGTGGTTAGCAGTGTTGTTATCGTGTTCTTGTTTTTCATATTTCCTTATATGTTGTTGTGAAAACATCCGTGAATTTCTGTAATTCTATATTAAAATGGTATCATCTCTGCGATCTAAAATATAACGATAATAAATACATTTAATTACATAGATCGTGTATCGATTTGATCATTTTTTTTTTTTTGTTTTATCATTACTTGCGTGTATGTTATTCTATGTAGAACGAGTGTATACACAGTAAAAGAGTAGTTCCAATATCGTATTATCATGAACCTTTGATTATTCCGCAATTTAAAAGTTTACCATTGTTGGATTGTGTATTAACATTCAGTCAATACGATCTCGCGGAAAAAATGTTCCTCGAACATGTAGCCGTCGCGTTGGGAGCTGCGTGAGTATCGATAATATTTTTATTTTTCGTATCTTTCATAATAATTTATTATTATTAATTTGTTGGCTTCTGTACACATTACAGGTTGTCACTGATATGTTATTAATAAATAATTGACTATAATTAAGTGTTCATCATCGTCAGTTTGCGCCGTCCTCTTAGAGGGGCGTGAGAAGCAAATGTTTAATTCTTTTATGTTTTTATCTTTTGTATATTGAAGGGTATGGTAAGTGTAGTTACCGATTTGTTTGTATATATTGACTTATGGGGGTATTTATGATAAAATTTAGCAGCTTGCTCGTTGAGAAGTTAATGTACGGGCGACTTAATGTGCATGTGAGGAATTTTTGTACGAAAAGGAGCATTAAGGATGATTCGTAGGCATTTATTCTGAAGAATTTTTAGTTTATTAATCGTAGAGTTGCACTACACCGGATAGGACAAGTATAAAGGATGATTAGTAAAATGAGAGTTGTGTATATGGATAATTTGTTTTGTATATTTCATTTTGATCGCTCGTCGAATATTGGGAATAGCTGATGTAAACGAGCATGAGATTTATCAATAGTCCGATTGATGTGATTACTGAATGTTAACCGTCTGTCTAGGGTGAGACCGAGGTATTTATAACAGCGGATTTCTACTCCAATTGAGTGTTGTCTATTGTAGTACACTGTTGGATTTTTGAGGCCTACGTCTATGGAAAATAATATTGCTTCAGTTTTTTGCGTGTTAATTTTAATTTTCCGTTTTGCATTTGTGTATTTTATTGTAACTGTTCGTGAGTCTGTTACTAATGGTATCAACTATCTCTACAAGGATGTGTAGATTGCAGTATTGTCAGCATACAGGGAAGTGATGATATTTTGTAATCGTGGCAGATCCATTAATGTATAGAATATAGAGAATATAGAGAAAGGGCCCGAGAATGCTACTTTGTGGAACACCAGCAGGCAGAATCCGAAGATTGGAATAGGTGTCATCCAGTCTTAACTGTAAAGGATCTAGCAGAGAGATCGGATTTAATGAGTATTATGAAATATGGAAGCCATAGCGTAGCATTTTGTAAAGTTGTGTCTAAAGTTTTTTTTTCAATGTGTCTAATAATAGTAATCCTGTATGTTTAGATTAAATTGGTAAGTTATACGATCAGTAAGTCTAGCTAATTGTATTACGGTAGATAGTTGTGATCTAAATCCGAACTGTGTTTCAGAGAAGACGGAAAGTTTCGGTTTTTTGAATAGCGCACTTGGTAACACTGCTACAACGCAAACCGCGTACTCCACGTTTCGTGTACACACGAAACATTCTTGTTTCGGTTATCATGACATCCTATAAAGGAGCGCGCGGTTTACCTGGAATGTTATTTTCGGCATGCATCGATCACGACAGTGTAAACAGAGTTTCGAAAAGAATTCAAAGTTACGGGATTTTTTTTTGCGGAAACACGTCCACGAAATCTGAAAGCCTTGAAAACTCGGATTTCTAAAAAAATATTTAAAAAATTCAGCGACTTCTGCTCCAAATTGTGTTCGAAAAATTTGTAAAAAGACTGAACGAACGTATTGTCGCAAATTGGCGGTCATCTGAACGATATTTGTTTCAATAAACGAACTTGACGCGCATTCTGTGAAAATAGGACTTAGAATAAATGTACAAAAAACCAAAATAATGATGAATACCGCGTAAGATACGCCAGTAACTGTAAATGGCGAAGAAATCGAACGCGTAAGTCGATACGTATACCTGGGACAGGAAATTACTATGGATAAGAATAATATAATGTAACTGGATACTAAAAGAAGAATGTCTCTTGCCTGGATGGCATTTGGGAAATTAGGAAACGTTTTTAAAAATAAAGAAATACCAAATAGTCTAAAAAGTAAGCTGTATAATCAATGTGTAATGCCAGTCTTGACATATGGAGCTGAAGCATAGAGCCTTACTAAAGGGACAGCTAAAAGTATTAGGAAAATCCAAACGGCTCACGAGAGGATTATCCTCGGAATCAAGCTCAAAGATCGCAAGACGGTTACATGGATTAGGGAACAGACGAAATTGATAGACGCAGTGGAGCGGATCACCAGGCTAAAATGGAAATGGGACGGACATTTAGCAAGATAAAAGGATGAAAGATGGACTAAACGGGTATTACAGTGGTGGCCCATTGCAGCCGGCGTCGTCCGCAAGGAAGACCTATGGTTCAAGAATCAATTGGATCCGAGCCGCACAAGATAGGAGTTGTTGGAAAAGTTTAAGAACTGCCTACACCCAACAATGGGTTGATATAGGCATATCGTGATATCATGAACTGTACGCTGCAATGTAAGTGTGGTGTGTGAACTAGAAGGAATAATAGGTTTAATAAGTTGTTCCTTTTTGGTTTTATTTACGAAAATAGATATAGATTTTGATTTAAAATTTTCTAAAACAATAAAAAAAAATACGAATCTACTTTTTTTCTTTTATTTCTTATAAATAAGTTGGTATATAAATAAAATGTCGTCGATATAGTGGCTAGAATACAGACTTCTATACGAAAGTTATCATCGAATACACGATCGACGTCACAAGAATTATCAGCAAAAAATAAAAATATATAAATAATTCTAATATTAATATCGGGCGGAAGGCAATGGCAAATCATACAACACCATATACGCGCTTGTAATAATATAGTACGCTAGAAAAACACGCGGGGCTGTACATTGTATCGTGATAACAAAACGATTGCAATCACTTCTTCCCGGTGTGAGTGTGCGTCTATCTGAGCTAACGCATATTACGATTGCCTCGTATCCTACTTACACTGTGCGCAACATAAATATTATGTATAGGTGAGTAGTCGTCTACATTCGCTATACGAAGATGTCACCACGCCTAATGATGATATAAAAGAAAGCGTTTATAACTTCGTTATTAAGAAATTTAAAAAAATTTCAGATGCCAGGATGTATTGTCTCGGAAGGAAAATAAAATAGCGAATGCTGCGAAGACTACTCATTTGATTTGCGAAGTCGTTAATAGCGTTAAATATAAAGCGGCTAAAAAATGGAATTTACCGATTGTTAAGAAAAATTGGTTATTGGACTGTTTCAAATTCCGAAAAAAGTTGATAGTAGACGATTACGTACCGGTTGATCGTGGTAAAGAATTTTTTAACCTTAGTTTCGATATTTTTAATTTTTAATAATTTATTTTATTTAGAACGTACCTCCCCCACTTTTTGGGTTTTCGCCGGTTTTATTCGCCGGCAAATACCTTTTACATATTTTAATTGACGTTTTAATCTTAAATATATGACAACAATTTGTATAATATACTGTACGTATGTACGTCTATATGTATGTCTGGGTCGAGTACATGGATTACGGTAATATGACACATTTGAAATTGGAATAAAACCAGCTTATCTGAACCGATTGAAAAAGTCAATGCACTAGAGAAGAGAGAGAGAGAAGAAAGAGCTTTATTTCATAATGATATACACATAAACAGGTTCATAAAGTTAAGTACCTTATATTGTTAACGGTTAACTTATATAATATTACTAAATCTAGAAAATTAATGAGACAAATGTTAGGCTACAGGGAAAAACAAGCAAAAACCCGCGAAGAAATAAATAAAATATGTTAAAAGAAAAACAAAAATATACGAGGTGCATACGTACACATATACACATGTAACATATGCACACATACCGTATTAACTATACAAAATAAATAATTGACATAGATACGGAATTAAATGAGTAAATATGCGCTAAATATGGTAAAGGAATTTTATGTTGGAAAACGCGATAAATTAAATTCTTCCTAACGAAAACATTCTAATCGTGATGGGAAACTTCAACGCGAAGATTTACAACATCTATTCGAATATTACATCAGTCGTAAGAAAATACGCACATAGAAATTCACGAGACGATAGATTAATTCAGTTTTGCATAGATAACGAGCTCTCAATTACGAAAATCATCCTTCAACGTCATAAGCGACGGCTATATACTTGCCAGTCCCCCGATGGGAAGCACAAGAAACAAATTGATTGTAATGGTGCAGGATCGTTAATTAAACAACGACACTAGCAGATTATAGAAGTGACACCACCGACTACTAATGAGCGACTTATATGTTAAATTTCAAGCGACTGGACCGAAATATCTGGCCAAATTAAAATCTGAAGACCTTTAAAAAAATAATAATAAACTAATGGAAATTACGTCGCGAAAAATGCTACAAATTCACAGCACATCCCTTGGAAAAAATGTCTAAGAAAGCTGTAAATACATCACTAGATGGAAACAGCTGCGGCCAACTGGAAGAAACAACAGTTGATATCTGGCTGTGGCGGGGTCTGCTTGATTTATGGCACGTTTCCAGCCGATTTATCCCAACTCTACTGACCTCCTCTGTTACAGCATCCGACCATCTTCTTTTCGACCTATCTACCGGTCGCTTACCGTTGACTTGTAATCTGTCCACCGGTGTCAACAATGTTTCACTTCTAGCTTCTCGGGCGCGTTGAACGTACTCATACCACTTCAGCCGACTCTCACACAGTTTGTCGGTAATTAAAACGACTCCATTCTTCTTGGGATAACTTCGTTCTTAATGTGATCCGTTAATCGTACACTCAGTGTCCATCTTAGCATCCGCATTTCCATCACTTGCAGTGACTGTTCTTTCAGCTTACACCGCTTATATAGGGTCAGTGGGCGAATGACAGTCCTTAAATTTTCGTTTTTAGTCTTATGCACGTATGCTTGTCGGACAGCACTTCTGTCATTGACCTCCACTAGAAATCACGAGACTTATTTCGGTTGATTTTATAAATTAAAAATAACGACTTAAAAACCGCTAATTGGAAGTTTATATTATTAATTCAGTCTTATAGTCGACCAAAGTCTAAATATCGTTATTTATATGCACGAGAAGTCAATATTGTTACCTGTAACGAAATTATCTATGTTCTTAATTAGTTGCACTATGTTTCAGTTGTAAAAATATTTATATAACCTATTAGAAATTATCCATAATGGTCTGAAAAGCTATATTGCACCTGTACTGTCAGAATGGGATTAGGTTCATGTTAATCTACGAAAGAGTAGAATCAGAAATACATATATCAGAGAAAAATTTAAAAATGCGGTAAACTTTGTTCATGAATGTAAGAGGAAAAAGTGGGATTGGGTTGGCCATATAGTTGACGAATAATAGATGAACTTATAGGATTAAAAGTTGGTAAAATACAAGAAGGATAGATAGGACATTTTTGAAATGGGATGACGGGATAACTTATTTTATACATAATAAGCAGTACGAGGGAATTGCCCAGGACCGTAGGGAATAAGGTCGAGGGAAGCCTTTGCTCAGAATATGGGTTTTTAGTTTTAGTTATTGTAAATTTATATTTCCTAAGTATCTAATAAATGATTTTATTATATATATATATATATATATATATATATATATATATATATATATATATTTATCTATTTATTTATTTATTTTAATCATTTTAAGTGTCGCTTTTAAAGTTGTGAGGCTTTTCGCAGCACTGAGAAATGATTAGATGTGTCTAGTAGATTAAAAACTTAAAGGAAAGCGATTAATCCTTTCAATCATGAAGTCCACTACGTGTGGTACATAAAATTTTAATGCTCGCGTGTCTAAATTTGTAATTTTGTGTCGAAATTTTATAACGGACGACTGAAAGGTTTAAGGTATTGATAGCTGAAGAGAAATTAGAATTGTGAAGAACGGATTTAAGAAAGGAACGTTCAATATTAAAAACCGAATGCTCTAATAACTCTTAATATTTTTGAATTCGAAACGAAACGAACGAATCTAGTTGTGGTACGTTAGAGTAGGAAGTTGCGTGTTAATGATACTTGTTTCGTAGATTTAGGATAAAGTAGTTGTAAAGATAGCGGAAGTGTTGGTTGCCCGTGTACGATTTGCTAATTCGGCCTAGATAAAAATCCATTTTAACAAGTAATTGTTAAGGAAGCGAGGGTACGAACGTTGTAGAACCAGAAGTAATCGTTATCTATATACACGTGTACATAGGCGATTGTAAATTATTTGACGTACAGAAAATAGAAAACAAATTCGGCTTTTAATATTTTATTTTAATTATATTTTGTCCGCTTCATTTGATTTTGTTGATTTAACCGTATCGTCGTGCGTTCATATTTCTAGATAACTTAAAAATAACTGATAAACAGAACGAATCTGATTCGTCGAAAAAATTAACAAACGCATCGTCAGCTACGTCGAATGAAGATAGAATGAATCTACAGTATCCGACTGTATCCATATGCGAACCGACGTCCGTCAATAACGATGGCGATGGTAATGACGGTAGTAATGCTAATTTTGACGTGGAAGACAACGCGAATGATGGACATATTCCTGCGGTCGTTAAAAATAATCGACGTCGCGTATCTTCACCGGCCACCTATAGAGAAATCCAACCTAAGTTTCATTCTACCATGGTAATGCCTATAGAACAGCAACAACAGTCTGAACGAGAAAGTAAACCGAAATCGACAGGCAGCGGTAGATCGGACGGCAGTATTTCGTTTGAACAGTATCCTCCTTTTCCACCGTTGAAGGATTTGAGTTATAATTCTCCAAAAGACGCGGTATGTTTCCGAAAAAAATAAAAAATTTAACGAAAATACTTGTAATATTTATGTATTATAGTGCGTATATACTTATAAATAAGATCAAATCGAATCAAACTTTATTTGGATAATAGCGCATTGTTGAATACAAAGTAATTAAAAAGGCAATACGTAATACACTATATAATCGAAATATCGGCTATGCGTAGTAGCGGATTGTACCATGATATAAGTGTGTATTTTTAAATGTTAACTTCCGTACATATTTATAGTAAAACATTTAAGTTATTACAAATTTAGTCCGTTTCAGAGCATAAATTATAATCAATGTTTTACAGATGTAAAAA
The DNA here is from genome assembly GCA_032883995.1 of Coronaproctus castanopsis. Taxonomy (NCBI): domain Eukaryota; kingdom Metazoa; phylum Arthropoda; class Insecta; order Hemiptera; family Monophlebidae; genus Coronaproctus; species Coronaproctus castanopsis. The sequence continues at coordinate 89,889,366 of CM065054.1, forward strand.
ATAAATAAAATAAAATAAAATTATGCATACTGATATAAATAATTCTATATACACGAAATTTAAATAAGTGTATCTCGCATACCAGATAGACTTCATAAATAAATCGCATCATACCAATACACACACACCCACACACACAAAAACATACAGAACAACCTCCATCCGCACATAAAGAACACGCAATCAAATGGATTCTATGAAAAAACTACATTTCTTTAATTTAGATTTTTCCCCTTTTCTCACCGCACATATATATATATATATATATATATATATATATATATATATATATATATATATATATATATATTAAAGGTTAGTTTCAAGTATACAATTAATAGGTTTATGAAGATTGATTTCATTCTTCATGTTGAAACTTAATTAGCTGGAAAACTTGAGTGTATTTGTGTCTTTCTTGCGGGTACCGGGACATCGAGGAATCCCCGACAATGAAATTGTAGACTCACTAGTTAAAGAGGGGATCCTCTAATGGTGTAGTATTCTCTTCAGTTTCAGACCCAGTGTATGATCCCATAGAGCAATACCGATTGGTACGACTATAGTTGTGCAGAGAAGTATTACTTTAAATAGTGAAAGAGATAATTAAATTTTCTTAATTTTCCTATTACGTATAGAAGTGTTTACTGCAATTCAAGTGATGATCCATTAATATACCGAAATATTTAATCTCTCGTACACTGTTTGCAAATCAACACTATCACTCGACGATGCAGTTATATCGCTAAAAACTTTCTCTTATTTCCATTAATAACCGGGTGATTTTTGTGTAATCAACAACTGAGCAACTTAACATATTTTTAGACCACCTTTCAACTATTACAGGATGTCTGGACTATCGTCTGCAAAGTGGAAAATTTTACCTGATACTTTTAAATTGCAAAGATCGTTGATGTATATTAAAAAAAAAAAAAAAAAGAAAAAAAAAATAGGTGAGCATCCAATACCCTGGGAACACTAACATTTTATTAAATAAAATTTTAACAAATATCGTTTATATTGACAGCGTATTTTCTACGAATAAAATAGCTTTTAAGTCGGTTAAATATATTACCCTTAAAACCGCAAGCGTACGGCTTATATAATAGTATATTGTGATTGATTGTATCAAAAGCCTTAGATCGAAGTACGCCGCAACTACTGATCTACCGTATTCGAGATTTATGTACGTATTATGCCGAATCATCAGTTCCTTTTGCCGATATAAATCTGTATTAATTTCCATCGAAGAAATTTATTCTCTGCAAATAGTTCACCATATAATGTCTTTGAAATATTTTTCAACAAAAATTTTATAAACAGTAGTATGTATATATATATATATATATATATATATATATATATATATATATATATATATATATGGGTCTGTAGTTGGATACATCGAATTTTGAACCACTTTTGAATGTAGCAGGTATAATTCCTATTAAATAGTTCTTCTTTTCATAATTCAGCTTTAAGACTTGACATTAAGATGCCTTTATAATATTTCTGCTCATTCCCGCCGGATAATTTTGAATAGTTATATTAGACGAAGAAAGGATTTATTAAATGTAAGCGGAACATTCTGTAAAAGATGAAATACGTCGAAATAAACAATTCAGTAAATTAACAATAACATATGTAATATTATGGGCATATTGGAAAACGCGTATTAATTGGGTAAATTGAAACTAATTCTTTTAAAATGTTTAATTTTTGGTTTTTTGATCGTTTGTTTGTTTGTTTTTTTTTTTTTTGTTTATCAGGAATTTCCAAACGAACCTAATAACTGTAAAATGAATCGCGTTAATGATCTTAAACGTCAATTAGTTACCACTCACTGTACGATCACTGCGACAGTATCGGCTGTTATTACTACAAATAGTAACTCGAAAACTGACTTGTCGACTACATTCTCGAACATGAACGTTTCACCGAGTACTGCCGCGTTCTTCGGATGCAAACCTGCCAATAACGTTACGGCACTTCCTACCATTATTACATCCACAATTTCAACTGGCGCTGACGCTGGCAATAAGGTAAGTATGCATAGAAGTATATTACGAAGGTAGCAACGTCGATGACGATTATTACTATTATTGTTATTATTATTATTATAATTCTTTATCGAATTTGTTTAACTTCGTCCACGTTTTAATCATTGTCTTCATTTTACTTTTAAACTAGTTGAAAACCCCGAAATAGGACAAAAGTATAATAGTAAAATACTTAGGAATTTCCGTTTTTTATTTGCGTATTTCTCATCCGCCATAGTCAGTTCGAATTCTCTTGAAAAGATTCTATTCTTTCCTACGAAGTACCATTCCCGGAGGTTGATCTGTAGAATTATCGATGAAAACACTGTTTGTTAAGGATTTACGCGTTAATTTGCGTTCATTAATCCGTTGTTTCTTTTAAATTAGGCGCATACCGACCAAGTTCAACGATGTCCTCGAGGACTTTTCTAGATCTGACTTTATATTCGTCATTTTGCACGTTTTTCCGTAATTGTACAAATCAGTTTCTATCGCTTCCTACTTACGGTGATTTTTTACGCGTTAGAACCTTTTAACTTAATTCTTCACCACTAGAAAACTTTGTACATGAACTAGTATTATGTAAATTTCGTGACTAGTTATTCATTTTTCATACGAAATATTTCCAAAATTTATTCTTCTTTAAATCAGGTTTTTCGTTAATAAGCGAGCGTCGCTAAGAAACTGAAAAGTATAGAAACGTGCATCTTTTTCGACTTTAAAAATGACGTTCTTGCGAAAGTGTTTATATTAAAAACATATTAATTATTCTATATTAATTCGTTTTTGTTTTCAAATAATTTGCAAATTTTAAATCATTCCTCTGTAGGAGAATATAAACAGTTACAAAAACGTAAGTGCGACGACTGAGCGAGTATCTTGTACGAAAGTTTTTAAAGACAATCGCTACTTCACGACGATTACGACTAACTAACTAACGAACTAACTCGAGCGAAAGTAAAAGTTGACCGCTACACACCTTATCTGTTCTGGTATTAGTGGCAAAATTCCCCGGGAATTCGTTATTAATACAACGCGTGGCTAAACTTCTTTCAATTGCCAGTATGTTTTCCCCTGCGTTATTATTATTATTATTATTATTTATGTTGTATATTGAAATTTTTGTAACTCTAGTCTTATCAATCTCGGCGATCAAATACCGTACTGTACGAGAAATATCGTTGAATTAATAGATCGACCTTTGTCTATATATTTTTTTCTACGTGTTTTATTTTTATGAATGTTATTAAATTTTATTTTATTTATTATTATATTTTATTTACTAATACACCCCTTACTCTCAAATCGTTATTATGTGTATATATATATATATATATATATATATATATATATATATATATATATATATATATATTAGAAGACATTTTGAAAAGTGATTATTATAATTAGATATAAAAAGTACACCATGATCGACGACTGCAGAGTGTATGCGTGATATAGTCACTCTTAGGCTAGGCGCACACAATCGTTTTCACAGCGTTGAGTTGACGTTAAAAAATACGTCGTCTTTTGAAAACATCTCCTTACCGTGCAGTTAGCATGGGAACGCACTAAAAAAAACGCGGTAAGCGGCACACGAACGGTTTCCGGTTTGCGTTTCGTTCTTAAGCAGATATATTTCGTCAAGCTTAATTGCATTCTCTCCCTCTGTCGCACATAAGCACTCCCGGTGATAGACATTACAACACACATATATTATATATATCCTAAAACTTCTGAACCCTAGGCAATTTTTCTCATTTAAATATTATTCGGAAATTTTGATTAATACGTCTGTTTTCAATCTTTACGTTGAATTTACGACGATTTTTTAAAAATATGTGCTACCACATAATCGTCGTGCTTTCAGGATAAAAGTAATGTTGTAATTTTTGAAAATGTCATTGTTTAATCCTCGTTTTCATCTTAAACTACGTAAACTACATAATGTCGCTATAGGAGTTGAGTTCGCATATTAGTTTCCAATTATTCAGGGCATTATGAGAAATTCGTTTGCGGACTTAATTGTAAAATTCTTCGATTCATTTACCGTCGCCTTCAATTCCCTACTCACCTTGTATTGATCTATTTACTACTATCAAAAACTGTTCGATAAAGAATATTGTTTAGCATTGCGGTCAGTTCCTTATGGTGCCTATAAGTTTATATCTGTCCAGTCCGATATACCCTGTATTTCTTCGTTTTGTAAACTAAATCTTACCATAACAATAAACAATGAGAAAAGGAATTAAAATCACTAAACGTTTTTTTTTTTTTTTTAATATATAGAATCACAAAGTTTTTCGGCTATTAAGCTTATTTATTTTTATTTTCCTTGCGTTATGTTTAAAAAAACGTTTAGTGGTTTTAACTTCTTGCTGTTTATTTTTAAAAATCGCTACCTCCACATTGTTTCGAAAGTAATATTGCGTACAAACGAAATATGAAACCACATAAATTTATTGTAACAATATGAGAACTACATCTCGGCTTCCACATTCACATTTAAAAGGTTCATTCTTCCTTTTACATTTTCCACTCATCCGTCCGATAGTGACACAGTGACCGATGCCGATTGTGTCTTTTCTGATAACACCATCCTCAACATGTCCGGCTTTTACAACCCCTTGATTCCTTACATATTTCTTTCCTAATTAATATATCACGTGTACTTTCACTTGGTAATAATGAAATTTTCATTCTATTTTACTATTTTTACTTTTGATAACAATGTAGCTATTTAATGTTCTATCATTTTGTCATTTATTTGTCTCCTACTTATACCAATATTACTTAATACTTATATTTCAAAATATTTTTTCTCTACAGAATAGCCTGAGTTATTGATGTATTTAGTAAGTATGTTCAACGTGTAAACTACTGCAGAAACCCGATGAAAGTTAAATTATATATATATATATATACGCCAGTGTTATACATGGTCTGCGTTTTCCATGGTAATTACAATGATGAGAGTTTGTCACCGGTTATGGGATTCTAACATTGATGCAGGAGCTATGTCTTCTTATGAGGAATAATACGGGTGGGAATTCTAGCCGGTTCGATTGTTTTTAACCCTGTTTACAACATTCCTTCGATGTAACATTTATCCTCTCTTCAAAATCCCGCCATCATCTAGTATAATTATTAATCATTTCCTATTCAGGCCGTTTCTGAGAAATTGCTAATCGATCGATTAAGAGATGGCGGTCAATCACATATCAATAATTGTATGTTTGGAATCGCGCGTGTGTTCGTAGTAAGACTATTAGCGTAATTTATAATATTCTTAATACTTGATAATAAAACTAGTGCAGGTGATAATATAATTCACAGTACGGAAGTTGAGGAGGTTTTAAAAGATATAAACGACGACTGGTCTTATTATAATCGTTTGAATTATTTTCAAATTTGCATTTGAAAACTCTAGAAGTTAAAAAGAAAATCGATATTTCATGTGTACATATATGTCAGCGGTCTGTTAAAAGCCTTAGATTATTTTTCACATTTTTTCGTCTAGCAGTTATTTCATAAAGATCGAATAGAACGAGAAGTGAAAGCGATCGATTCAGAATTTCCACTGTCGATTAATAACGATCAGTCGTGTATAAATAAAATAATAGCTGGGGCACTGTTCGATGTGATAATCCGGTTTGGACACGTATGTGGGGTTATTTGAAAAGTTGATTATCGCGATCGCTCGATAATTTACCCACGTCTTCGATCGCGGATACAATATGGCCGATCGTATGACGTTATCTATACTGGCTCGAGTATCGTTATCGATATTAGAACGTTGAGTTCGCGATTATTTCACCATTATATCGACATCGTTGTCGTTAGTACGTTTGTCGTCTTATTCGTTTCTGTATTTCGAGCCGAAAAAATTCAATCGTCCATTTTACACGCGACCCGTTAAAAATACCGATCAATTAACGTTTCTCCGGCAAATACCGTCCTCGATGAAAGTTTATCGTCGTTGTAAACCGGACGTGTATTTCGATTATTTATTCGAGCTTGAAGCTGAATGCGGTTTATTTCAGTTGTTGAAAAATAAATTGCGGGCTTTATCGATACAAGTTGTATACTCTTCTATTCAATTATTTACTTCTCAATATTCGCATTTTAATTAGCATCAGCTATTATACGAACCGTATATAAATCAATAAATAAATTAATATTAATATTAATTTTTGAAATATATATATATATATAATATATATAATATTTTATTTTATTGTTTTAGATGAAGGATGCTCCAGAACTGTCTGTTGGAAAACCAAGTACACCCGACGGACTACTTCAGTATGTGTTCATTTATGCGTGTTATCTTTAAGTAAATTATTTCAAATAACACTCGTCAATATGTTATATATACATATATATATATATATATATATATATATAATTTGATATATCAATTCAATGCGCCTAACTCTGGATGCAAGATTAACGTTCACGAGACGTTGTAAATTTTTCAACGGTGAAATCTCATAAATTATTGTGTTTATCTATATTCGTTTTTTCAATCACAAAATCTAAAGATTATTCGTCTTCTTTTATATTTATGTCTTGCATGGTAAATGTTTAATGTGTGTGTGTGTGTTTTGTGTTAGTATAAACTTTCGGGTGGATAAATGTAGATAATAATCGTTTATTTTTTATTTGGGTTATTTAATTTCTGGAAATTGGTGCAAATAGTGATTATACCAAAATCAGGTAATGCACGGATGAGGTCTCAACCTCCGTTTCCTCTTCCAATCCTTTCAAAACTAGTTGAAAAAATTATATTGAAGCGATTGAATCCTGTTTTAAAATAGGAACATATTGTTCTTGATCATCACAATTTGGATTTAAAAAAAAAAAACGTGCTACCATTGAATAGGTACGCCGAATTGTGTATACTATTCAAAAGAGTCTTGAAACTAAGCTACTATGCACAGGTGTTTTCTTAGATGTCAAACAAGCCTTTGTTAAGATGTGTCATCACGGTCTATTGTATAGTATGAAAAAAAAAAAATTACCACATCCTTACTGTCCCCTCCTCAAATCCTACCTTGAGGATCGTACATGGTACGTTAAAATTCTAAATCAATATTCCGATATCTACGCTGTAGCTGCTGGCGTGCCTCAAGCAAGTGTCATAGGTCCTGCGGTGCTTTACTTAATCTGCCGATTTTCTAGTTGATAATAATGTGATAACAGCTACGTTTGCAGATGATACAGCGTTGTTAGCTTTCGGTAGAGATAACAAAGAAATTTCAAGAGAATTACAAACATATTCGCTGAATGTTGAAAACTGGCTGAGATGTTGATGTATCAGAGTAAATTGGATTTTTGTCAGGTACTCCAGTTTGGTCATTAGAAAACAAGCTCCTAGTATATAAATTAGTTATAAAGCCCGTTTGGATATTTAATATTGTGGGAACAGATAAACACGTAAATAGGATTCGTAGATTTCAGAATAAAGTCGTAAGACTTATGTCGTCGTTCTAACCATGCTTTGCACCGAGACTTGAATATCCCATATATAAGAGACGAGATGAAACACTCTGTTTAAGCGGTATATAAGTCGTTTGCAGACTCCTGAAAACTCATTGGAAATTAATCTACTTGCCATCGGTCTCGATGTTCGTAGGCTTAAACGTACTCGGATCGTTTGGTCTAGCCTAGATTTACTATAATATAGCGGTATCCAACGTTGGATGTTGACCTCCTAACAAGTTATTTCGTGTTGCAGTTCCAATTGCTAGATTGTATTTCATTTCCGTTGTAATTAATTTACTTCTATAATCGTTATTCTATCTTATTCGTTGAATTGACGTTTTTTTTTTTTTTTCTAAAATAAGCGAAATGTATCACTCGTGTATTTAAATTTTGAACGTTATTTTCATTTTTCACGATTGGTGTAAGGCAAAATGCATCGCTACTTACTCGGAGTTATTGTATGAGCTTCTCGCGGTAGTTTAGCCGTTCGAACGTATCTATTAAATACGCTAACTTATGCTATTTACCCTATAGAGAAATTATGTATAGATAAATATTTTGAAATATAAGTAAAAAGTAGTAATATTGGTAACGGGTAGGAAAAAAATAAATGACGTCGAAACATCTTGAATAGCTATATCGCTTTCAACGATAAAATAATACGATAGAAGGAGAATTCCCCGCTATTATCGAAAGTATCGGTTTAATTGGAATATAAATATAAAAATCTATCACGCGTATTTTTAGTAATGCGTATTGTTGTGTGTTTTATTTATTTATATACTTATTTGATTTTACCATTGTTTACAGACAAGTGAAACAAATAAGTCAATTGCTAACAAATGCCACACGTTTCAAAGAAGTTGACGAAATTAACGAGCAACAAGTGAAAACGATGTATCCTTTTAAAGACCTACATCGTAAGTGTAACTACATTTTTTTTTTTTTAAAATTATATTATTATATTTGTCGCGATACTTCTGACGGTTGAAATGGGTGTTAGAAAAATTTACGATATCATTCAGTCAGCACAATTAAAAAATTTATCGTAATTACTTTCGATGTAAAAGGCTCATTTGATAATTGCGAACAGTCTGCGATGATTTAAATATTAAAAACACATAAAGTTCATTCCGAATTAAAGTAATTTACGATTATCTGACAAACAAAACTGCGGTAATTAAAGGCGGAAGGTTTATGATTGAGCACAGTTTATCTCGTGCGAAGTGCCTCACGGTTCTGTCCTCGGACCAACACTCTGGAATGTATTATACAGATATATAGACAAACAAATGGAAATCTTTTGTACGCGTTCTAATTACGATGCGGAATTTGTCAGTTTTGCTGATGATTTACGTTCTAATGTTAAATTGAAAAAAAGGCTACATAAACTGATAACGTCGGACTTATTTGCGTAGTAACTTTGAAAAAACTATTTCGTCATTGACGTAATTTTTTCATACACAATCGGCTAGCCTGCGACGCAGGTGAGCGCATATTATCTATATGCAAAATCACATAAAGTAGCTAGTTTAAGAAATTATTGTAATAGAGCCAAAATTATTTTAAACTGCAACAAAAACAAACTTAATAAAGAAAAGAATATTATTAAACAAATTGCCATAGCAAATAAATACAATTCGAATATAGTAGATCAACTAGGGGGCTACCAATCGTGGGGTAATTTATGGGAGACTCAATAGGAGTACAACAAAAAAAAGTTTGTCCAAATCCGACTAAAATTCGCCGAGTTATCCACGAATATCCATCGATGCGTACTTTCGCAAGGTCAGAGACCGAAAATTATATCAAGAAATTGTCACCATAGTTGCTACCAACGACTACAGTCAATTGGACAAAAGAAGAAGAATATATGTGTATAAATGTAATAAAAGAACACGCGGATAGATGACAGAAGAAATTAAATAAATTTGTAACGAGAAAACCAGATGATTATTTTCGAAGTTTTTAAACGACAAATTGCAATAATGAGATTATATAGTACGCGTATTTAGGGAACTATTAAACGATATCACAGTTGACATAATTTATAACCACTTTACGAGTTGTCAGTGGGTAATAAAATTAATTACCGATCGTTTTTACCAGTTTAATGTTAAGCGGATGAGAGTAATTAAATAAATCTAGAAAAAAAAAATTAGCGTCGAACGATAGTGAATTTCCTGGTAATTCGAAAAAAAGAAAATAATAATCCACTCGTACTTTATACACGATTTCCAGATTAGCCATAATTGTTATAGAGTGCTCGACTGTCAACTCGACGGTACTATCGCGCGGCGTAAAAGCTGATCAAGTTTTCCATTATTACATAACTTTTAGTTATTGCATATAATTAGTGTTTTGAATGTTAGCCAATAATAAATGTACAACGGCTAGTCACTACGACCATGTTGATGATGAAGAAATTGTATCGTTTTTTCAATCGACTGCTGGTGGATTTGTCGATAATAATATAACTTTTTAGCCCCTTTCAATCTTGAAACTAGCATTATAACTATCTGGTAAGTCTAAAAAAAAAAAAGACGGAAGCGAAAAATAATCTCACCGACCACTGGAAGTGAACTTCAGGTAGAAGATTGCAAGTTTTATCCTGCCGTCGATGATATTAATCCTTTTCGACATTTATCTAAGTCGAAGGTTTTTCTTCTTCGCATAATCGCCTCTCCGTGTTTTCCATGGGCGTAACTACGAGCGAATTAGTCGTTCAAGCCTACGCAGGTATTGTTTTTTTTCCCCGTTCGATATTATTTAGTCTATGTAGCGTTTTATTCGAAATATACCGCTTGGTGGGGGGCGTAATACTTTATTTTGAACGCGTTGGAATTATTAATGTTGCTCCTTTTAGCGCATCCCCCCAAGTGGCGGAAGACTAAATTAGTTTTTAATATCATTTGGTATAGAAGAATGTAACTTTTCAAACGCAAAAATTACATATTTGAATATTTTCCGCGAAATTTAAGATATATCTATCCTTATATATATATATATCGATTATATAGTTGGTTTACGAAATAAGAACTTGTATAATATTTCGCATAAGAACTGAGCCCGGAATTAGCCTAAATACCAAGATACCGAGGTGTGAGAAATTCCGAGGGTTCGGAGTTATCGTTTAAAATGATTAAATAAGTCCGTTAAAGAAATTTCGAAATAAAAGGAAAAAATAATGTGTTTCTTTTTCTAAATCTACGCGTGCGTACTTAAATTTCGTGTTAACCTATTGCCCGAGTAGAAAAACGAAAATCCATACATTTGAATATTTCGCCTTTCCATCTTACCGTTCAAAATACCCGCTGATTTATTATTATTATTATTGTTATTATTGTTAACCGGCGTGTTCGTAAATAATGATGATCGAGTTTTTACTGAAAGAGATGATAGTATTAGAAACTGAAAATAAAACCGCTTCTAAATATGGTGATTATTTATTTGCAGGTAGAGAAAAACGGAAGATGGAAAAACAAGATAATCCTAAAGTTGATTGGCTTGATACATGCAATTTTATGAAACGAATGGTAAATTATTCCCTCTTTATCTTACACACTATTTAAAAAAAAAAATTATATATATATATATATATATATATGTGTGTGTATGTCATAATTATTTTAATTTTCCACGTTGTGGTTGGCCAAATTTATAAGAAATGCAATAATTATTATAATGTTCCACGTCGAGCCCCGGCAATTTATAATAAATTAATAGAGTAAAATAAAAAAATTTTTTCCCTCGTTACGGACGTCTATTTCTAATGAATGTGGTAAAATAATATTTATAATCGATTTAATTACATTATTTTTTATTTTGTTAATTTTAGCTTTGGTCGTGATCGCCATTTTGCAAAGAATTATGTTGTTTTTTGCTTTTGTTTTTTTCAAGATACCTCCCGACTAAATTATAATCAATTGACGAGAGTTACCGAATACCGAAACTAATTAATGGAATACCTATCATATAATCGATTTATTTAAAATTAAATTTTCAATTTCGTTGACTATACTATTTTTTATCCGTTTTATCCGTAAAAATTTAATAATATATAACGAATTTAAATATTGACATATGTAAAACAACTAAAGAATATGCAAAATATACGAAACTATATATATATATATATATATATATATAATATAGAGTAACCCAGAAAAGACGGACGGTTTTGTTTTTTGAATAGCGTAGTTGGGTAATACCCTATAAAGCTAACCGCGTACTTCTCATTTAATATACATACGAGAAATTTGTTTTTGTCTTGTTACAATTATTATGGCGTCCTACAAACGAAAAGGAACTCGCGTTTTGCGTGGAACGTTATTTTCGGCGTGAATCGATCACGACAGTGTAAAGGGAGTTTAGAAAAGAATTCAATGTTAGGCGATTTTTTTTTGTTGTTGTTGCCCAGATACTATATTACAATTAAAATTATAATAGACTTTATTATTTTCCATATTTTAAAAACATACATTTATAATATTACACGTGCTAGTTACTTAATATTAATTTGCTGTACTAAATACGATAAAAGTATATTTATATTGAGAAAATTTGTCGTGCATTGCCCTCATTCAACTATTATAAGTCTACATATTTTTTTTTACAATTGTTTCAATTCCAGACGGTTCTGCGTTTTACGCATTCCAAACTTTCCGGCGTATTTATCAATGTCCCTCCATCTCGTCTTTGGTATCTTCCTCAACTTTTCCTGTCTAGTGGAAACTATTTAGTGCATTTCTTTGTCCGTGTACTATATTATATATATATATATATATATATATATCAGAAAACGCGTAAAACAAGATGATAGTATGGAGATACAATTAATGTTGACAGAACTGTAAGCGCAGTCCAAAAAAACAGGACTAAAAATAAACTTAGATAAAACAAATGACTAATATAACAGAAAGTACAACAATGCCTATAAATGGCGAACAAATTACGAGATTAGTAGATGCAATAAAACGTGTAACTAAACTATAAAAAATTAAAATGGATAGTACATATTGCCAGACGAGGTGACAATACACGGACGAAGCTTATATTGCGGTGATGGCCGATTAAACGTCGTGAACCACCACTAGATGAAGAAACGACATTGTGAAAGTAATCGGAACAAATTAGGTTCGCGTCGTGTAAGATAGGCAACATTGGAAGTGTTTGGAGTGGGTTGACATAGGCGTAATGTAATATATATATATATATATATATATATATATATATATATATATATATATATATATATGTATGTATGTATGTATGTATGCAGGGTTTAGGAAAGGTTGTAGTTTGAACAGTTAAATTTAAAATCGTTGAATAATATATTCTCTACGTTTCGAAAATTAATCTCGAAGTTCATTGCTATTTATGAAAAATTTGAAAATAAAATAAATAAAATTTACCGAATATTATTATAGGTTTTAATTAAACAGAAAACAATAAAGCATTTCTATTTATAACCAAGTTCTGTAAACCTTATTATCGACAAGTTAGCAATAGTAGTAGTAGTGCTTTCTTTGAATTTCCCTATATACTTGCGTGTGTAGCGTGACTATTTTCCATTAATTTTATATTATTTAATATTATCGATATTGTCATTATGCTCTAAAACTGTTTATGATTAATTATAAGATCGTTGTAATTCATTGTGTAGTGTCTCGGGGACTATGTGCTCACATCTCGGCCACTATTTATATTGCAATATCTTTACACTGACAACTTTAAATATTTTTAAGACACACAACACCTTTATAACATGATTTGTTAAATACATGTAATAGTTGATAAAAAAAAAATAAAAATAAAAAAAAAATAGCAGTAGTAGAAAGACAAGTACTCATTTATTAATTACTTTACGAGGATGTACATTAAACGTTGACAATCATTACGTTATTTGAACGAATTATTTATTTTCGCAGAGACCGGAACAAAAATGTTTGCGAGCTTCCGAAATCAAACATGATCATAACGTACTCGGACAAAATATTTCGCAGCCGGTAGATAACCATAACGATAAATATATCGCGAATACGTTTAATGAGGAAAGTTCGAATCAAAGGAGTGGACAACATGAACGATGCGAAAATTCGAACGATGATGAAGAAGAAGAAGAAGAAAATTGTGAAAAAATTGAAAAAAATTTCGTTTTGTCCAACTTTTCAGATGTAAGTAAAACAATCGTTTATTTTTGTGAAAAACAAATATGTGTAAATTGTTTTAACTCTTTCCAGAATTCCAGCTTTATAGTTACATATACATACAAACACACACACACACACATATATATATACAAATGTTTATATGAATAAAATTGGGATAGTGGTGAAGAAGACCTATGTATATAATGTTTAATCATGTTGGGGTATAAATGTTGGCTTCAATATATATATATATATATATATATATATATATATATATATATATATATATATATATATATATATATATATATATATATCAAAGGTCGTAACACTCACTGTCAATTAGAAATGAAAATAGATGAGCGAATATTAGAATAGGTTAATGAATATGTATATATTTAGGTCAGGTAATTATGCACTGACAAAGAAATAGAAAGAAGAACGCATCTTTCGTGGCTAGCTTCTGGCAAGCTGCGGAATAAGTATATACCTTTAAAAAAAAAAAACAAGTATTATAAGAACAATGCATCTTCTTAACTCATATATTAAGTTGAAACTTGGAATCTTACGAAGTACGTCGTTCAGAAACTTGCATAGATGGCACAAGGAAGAGCTCATCATTAGGCTGTCGGATTAAAAGTACAACAAGCGAATAAGACAACAGACTGGACTGACGGATGTATTGGGACGTGTGGTTATATGGTAAGAAGAACGGATGGATAGGTGGGACAAAATAATATCGCAATGGATAGCAAGAGAAGGCTGTAAGATTTTCGTGGACGTCCATGCAGTTGATATGCGAAAATTCGCCAGAGTAGAATGAATCAATGACGCCTGCGATCAATACAAGTGATGAAAAAGGACCGTTTAACTCCAGCAGTAGATTGAAAAAATCGCATCGTGATCGTATGTTTTTTATGATATACATATATATGTATATATATATATATATATATATATATATATATATATATATATATAAATGTCATGGTGGAATCGTTACTAGAACGCTCGATTAACAATCCAACGGTCGAGTAGTTTTTATTATTATAATTACCACGAGGATGGTGTTACATCATTGTATATAATATTATGTTTAGTACCTTGAATTAGCTCATTTTGTATGCAAAAATGTAAGCACGATAGCATATTCACGATGTTCAGCAAACAAAAAATGACAATAATTTGGATATATATTATAATATTATAGTCTATTATCTTATTATTCTATTAAAAAAAAATTAATATGCCCCCACTAGAAAACCCATTCTTAATGTTTTTTTTTATTATTATTATTATTATTTTTTTTTTCGAAAATAAATTTTGGAATTCTTTCGTAGATTAAGAAATGTTTCCGAGCGATCCTAGTTTTTAGCCGAGGTATAACATTTTAATATTATATTTACCGAACATATGTGGTGTCAAAAACGAATTTCTGAACTTATATTTTGATAAAGTTGGCACAAAGGTATTCTATATAAATGAAAACTTAAGCTGTCTTATCAGTACTACCTAATAATAAGATCTTACCTCACAAAGTGATATGATACTACAACCGCCTTAGTTGCCGATTGTCCTTATTCTGCTTGATCGGCAAGATTTAGCAGAATTGTCAGATTTTTTGAAGCTGTTTCATATTCACTCTCAATAAGTGATTCAAGTCCATAATCATGAATTAAAATGTACGTATCACGAGGAACAAAATTTGAAACTACACCCGCACTTAAATTTGTCAGGTAATCCAAAATTCGATCAGATATCTGTACAATGTAAAAATAACCGAATAATGTTTCAACATCCATTTGCAAATACGCAGCACTTTTTAGTTCCTCAATAGCAGTCTTAATCATAACAGTATAATAATTCTGCATTGAAAAATATTTACTCTCGATTTTATGAAGTAGTATAGCGCAATCTACAAAGCTCTAGTCACATCCATCTGTATTTCATCTGTATCTTCTAACAAAACCGAAACATTACCATCGTTTCATATCCACCATTAGGTAAATATTCACCACCTTTATCCATATTTTCAAAATCATCTTTTACATTCACAGGTAATTTTGTATTCTTTGGACGCCCTCCCTTACATTTAATTTCATTAGGAGGAGACATCAGTTCAGAATTAAAATTACCGCACTTACCTGATATCTTCTTCTACACTGACGATTTCCCTATTTTATATATATAATATATATATATATATATATACGAAATACAAAAATATAAAACAAAACAAACTTTAAATTTTAAATCAGTACACTAAACCACTAAACTGCAATGAATAAAATATTCACAAAAATTAACAGTCTGTATAATTCAAAATTTAAACAAACAGCTTTATACTTGATTACTAAAAATAGTTGAAATCACTAAATTTATTTAATTATGCGAAGCTTTTCGTCATTTACGCCATTGTCAAGCTATATACAATTAAAATTAATTATATAAAAACATAAAATATTAATTTAAAACTAAGTTTACAATTTTACATAAAAATGAATTATAAATACTTAAAACAGATTTAAAGAACATTTAAACTCATATACAAATAATGATGAAAAATCATTATTTGGAAAACATTGTATAGAATTAAAACACAAAATAAATAATATTAATCAAAATTATAAAATTTTACATACAGAAAAACATTTTAAAAGAGAAAACTACTTGAAAAAATGGAAATAATAAAAGAAAGGGATAAAAATAATTTATTAAATTCAATGGTAAAGTTTGAGGAAGAATTAATTTTAAAAAGTATATTATAAAAATATTATTCCTAACTATTGATTTTTTTAATTACATAAATATATATTTTTCCTTGTTCAAATACATATTTTTATAAAATAATTATTTTCTAGCTACTGTTCTGTAAATTTTATATTAGTGATAATTGATGGTGTTGCTTACCACTGTCATTGTCAGATAGTTTTAAGTATTTATAATTCATTTTTGTGTAAAATTGTAAACTTAGTTTTAAATTAATATTTTATGTTTTTATATGATTAATTTTAATTGTATATAGCTTGACAATGGCGTAAATGCCGAAAAGCTTCGCATAATTAAATAAATTTAGTGATTTCAACTATTTTTAGTAATCAAGTATAAATAAAATTACTACATTCCACAATCTAAACAGCTTTATAACTATAACAATATTTTTTGATTTCCATAGTAACAGCCAGTTATTTCAAATTTATTCACTTTATGTTGGCCATAGTGTAATTTTATTTCTGTTTTGTTTTTATATTCTTTTTTATTTAAATTATTGGCTGTTGTATATTACAAATATTTATATATGTGTATATATATATATATATATATATATATATATATATATATATATATATATATATATATATATATAATGATTATTTCAATAATAGCCAGTTATCTCAAATTTATTTTTTTACAAAGAAAAAAAAAGATGTAATATTTATTGTGCGTGCTTGAAAATGACGTAACTGTCGAAAAGCTTCGCGATAAAAAACTTTTAGTGATTATATAATTAATAAAATTACTACTCCAAAATATTTTCAACATTATATATATATATATGACGGAAAGTATCAGGCAGACGATTCCAGTAGCGACAGGGCTATAGGATACGAAGGGTCTAGGAAACAGCTTGAGGAACTGTTTGGTAAAACTCTGCAAAAACCTGTTGCCCTTCTCGAGTTTTGGCCGCCATAAAAGCCACAACCGGCTAATTCCTCATTAGCAAAACCCTTGGTAGTGGAAGCAGGGCTACCAGTACTGTCAATTGGTGGAGAACAGAGTTCGGTACAGCCATTGATCAGATAGTTAGTAAGCACGGTGCACATACTGCAGAAGTGTTTCTAACACTGCAATGCGGAAAGCAAAGGAAACCTACCTCATTATTATTTTCCAAGACTACAACCATGAAAGTACAACATAAATAAATGGATATGCTGAGTGACCCGGCTGGCAACCGGAGCCGAAGTTATGGCGAGACTTCCGGTGTGAAATATGCGTCTACCCGTACAGTAGTGGATAACCAGGCTACGCATGAGAAATATGTGTCTGGAAAAATAGAATCAAAAACATTAACGAAAGTAAGATAAATAGTAGAGAAACTAAAAATAGGAACGTGGAACGTGAGATCAATGAAGATATGTGGAAAATTAGAAAACATTAAACTGTAAATGAAAAGAAACGAAATATACATATTAGGAATATCGGAAACTAGATGGGAGAATAATAATGATATCTGGAGTAACGATTTCCGAATACTGAGTTCAATATACATATTAGGAATATCAGAAACTAGATGGGAGAATAATAATGATATCTGGAGTAACGATTTCCGAATACTGAGTTCAGGACACGAGAATGGAAGAAATGGAGTTGGCATTATCTTAAACAGGAAATGGGGTAATAAAGTTAAAACATACTTACAGTTAATGACAGAATAATATTAACAATGATAGATACAAATCCGACAATTACATCAATTATTCAAGTTTATATGTCCACGAGTAAATGCTATAGTATGGAAGGAAAAGGAAGATGAATGGGTTGGAAGCTATGGTTTAGGCTTTCGAAATAAAAGGAGAGAAGAATTAATAAACTTTCGTAAAGAAAATGAAATGATAATTGGGAACACAATTTTCAAACATCACCCGAGAAGATTATTTATTTTGAAGTCATCGGGGGATAAAGAACGATACCAAATAGACAGTGTATTAGTCAAGCGAATATATAGAAACCAAGTGAAACAATACAAAACATATCCAGGAGCAGATATCCGAAGTGATCATAACATGTTAATAATGGAAACACAGCTAACATTTAAAAAAATTAACAGAAAAACAAGCAACTGTATACGATTGGATTTGCGGAAACTAAAGGAAGATAAAATAATGAAAGAATATGAAGAAGAAGTCAGAGAAAAGCTCAATAAACAAATGAATAATATAAACATCGATGGTGCCTCCAGATAACGGAGAAATTATTACTATAATTAAATTTTTGAAGAATAATAAGGCGCGAGAGGAGGATATAATAATAGCGGATTTATGGAAAAATTCGAATAATAAATGCCAAGACGAATTGGTTGAAGTAATCAAAAATATTTGGGAGACAGAAATAATTTCCCAGGACTGGACAACAGCATTGATACATTCATTACATAAGAAAGGAATACAGACAGATGTGAACAACTACAGAGATATATCGCTGTTACAAGTTACCTATAAAATACTCTCTAAGGCAATACAAACTAGCGCAGAAGAGCAGCTGGATACACAATGGGGAATATCAGTATGGATTCTGGAAACATAGATCACGCGTGGAAAAGATTTTCAACCTCAAGTCATTAATGTTGTATCTGAAGAAAAGATCCAAAAAATATATAATAATGTTTATCGATTTTAAAAAAGCATATAATTCAGTAAAGAGAACAGCATTGTTTAATGTTCTCAAAGAATTTGGTCTGGATGAAAAAACCACAAACTTAATAAGAAAAACGTTAACAAACACATATGCTAAAGTGAAATTTAGAGGTGAAATATTCACACAGTTTGAAATAAAAACAGAAGTTAGACAGGAGGATGGGCTGTCACCTTTACTCTCTAACTGCACACTTGAAAATGTTATAAGAGAATGGAGAAAAGCTATGAGTGATGAAAATATCACTGGTAATATTAGACTAGGATACAAGAAGGACAATTTACTAATAGATTGTTTAGCTTTTGTAGATAATCTGGCAATAATAGCAGAATCTACGGAGACAGCAAAGCGGCAGATAGAATTATTAAATGGACAACCGGATAAAGCTGGGCTACAAATTTCCTTCGAAAAAAACAAAATTTAGAACAAATATTACAGTCGGTCCTGATAAAATAAAAACTAAATTTGGTCAAGTGCTAAGAGTTAATAAATTCAAATATCTGGTAAAATTAATCGAGCAGAATGCATCAGAAAAAGACTAAATCAAATACAGAATCGATCGAATGAAAACAGCATTTTATCTAACAAAAGAAGTATGTAATAAGAAATTTTTATCAAGAAATACTCGCTGAAAAACAGGTAAGACGAACTGATATTACTGAAGAACGAAAAAAAAGACACCGTGAAAGGATGAAAGTAGTGTGGAAAAAAGGAACAAAAATGGCAGGACCAGTTGATAACGTAGTCCATCAGTGGCTAATTCGAAATAATAATTATATATATATATATATATATATATATATATATATATATATATATATGTATATATATATACTCATAATAGATGATACTTTACCATTTAAATTACTGGCTATTGTAAAATTTTCCATTTAAATTACTAGTTATTGTAAAATATTATTTATATTTTAATATAATTACTAATTTTCCTCGATAATAAAAACACTGTAATGAAAACTGATGTATAAGAAAGAGGTGTGTTACTTAAGAGGTGAAGTTTTTTGCAGCTTTTTAAATTTATACAATACATTTCATTATAATAGCATGTCTTCTATACATTTCAAATCTATAAGTACACGCAGTCCTAATATTCCCAATTCAGTGGACCAGCCAACTTCTTAACGTTATTCCTCGATGATTATTTGTCAGATGGGAAAAGTACTAACGCCTTTTAATAGGTCATAAGAGATTAAATTCTAATTTTGAAATTTTGGAAAAAGTCAGTTTTGGGGATTTCAGAAACATTCAACCGCCTCCAAAAAAATCGAATTTCGATTTTGGGAGTAAGATTCGTTTGATATATATATATATATTAATTTAAAATTCTCTCAGCACTTCAATTCCGATTTTCGACACGATTGTACAAATTTTGGATTTTTAATTGCGATTTCCCCCCCCCCCTAAAAAAATTTTTGAATGTATTTCAACTGTTTCCATGCCATCCAATTATCTTAAATATAAAAGGGAAAAAATATCCTACCATGTACTATAATAATATCGCGGAAAAACCGCGACTTCCCATTTTGATACTTTACGACGCCATACCCACATGCTACAGCTACATCTGATAGCATAGCTTATACTTTATGTATACTATATAGTATAATGCCATGGTGTATATATATATATTATAAAGGTGGTATCAATGGAGTAAAAAAATCTCGTTATCGGATATAGTAACTGTGACGACACGTGTAGATCAAGGAGAAGTTCACCTTTTCGGTCATACATGAAATTTTGACACAAAGTTAGAAATTTTATGCAGGTTATTTATTGCAGCTTCTTAGATAACTCTAGATATTTCACTGTGTCTAAATAAATATTTTCAAAAAATTGAGACAATTCATATAAGCCAGAAATTTTTAAAAAATTTCGTTAGCATTAAAATTTCATGTACCATATAATGGACATCGTGTCTCAAACTGTCAAATGTTACGGTTGTGAATAGTGTACATGTTTATTCATTCAGTTAATTAATAAAGGCATTTAAATATCGCATCTTTATAATAAATATTTGCTTATCGATAGAAAAAAACAACAACGATACCTTCATTATATAAA
Organism: Coronaproctus castanopsis; assembly: GCA_032883995.1. Lineage (NCBI taxonomy): Eukaryota > Metazoa > Arthropoda > Insecta > Hemiptera > Monophlebidae > Coronaproctus > Coronaproctus castanopsis. The sequence continues at coordinate 89,910,532 of CM065054.1, forward strand.
ATTATGATGAAAAATTAATTTACTTATTCCGTTAATGAAATCGTTTATATATTTTTCGTTCTTGCCATAAATATTTTTTAAAAATCCGTTGAAATATGAAAACCTAGTTTATAAACAACCATTGAAATAGACTAACGATTAAGCGAATTCAATTTCTTCATTTTGGTTTCCAACGAACAACTCTCGTCTTTAATTCAGATTTTGCAACCAGAGATAAAAGTCCTTTTTTAATATAAGTATGTATATAACTTTTTCAGTGCTCTCCAATGTGTCGTAGATATAAGAAATTTCAATTTCGAACGATCCGATCAACCTTCGATTTTGTAAGTAAAAAAAGTATTTTTTAGACTGTTTGTTAATGCTCTATAGTCATCGTATGTTACAAATAGACGTGGAACATGTTCACCTGTTAATTACGATAATCATAGAATACCGCAAGAACAAGCAGTAAAATATGTTGAACTAATGACAGACGCCTTACATGGAATCTTCACGTAATTAACACCAGAAAAAAAAATTGAGATCCTTACTAAAGCAACTGATAGGAAGGCAGTCGAAACTAAGTCTTGAAAATAAAGTTTTACTTTACAACATTATTAGCTCCTGTCTGGAAATATGGTTTAGAAGTGTACGGAACAGCTGCTAAGACGCATTTGAATGAAATACAGTCATATCAATCTAAAATATTGAGGTTAATGGTTAATGCGCCATATTATATAAGAAACAATATAATTCAGAACGTTCTAAATGTTCCTTCGGTTATGGAGGTATATAAGCAGCGGTACAACAGAATAGCACATTTGCTCAAAATTTAAATCCGTTAATATCACGCATGAAGACACTCCCGGATAATCCAGTTAGAAGATTAAAGAAGAGACAATTTAGAGATTCGTTGTCTAACGAATAATAAGTAGTAGTACTTAAATAATATATTTAAAAAAGAGAAGAAAAATATGTGTATATATATGTATATATTTGAAGAAAAAAAAAACGGTTTTATCTATTGGGATACACCGTTATTCAAGAAATTCCAAATTAATTATCAATTGCGTTGATGACCTAAGAGTCGGCATGAAATTTAAAAAAAAAAATAGCTACCCCCAATATACGACAAATTGACTCGACGTAGTGAATGGTCACACTCTAGTTAGTGAAACACCTCCATTTCCGGGGAAAATTATAACAAAAGGTATAAATACCCTTATTCAGGGCAAATTTACCTTTTGAAGGGTTGATCCGGGGATGATGTATTCGCGATGAAAAATTGTAGCTAATTCTCGTCTACATTTTAAGCAAATTCCAATATAACTATCATCGTCGTCGTCGTATTGTTCGTTGTCGAACGTCGTGGCTAGCTATTGTACGTTTATTTTTACGTACAAAATGAGCTAGCATTCAAGGCACTATTTATACGCGACGCAGATGCGTATATGATTTTATATGGAGTGGGATGCCGCTGCCTTTAACGCGATAATTTAGAATTAAATAATGCTGAAAAACTTTCTATGTCGCGTGTTGGTTTCGAACCACCACAACTAAAATAATAATTAACTTCAAGACGAAATAGAAAAGAGAAATCAAAATAAAAAAATTATAAAATAATAAATAAATATAAGAATGGTATCATCTTATAACAATTGGAAAATAAAGTTAAGTACATTATAAATCGGTATTACTACTACCAATATATATATATATATATATATATATATATATATATATATATATATATATATATAAGCCATCTCTTTACGAAGAGAAAAAAAAATAAGAAAAACTTCAATACAACTAAACAGAATAAAAGAAAACTGATTAAAATTAAATAAAACGCTTAAACACTATTTCGAATAAAATGTTAAAGGTGAAAGTTAATTAAAATAAACATAAAAAATAGTTGACCGCGCTATATAGGGTTTTGGGGTCGCGGTAAACTAGTTTACGAGAGGAAAAAAGAAAAATGGGGAATAATATAGGAACGATCGAATACAATAATTAGAAAGAAATAGTGGAAATTTGTTAAGCGATCGGAATTGCATCTCTCGATTTCCTTCGTAGGACGGCTTATTATCTGTAATGATGTCTCGAGTGCATTTTGTGGACGTTAAGATTTCCGCTGACATACGGAATCTTGAGACTATTACCCAGTGTCGAATTAGAAACCTAAGATGAAGCAGACGTAATATAGTGCAGAGTATGTCGGACCCTGTTGTTGCTGTATTCGAAGATTACTTTTTATACAAAAATGTTGTAACGTGTTTTTTCAGTTACGTGAAAAACTTGAAATTGAAGAAGCTGTTAAAAAATTAGGCGGTAATATCGTGACGTGCAGCGGTTTCGATCAGGCTGTAACGCATTTAATAGCGAAGAAATTAATCAAAAGCGAAAAAATTTTATGTTGCATCGCTGCCGGCAAATGGGTACTGCATCCTTCTTATATTAAAGAATCCGAAAAAATTATGCAATTTCTTCCCGTAAGTTTTATTATAATTTCATTAAAAAAAAAATAATAATAAAAATAATAATAATAATAACATTTTTATCGAGAGCCATATATTATTTAATTATCAGCGTATGTACGTTGACACTCGTCAATTTATTAATAAAAATGTTCTAAAAAATTTTTTTATATAATTCTATCCGTCGCGATAAATTAGTATGATTTGTTATTAGGATCCGGCACATATGCGTGCACGATATACTAAGTATACCTTACAATTAAGCGTGCAGATTTTTTATATAAAAATTATTTTCTTATTTCGAGTGTACTATTATTTCATTATGTGATTTATTAATAAGTATCGATTGTAAATTGTAATTATCTCTAATTTACGGCTTTTTAATTGTGTTTTTTTCTCTCATCTTACCAAGGTTTTAACAGCTTCCCTCCGTAATTGTATTTTTTTTTTAGCTTTTTGTTTATTTTGAGTCACGATTGATAATTTCAACCTTTTTTCGCAATATCTTCATTTCGGCCAAATTGTTCGCGATGAGTGTTGTATCATCAACGTAATTTGGAGATATTACGTCCGCCTAAAGAGACTCCGTCGCCTCATTCGTCTGATATTACTTTCATCATATATTCACCATGCAGGTTGAACAAAGTGGACGACTATATAAGCGAAATATGTTTAGAATATATATATTTATATAAAATAAACGACAAAAAGAAGGAAAAATAAATATTTTTTGTTTTTAATGAAAAAAAGTCACAGAGCTTTCCGGCTGTCAAGTCCATTATCAAATGAATATGAAAAATATAAATTATAAAATATATACGAATTTATAAAAAAAATATAAAATGTAAAAAAAAAATATTACTCGGATACGCTTTATACGAAATTTATCAAAGTGATAAATACAGTATTTTCAAGTAATGTAATAATGAATGTGATAAACAACACAATCAACAATCGACAATATAACATTTATACATAAACAATAATATAATATCAAATAAACTCGTTTACTCGCTGTCGTATTATTGTTTACGTATAATTTCTATATTGCTGAATGTTTTTATTTTTATTTTTATTTCATTCGCTATTGCGTTTATGTATCGATTTTGTATTGCCGATTGTTGGTTGCGTTGCTTATTCGCTATCAGATTATTTAAAAATACTGTATTTTATCACTTTGATCATTTTCGTACATCACGTATCTAAGTGATTTTTTTTACATTTTATATTTTTATAAATTTGTACATATTTATATAAATTCGTGTATATTTTTAATAAAGTATATTTCTTATATTCACTCGATAATAGCTTGACAGCCGAAAAGGGTGGTGATTTTTTTATAACGAAAAGAAATTATTAATTTTAACTCCCTTTTTATTGTTTATATATATATATATATATATATATATATATATATATATATATATATATATATAATATAGCGTATGTGCTGGTATATATACATAAGTATATGTATACGTGGATATATATATATTTAAATTCCTCTAAATTACATATATACGAGTTTATTATATATTCTTAACTGACTTTTAAAAATTTGTTCCTGTTATATATTTTAGGCGTACCGAAGAGATATTTCGTAATTTTACGATTTTTATTACTAATTTTACTGTTTAATTTTGTAAGATACAATTCCGACATAATTCTATTTTGGCTTTCTTTCCTTTAATCAAATTCGCTATTTGTGTACGTCTTGCATATTTACAAACATGTGTTTTCACGAAATATTTTTTTTCTCTTTTTTTATTTTCAAAACTATAACTGGCCAGTGTAGCCATCCAGCAATTGGATTGAAATGCGAAATAACTTGTCAGGGTTTAGGACCCCATTGAGAAATTAAGCCAGATCAAATGGTCGACCACGTTTTTTAACCTGCAAATATCTAGACTAGTGTCAATCAGATTGATCGCCACACGTTTCGTTTCCAAACGGTCTACATATTGCTTAACAGCATATTTGATCTCGTCTTTCGTGTATAGGATATTTAAGTCTGGATGTAACGTATGATTCGATACATACCGAGGTGGGGAGATGATTAGTGTTATGACCTTGTTTACGAACCCGTTGTATCCTATTTACCGACTGATTGAATTATTTATTATTATTATTATTTATTTGTTTATTTGTCAATTCATTTATTTATCTATTTAAATTTTCAATACAAATAATACAGTGTTAGGGTTTTTTTTTTTTTTTTTACTTGGATCGATTAGCGTTTGTGTTTACAGTCTCATTTACGATATGTTGTCGCAAGTTTTCGATGGTACAAATCGTACGTTAAACGGAAGGAATATAAACGCAAGAATCGAATATTTAGAAAAGTTGTCAGACAGGGCTGCGTGCTGTCGCCACTATTTTTTAACCTGTACTCGGAAAAGATATTCCAGAGTGCACACTATCTGAACGAGGTGGCGTAAATTTGAACGGTTATGGCATTAACAATTTATACGTTATGCCGATGACACGGTCTTAAATTGCAGACACAATAAACGTAAACTTCAACGGATGGTGAATAGGGTTAATGCGGAATAAAATGGGCATATTGATAACTTGTAAGAAAACTGAAGTCAGATGGTAGTTAGCAAAGAGGCTGAAACCCAGAAAGTATCGATAAAAAATTAACGATAAAATCCTTCATCAAACTAATACGTTTAAATACTTAGGCTATAACGTTAATAGCCGCATAGAGGATCCGAATTACGAAATAAGGACACCACAGAATCGAGCAAGCAAAGACCATATTCTTGATAATGGAAAAGCGTTTAAACGGACGACAAAAAGGAGGCTAAATGTTTTATATATATATATATATATATATATATATATATATATATATATATATATATATATATATATATGGTCCGTACTGCTGTATAGAGTAGAATCCTGGACATTTAAAAGACGATAAATAAAGTGAATACCTTCGAGATGTTACCGAAGGATGTTTCGAATAAGGTTTCGAAAACGAAGATTTTGCAGCAGTTAAATAAAAAACTCTAGAACCGGCGATTATTATAAACAGTAGAAGAAAGGTAGCCTATCCCGATCGTGTCTTGAGAAATGGAAGATACGACCTACTGCAAATGATATCTTTGAAGGAAACGTAACTGGAAAACGAGAAAGAGGTAGAAGAAGGAAAACCCGATTTGGAAGCACGAAGGAATGGACAGCTCTCGATACAGAATATCTGACAGATAAGAAGCTAAACGGATAATAACATCTGTTGTAAATATGACACCCCAGGAGAAGAGAATATATAAAGATATATATTGTCGGTCAACTCGGAATTGTGCATGTTTTGGTAACGACGTAACTTAGGTCGATTCTTTAATATTTGTCGCGCTAGTTAATTAAAGTGAACGCGCGATATTGGTGCGTTTAATTTTTATCGATAAATTTAACTATTAAAAAACGAGCAGCGCATGTTGGAGTAAAAGAATCATATACGTTGTTCGTGCATTGTCGTTATTTCGCAGGAAACGGATTACGAATGGGGTAATGCTTCTGTAGAAAAGAACGATTTCACATCTCAGCAACTAGCCGAAGCTGCGACGCGATGGAGACGAATGATAAAGTCATCTCGTAAACAAAATAGACGGCCTACGTTCGATTATAGTTCGGGAGCTTTTTGCGGCATGAAAGCCACCTTTTGGGCAGATCGCGTTCGTACCGGGGCTTTTACGAGATTAATCGAAGCCGGGGGAGGAACTGTATTACCGGTGAGGTAATGACTTTTTAAAATTTTACTCATTTTTTTTATTCTGCCTTTCGCTCGCAGTATTATAACGTTGGTCTCGGGGATAAATAAAATGGAAGACATTCGCAAAATGAATGAAATAATAAAAAAAAAAAATGAAGTAAAAACACACGAAAACTAAGAGCACAGCATAAATAAAATTCAAGTGCAGTAAGCAGTAAACAGGATTATCGCATCGAACAACGTCTAGACGTGAATAAAGGATAAAATGAAAATAGTAAATGAAAAATATAATAGTCGGGGAATAATTATAGACGATAATCTAAATTTTAGTAAACACGTCGAATATATACGATAGATAAGATTAAGAAAATTTACTTCTGATTAAAGTCGCTATATTCAAATATTTTCCGATTTCACATATAAAGAAAGACTAACACTTTCAGAACCATCTTTCAAACTTCATCGGATGTACAGTGCTCTACAGTGATGGCACAAAAAACATCAATGGCTGCGGTTGCGCCATCACACATCACGATGATACAACTTACTACCTCGCTACTTTTCAGTTTTATCATGCGAACTCTTTGCTCTATTATTCAAGATGTATTGACGGCTTCACACGAAACCAGTACTAAAGTATCTTTACGGACTCCTTATGTTCCATTCGTCAAATATGCAACAAATCAAAAATAATTTACCCTATAGCTGAAAAGATTATTTCATTATCTCGGGAAAGAAAAATAGAAGTCCATGTAATCTAGATACCTGGACACAGCTGTATTGGCCACAACGAAGAAGCAAACCAGTCCGCCAGAGATGCCTCATATATGACACCAGTTCAGTTTCTACCGGTGACATCAAGTGACGTACTTAATCTACTAAAAAGTTACACTATCAAACGAGCCAAGACTACATTTTCAAAATTACTGCAATTTAACGGAGCCTGGCCGATTCACCTTAGTGCGTCATCAAGTAGAGAAGAAGTAGCACTGACAGAGTGCGAACCGGTCATTTCTAAATTAACTCATTGTTGCGTATTGAATAAGATTAACCCTCCCACGTGTTCATCTTGTAATGTCCAACTTTCCTTATTCCATCTTCTCCTATATTGTCCTACTAGCAACATTCTACGTTCTAATCTTAATTTTCCTATCACGATCAATAAAATACTTTCCACTGCTAACCTTAATCATCTAATTCTCAATCAGAGAAATATACTACTTATTGTAATAACTTCATTAGTTACTTTTAATTTAACACTTATTAGTTTGATTTATAGTTAAACCGTGCTTCTGGCCTATGTAGTGTGTATATATATATATATATATATATATATATATATATATATATATATATATATATATAAAAGAATAATACTTTATAAAGCTATTTTTAGTTTTATAACCGAATACTGTTCCACAGTATATTTTCCAGTTTTGCATAGAAAATGATTAGAATCAAATACTAAAATTACAAAGGAAAATAATAGGAACTATTTCTAGATATCGGATTAATTAATTTGGGTTTATTATTAATAATTATTAACTATTTATTAGTTGATTCGTTTTTTTTTTTAAATTAATAATTAATTATTTATTAGTTAGTTTGAGTTTGTTATTAATAGTTAACTATACCTCAATCAACGTTATAGCGGGAATTAATACCTATAGATTTGAAGTTGGAAATGGTAAACCAAATCGAAATAGTAAAAGAGGAAAAAAATAGAAAGATCACTGAAATCAAACGGATTACGACGCTGGCAATACGGATATGACAAATCGAAAACTGGCAGACACGGGAAATATATTCCAGTGGAAAAAAAGATTACAAAGGAAACATTTTATACTTTTTTTTTTTTTTTTTTTAATATATATATATATAATGTAACTCTCCATATACCTTGTGTAACTACCAGGGTTATTGCAGCGTAAGGATTTATATGTATGTTAGGAGTCCGCTTTCTCTGGCAAAGCCAGGGTTCTAACTATTGATTGAGGGTTGTTTGAGAGAATTTTGTGTATCGAGCTCTGTATATATGTTGCGTGCTAAAGTGTATGACTGTTCGTTCTGTTAAATGCCCGCATAGAGAGTAATTTTTGCGGGAGAGGCTTTTGGTATAAATCGTGTGATATGGCTGTATGACCCACACGTAAACGGTTTGGGGTGTAAAACTTTTTTCTGCTTGTGCCATCTGGAGGTCACCGAGGTTCAATTGTTGGTTTTATGCTCGTCGGGAAAGTTGTTTGTGAGGTCCAGTCGGTGGTTCATTCCTGTTTACTGTTGTACATGAATATATAAATAGAAATATAAATAATCGTAATATTATCGCGTGGAAGGCAGTGGCAAACCATCACGCACAACACACTATGCGCACGCTAGTAACAAACAAAACGCACGGGGCTGCATTGTGACGTGACAAAAAAAGATTATAATCAGTTCTCCCGAGTCTGTATGTGTGTCTATCTACGCTAGCGTCATATTATGATTGCGTTGAACGCTACTTACACTGTACAATAAAATATGTAAGTAGTCTCCTACCTCCGATTCGGAGACGGCACTTAATGATGATGATAAATACACACACATACACACATATATATTTATATATATATATATATATATATATATATATATATATATAGAGAGAGAGAGAGAGAGAGAAATGCCGCTGTATACACGCACACGCATGTCTGTCATATTTTCTATACGTGTTTGTACGGATGTATATAAATTAAATATACACGTTGTGTATAAACTTTTGGCTCGCTCGCTCGTTTTACGTGTTAACTCCCCGCATACAACACACCAATAGAAGTTTCACTTAAAAAAAAAGAAAGTATTTTCGTTTTTCTTCCGTTTTGTCAAAATTAAATTAAAATTCGTTTTCGACAGAAAACTTTATCGCGTACGATTTGACGTTATTTTCGTTACGTTTTTTCAATTTATCCCTGATAACGACCTAATTTAATTTACTTAACGATTTCGCAGCAAAACGTTAGAAGCTACTCATTTATTTGTGGATAACGAAGCGAAATATTTGACCAGTATACCGTGTTCGTTTTCTTCATTGGCCAAAAAATCTATTCACGTATTACCGGTAACGTATTTAAACGATCATTTAACATTTAGTCCTACACCGAAGCCGGAGTTATATTACGTGGAATCGTATAAAAATTTTCGTTACGATAAATCTTAAATCGAGGTACGTTATTAAAGCGAATTATTTTTTTATTTTTTTTTTAACGATCGAGATACGATTATAATCGTGTAACGAATTAATAATTTATTACGTTCTTTATACTGCCTTAAAAATATACGATTATACGCACCTAGTGTTTCGAATACTTTTGGAAGAAAGGTGTGTTTTTTTTTATTATATCTAATATCGATCGTGTCTAAAAAAATTGTAAATTATACTCGATTAAATGAATAAATTTCCGTACTTACGCGGAAACTATTTATTTCGATAAATCTTAATCCCTTATTATTATATTAGTTTAATTAATTTTTTAACCCTTTCATTCACAATGTCCACTGTACGAAATGTGAAATTTTAATGTTAACAAAAATTGTTATACATGAAATGTCTCGATATTAAAGATATTTATATAAATACAAAATTATTTACGATTCACCTAAAAAACAGTATCGTATAATAAACACCCCTATGATAAAATTTATAATTTAAAGTTAAGATTTTATAATGTATGACTGAAAGGGTTAAAAAGTTCGAAGTACGATTATAATCGTATATTATAAGATGTAGTGATTTAAAAAAAAAGTAATAAATAAATAAATAAACAATAAAGTATAGTTAAAATCGATAAAAAAATATTTTTCCTTCGTGAACAATCACAAAGTTTTTCGGCTGTTCAACCATTATCGAGTGAATGTAAAAAATAATTTATAAAAAAAAAAACGATACACATTTATAAAAATTTAAAATGTAAAAAGGAATTACTTAGATTGCAACTACCAACATTGTAAACCGATATTCAATAGGCTGGTGCAAATGGTGGAAGCATGAACGCAACGTTTAATTTAAAAATTAATTTTTAAGTATTCCGCTACCACTGAGTGCGCGCATATATATATATATATATATATATATATATAATAAAAAAAATGTAATAATTATCGCACGTGCTTGAAAATGACGTAACTGTCGAAAAGTTTCGAGATTAAAAACTTTTAGTGATTAAACGTATTATATTTTGTTTGGTTTAACTCTCCAATATATTCAACATTATATATATTATATATATATATATATATATATATATATATATATATATATATATATATAAGTATATCAATTGCAAATATATAACAATACTTGCTATACAAGGTTCAATAATAGCCGGCTATTTATTAACATTTAAATTAAATTCGACTATTATATAATTTTAAATAAATTACTGGTTGTTATAAAATTTTCTTTATTTGTTTAAATGTAAAATAAATTACTGGATATTGTAAAATTTTCCATAAAAAATAAATTACTCACCTCGTTTAATATTGTTTATGTGTCAATTTTACGTCAATAATTGTTGATCGTGTTGTTTAGCACATTCTCTCTATCTGATTTTTAAATCTACTCTTTCAACATATCAAATTTTTTTTTTTGCATTTCATATTTTTATAATTTTTTTTCTTAATAAATTATTTCTTATATTCTCGGTTTAATAGCCGAAAAGCTTTGTAATTGTTCGTAAAGGAAAAATAATTTTTTACCGATTTTAACTACTTTTTTTTATATGGAAATAATTAAAATAATAATTCGTATGTAATTTATATTCATCTATATAAGAATTATATTTATATTTATATATACGCGCAAATTGTGTATATCGTTAGATGCGTTTAGCCAGATATTTATTTTACATTTATACATCATTTATTTTTATCGATAACATATTTAAACGATCATTTAACAATCGAGCCTATACCGAGGCCGAAATTATTATTACGTCGAATCGTATAAAAATATATATAGGTATATATTTTTTTTTGCGGGGGGGGTTCACAAAGTTGCTTGGATAATTAATTAACGCGTTGTTGTTATTAGTTTAATTGGTTATTTTTATTTTCTGATATTTAGGATACGATTATAATCGTATATTACTTAGTAATTAACATTTTATAATAATACGTATATACAAGTAAATTTAACATCCACAATTAGTCATTTTTGGAACACAAATTACATTTGCGTAAAAACGACTAGTGACGAAAAAAAATTCTTTGTCGATACTTATTATTATTTAAAAAAAAAAAAATGTGGAAAAAGTTAATGAGTAAAAATACTGATTTGTCTAGAGGTCATCATCTTCATCATCATAGTTGCCTCCCCTGAGTCAGGAGATTGCGTACATTCAAATTATTCGCTTTCTCGAGTGAGTCTGTTGTTTGTTCTGTGTGTTCGTTGTCATTAGTTCCAGCCGTCTTCTTACTTTTATCGATTTTCCAGTAATTTTTCCCTTGCATCGCTACCGTAAAGATTTCCATCCTCTCGAATTTTACGCGCCAGATATTTCAGTTTTCCATTTTTAATATCCTCCGGTAGTCGTCTTTTTTCTTGTTGCCAGTGCAGCGGAATTTGTCATATGTTCTGTCCACGACATCTTCATCAGCATTCTATAGCTGCACATTTCAAAAGCGTTTATTTTCTTTTCACAGTCTGCTCCCATTGTCCACGTTTCGGAGGCGTATTTTAGCACACTTCAGACGTAACATCTTATTATTCTTTTCCTTAGATTTAAACTCATGCTTTGGTTTCCAAGTACCTTTTTCAGATACGCTGTTTTCACCATGACTATCTCTTTGTAATCTCTTCCATCTCTATTTATTTTCACTGCAAAGTACTTAAATTCGTTTACATTTTCTATTTCTTGATCACCGATTTCTATATTGAATTTTTTACTATTTGAAATTTCCATCACTTTCGTTTTCTTGGCGTTAATTTTCATACCGTATTTTACGCTTGTATTATTGACGACACAAATTTCGAATTTTAGTCGGGAAAATTTTTCATCGCTAATCACAAGTATACACGAATGTGATTTGTATTCTTGACGACCAGATAAAATTTAACGAAGCTAAAAACAGACGATTAAATTATAAAAAACAAGATAATAAAATATAAAATAACATACTTTCAAGAATATGCATCATTTCACCCATACCGTCTTCATTATATGATGAGATTACGTAACAAACAGCATTCATGAAACCGAAATAAATATAAAAGTTCGAATAGTTGAGGAGCAAAATCCCTACTATACCTATCGTCGTGTTATACAATTTAAGAGATTGGGAGCATTTAGGACATTTGTATTGTCCATCTTCTGAAATAAACTCCCTATACTTCAACAGGTTTAATAAGCGCTGCTTATCCTCGCACAGAGTATGAAAATCGAAAGCATTTAAAAGTAAAAAGAAATATAGTAAAATATAAAAGTCTACTTAAATAATAAATTAAAATAAAACAAAGTCGAAACACAATAAACTCAATAACGTGAGACCAGTAAATGAACACGCTGACAGCAGAACACATTATTCTAAAACAGATTATTTTCCATTCCATTGAATTAAATTAGCACAAAAAAAATTTTACAATATTTAAATAATTTTGACCAATATATATATATATATATATATTTTTTTTTTTTTTTTCTAAAAAATATATATTTCAATAATTTTAAAAATTTTGCAATTGTAATAATTTCGGATAAAATTTTTTTGCAATTAATTTAAAAAATGAATAACCGAATATGGCTTATCGGTCTGTTGGTCACGATCAAAGTGAAATATCTTTAATTCTACTTCTAACTAGCTGAAATAAAATTGACCGATTCTAACCTAATCTAACATAATATTATAATAATTTTGAATAAAATTTCTTTACAATTAATTTAACTTAATATCCTTCGTGTTATATTTTAATAACTTTGACGAAAGGTTATATTTTTTTCTAAGAAACGAAGTTTATATAATGTTAAAAATTTTGTAATTGTAATAATTTTGGATACATTTTTTTTTTTACAATTTAAAAAATGAATAACTTAATATCGCTTCTCGGTCTGTTGGTCGCGATCAAAGTGAAATATCTTTAAAATTCTACTTCTAACTAATCCAAATAAACATGATCCATTCTAACCTAACCTAGCCAGTTATTTTGTTAATCTCGGTTGTATCTGTTCTTATCGGTTTAATATCTGCTAAAAAATAATTTAAAAATTTTTGTAATTAATTCTAATAATTTTTAATACGTTATAAAATTTGTTTGGAATTAATTTTAAAAATAAAAATTAAATTTATTATCGATACTAGAGCGCTCCAATTGGTAATATTCGATACCAATCGTATTACCGTTTGTTCGTTTTTAACATTAAAATTTGAAAGAAGCGTATAATTTATTTAAAAAAAAAAAAAACATTTTCGTACTTTAATTACGCGCAGTGCTTTTCATGAGTACATTCAGTCATTTTAATTGAAATATCCGATAAATAACGAGTTTAATAACGAGTTTTTTCGTTCGATTTTGCTGATTTAGTAAGTTCTCGGAAACACGATTCCGGAAATTATTATTTTTTTTTTTCGTAAACTTTTGACCGCCGACAAAAATTTTGTCGTCACTAGTCGTTTTGATGCGAATCGAATATGTGTATAAAGAAAAAAAAATTATCAATTTTTAGGGTGATTGTATGAACTGTTATTAGTTTAATTCGTTATTTATATTTTCTGATAATACGATTACAATCGTATATCATATAATAATTAACATTTTAAAATAATAAGTACATATCCTTAAATTTAATTATTACATACGTTGTACATCGATACGCTTAGATTGAATGTCCGATGGTCTAAATGTGTAAATTACGATCGATTAAATCGTACGTACGTCTCAATACTTACATTATATACATATGTATATATATATATATATATATATATATATATATATAAATAATTAATAAATTATATGTGTTGTGTCCATTTTTAAAATGGCTGTCGTGTAATATTATACCGGACAATTGAAAGGTTCGGAGCATGATTTTATGAGTGAATTTTCTATTTAAACAATAAGGCACGTGGCACGTGTGTAAAATGTTCGTTTACAAAACGAAAGTATATTCTCGAGTTTTGGTAAATATCAAAATCTCGAACTTTGTTGGACACGTTAATAGTAAACTTTTTATTTCCCTCTCGAATAGATGAATCTTTTGCGGTCGCTGAAATTAGTTAGAAAAAATAATAATAATCGATTATAATAATGAACTGAATTAAATAAAGAATAGTAATAATGTACGATTACACTATGTTAGAATATCGCAACAATAATAAGTTCAATAAAAGTGTCTAACTATTACACTAAATACTAAAAACAACAGTCTTCGGACAGTGTGCATATGTTTCTTTCACTTTATGGCAGTGTTGGAAATAGTTACGCTTACAAAGATTACGATAAGGCATTGTAATTATTTTAAAGTGCACGACCGGAACACACTCCCGGGGGGGGGTCTAGTTATCATTCTAAGAAAGTTAAAAGTGCAATCTGTAAGTTTATGAAAGATAATCAAATTTCATCTGGTATTAGCTATATTAAAACCTAGGTAGGTTCGTGTTTCTATAAAACTTTTATAAAGTAAAACTTCTCTATGTAACTACGATATTTACTCTATTTTAATTAAAATATTTCCTACGAAAGCTATTGTCGAGGTTACCGATATTATAAACGCTATAATTCAATACTGATACTATTCGCGTACTTGGAAAATTGATAAAATTATAGCGTTACCTAAACCTGGGAAAGATTCTTCCAAGATCAATAATATACTACCCATTACTTTACTCGGTAATCTAAATAAATTGTCTGAAAAATTAATTTTAAAGCGGCTAAATGAGTATATACGCCACATGTTATTCCTAAAGAATAATTTGGATTCGAACTAACTCGTTCTACTACTCATCAAATCGCGAGAATCGCAGAGCACATTACAGATAATTTCAACCGTAATAAGCATACTGGATTAGTTATGTTTGACATCGCTAAAAGAGACATTCGATACTACTTGGAACAATGGCATTATATATAAAATTATTGTAATTTTCTACTGTATTTGATTAAGCTTGTACATAGTTAACAGGATATTTTATGTCGAAATTAATTGAACGCGCTCTTCCAGCAAGACTTGTCCAGCTGGTGTACGGCAGCGTTTCAAGACCGTTTCTATGCTTTATTCTTACGATTTCCCGAAATTAAATAATATCAAGATTGCCATTTATGCTGATGATACAGCTTTATTCTGTAGGTTTTTTTTATACCTCACACTATTAGTAATAGATTATCTTCACGGGTTTTGAAATATTTCACTACAAATTTTATCCAAACTACAATATACATATGGACTAATAATGACAATTGGCAACTATGATTCCAGGCAACTTATGTTGATGTATACCAGGTACGTATTAAACATGTAATTCGTTATAATGCGTGCTGCTATTATTATATTCGTAATATGTTCAGTTGTTATTATTCGTAATTATACGCTTGTTAAGTTATTTTAATATTTATTTATACCGTATGAGCGTTTTATCTGTATCATACACTTCGAAGTGAGTTTATTGTTTTGTTTTTCTCTCTCTCCTAATATATATATATATATATATATATATATATATATATATATATATATATATATATATATATATAATATATTATATATATCTATCTATATATATATAATATATATATATATAAATAAATTATATATATATATATATATATATATATATATATATATATATATATATATAATCATCATCAATGTCGTATTGTTCGTTGCCGAACGTCGTGACTAGCTATTGTACGTTTATTTTTACGTACAAAATTAGCTAGCATTCGAGGCACTATTTGTATTCAACGCAGATGCGCATGCATATGATGTTATACGGAGTGGGGGTGCCACTGTCTTCTCCATGATAATTAAGAATTAAATAATGAAAACTTTCTATGTCGCGTGTTGGTTTCGAACCCCCTGACCATCGAGTTGATAGTCGAGTACTCTAGCAACTATGTAACCACAACATTTTACATATATATATATGTGTGTGTGTGTGTGTGTGTTATATGTGTATATATGTTTATATATTTTTTTTTGTTTGCGGGTTTTTTAAAATCCCCCCTCTTTGCTTATCCAACTTATGTTTAAACTATAGTGTAGTTATAATACTGTGGTCGCCGTGTGGCTCATGCCGGAACTCCACTATGTAAACAATTGCGTTTTGATAAAATACATTTTTCTTTTCTTAAACAAAATGGAAATTTCGTTGATACAAACAAAGCTGTTAAAAAAAAAATAATGTAATGATACTAATGCATCGACAATTCCCGTACTTTTAAATAGAATGTGATTAACACCGTCCAGTAAATTGGACCTATAGTAATTGTTGCTACGTCTAACTGCAACCATAATAATCGTCGAACGGTTACTGTATTTTAAGTGAATACTAACACGATAGAATGATTTTGAAAATAACGGATTAATTTTTAATGCTAACTGACCTAAGAGATTATACATTTTCGAGGCTTATTGAAAAACCGCTTGGGACTGGGAAAGTACAAGTAATTTCTTACTTTATTAGTACATGCTTTTATTAAATCAGCCGTCACTGCATTTCTTATTATCCTCGGACGATATTACGTTACGATACATTCATATGCGCGCGCGCGCACACACACACACACATATATATATATGTTGCCGTGGTGTAGTTGTAGGAGTGCTCGACTGTCAACCAGTCGGTCGGGGGGCTGAAACCAACACGCAAAATAGAAAGTTTTTCATCATTATTTAATTTGTAATTATCACAGTGAAGGTCCACTCCGTATAACATATGCGTATATGTATCTACGTCATATATAAATAGTGCCTTGAATGCTAGCTCATTTTGTATGTAAAAATAAAATGGCACACGTAGTATATGGAATGCAGTATAAAGCTAAGTCATCAGCATATAATGCGGTATGTACAAATGGTATCTTTGGGATATTAATAATATTAGAAACAGGTATGGACACACTTCCTTGTGGGACTCCCGAATAATACGTTTTTATTGAAGAATTATCAGAGTAATTTGTAACGTAAAATGTTCTGTTGTTTAAATAATAATTAATTTAATAAAACGTAGTGGGAATTGAGATTTGATTATATACCATTATGCCAGGCATTATAGAAAACTTTCTCCAAGTCAATCATTATCATACCTGCGAGTTTGCGAAGATTAAAATTATCAGTAATAAAATCAGAAATTCTCGCAACTTCATGCGCTGTAGAATAAGCTGATCTAAATCCAAACTGTTCACTGTTAAGAATCCCATTTTTTAAAGAGAAACTTTGTAACTTATTCAATATGATTTTTTCCGAAATTTTACTGAGATTACTTAGTAAGCTAATTGGTCTCGCATTATTAACATTACTTCTATCCTTTCTCGGTTTAGGTAACACAATTACTTTAGCGATTTTCTATTCCTGAGAACATGCTGTTAATTAAATTTGTAAGGTAAATGATAGTTTTCCAAGATAGGTTTTTAATCATTGCCGCAGAGATTCCGTTATCTCCACATGATGTTTTATTTTTTAATAGTTTAATATGTTTTATAACTTCAGATGGCGCAATGAAAGTCCTATCATCAGTAGTAATATTACAAAGATTTGTTAGCTGATCTTTGATTGTTTTATTTACGTAGTATGTTCGTGGAGCTGGCTCTAAAGAACGACTACTGACATTGCATATATGCGACGCGAGTACCTCTAACTTGTCTTGCTCTATAAACAAGAGTGTCAGTGATCTTTTATTGGTGGAAGTGATACTATGCGTTTAGTGAAATGTTTATTTATTTAAATTAGACTGTTGTTGTTGTTGAGTGCAACTGTTGATAGGAAATTATTCCAAGAGGAGTTTTTCCAGTTATCTAGTAAAAATTTAGTTAATTTGTGTAGAAAAACGCATACAACTCTTATATTTTTGTATAATGATGTTATACCTTCGTTTATTAGCTTGACGCCTGTAATAATTTTTAAGAGAAATAATACTTTTTATGTAATTAGGAATATCGACCATATTGGAATTTTATCGTGAGCTGCCGCCATAATTACTTTAGTAAAATTAAGAACACCATCGTCTAACATTGTGGAAGTAGAAAATGTATGTAATACATTTAATTTTTCATCGATATAACGTCTGAACTGTGATACCAATTAGCATTTTTCTGTAAGAATTTCTTATTTTTTTCTTATTTTGTTCTAATACAGTAATATTTAATGAAGGTTGTACATATATGCAAGCATGGCATTATGATTAGAGGATAATGATGAAAACGAAATAGGTTTAGTATATTTATTGAATCCCTTACTTAATATAG
The DNA here is from genome assembly GCA_032883995.1 of Coronaproctus castanopsis. Classification (NCBI taxonomy): domain Eukaryota; kingdom Metazoa; phylum Arthropoda; class Insecta; order Hemiptera; family Monophlebidae; genus Coronaproctus; species Coronaproctus castanopsis. The sequence continues at coordinate 89,929,142 of CM065054.1, forward strand.
CATCTAATACAGTAGGGACTGCCCTTTGGTGGGTAATACGTTGGATCCGAAGGAGGTAATATATTAAAGTTATATTTCATTGATGCCTGTACCAAGAGATTTCCAACACGATTACTATTGTAACAATTCAACACCTGATGCTTAGAATTTATATCGCCTATAATAATTGCATTTTTAAATTTGGTTAGTAAAAGATTTATATCACTTATAAAGAATTGGATACTTTTAGGCGGTCTGTAAACACATTATATTCACCATTGTATAATCCACCTCTATTTCAACTCCAACATACTACAATGATTTTAATGTTATCGTTGGTGCAGCATGTTGTTGGAGTGTATCTCGCACAAATATTGCAACACTTCCACTATATCTTGTTCTATTCACGCAATAATCGCATTCCATCGTAATAGTTTAATGTTATCGATCATTATGGCAAATTAAAATTTTTAATTGCAAAAATTTGTTAAAATAATTTCAACGATTATCATAATTTTGTTTAACGGATCAGTGTCCCTTAATTTCTTTAAACGATTAATAATTAATTTGATTACTGCAAATATTTTATTTAATTCTTTTATTAAATCCAATAGACCAGTAAATACTGATCTGTCGGATTGTTCAGTAGGTCTAGAACTACTAGTTACGCCTGCAGCTATCTCCGCGAACGTTCTATTATCATGATTATTATGACTATTATTATTATAATAATTATTATTAATGTTAGTAATAAAAGTTTTATTATTCGTATTAGCATTAGTGGTTAATATAGGTTTAACATTTTTTATTTAAGTTACTCATTATTTTTAGTTTCCGCGATTCTACTTTTTTTACGAATTTCACATAACCTAGAATTTAATGTATGACCTTGATTACAGTTTGCACATTTTATCATTGAAGCATCAGCTATACATTCTCTACTTGAATGTGAGTGTACGCATGCCATACATCTGGTAGGCAGATTAGAGTTAGCTGAGACGTGGCCGTACAGCTGACACTTAAAACATTGAATAATTCCATTCTCGAGTTTTCCATGAAACGATACAGTGCGATATAGCTTTTATAGAGATAACTTTTCAGATATCCGTACCAAATAGGAAAGTAAGTAAAACGGATACGTTACTTGTGAATTATGTTTGTATTTAAACTGTGATATCGAACTTACAGTGGTAACGGCAGATATGGCTTGCTTAATTTCTTGTTCAGCTATTCCAGCGGGTAAACCTTTTAGAACCATTTTTAATGGTTTTCTATTAGATGGTAAATGCGTGTAAAACTGACGACCCTGAACCTTGTTCGTTTATATATTTATATATATATATATATATATATATATATATATATGATACATCAGAGAGTCTTGATTTTATAAATTAACTACAAGTTACCCACAGCTTCACCTGTGTAATTATTTTTTTTTTTCAACTTTGTTTCGCATTGATATCACAAATAGGACAGAAATTACAATCATTTAAAGTTTTAAAAAGTAGTAAACAGCGATATCGACGCAAAATTGTTTAAAATTTAACATATTTTCCGGTTCGAATGTACCTTCACTACCAACACCCGACGTTTTGTTTCGTTATAAGCGTGGCCCAAATAATGTGGACGAATATATACGTGTACTATGCTAATATATATATAAAAAACTGTTATAAAAGAGACTTCGATATTTGAAAACCTTAAATTATTGTAATTTCTGTCTTATTTGTGATACCAATGTGAAAAAAAGCTTAATTGCTTTAATCGTTTTTGAGTTAAATTGGAACAGACAGACAAAAATTAAAAAAAAAAAAAAAAACTGATTTTCTGTTTACGTGCGATAGCCCAATTCAGTGATTATAATGAAAATATTCGCAGATCACAGATAGACACTTTTTATATATTTGTATAGATATAGATAAAACAAAATAAAAACAATTTATTTTATACGCTTATTATACGGACACATCTCCTCAAGATACAGCTATTTCAGTCCAAGACGCTGAGGGAAATTATAAATGCGCCCTATTATGTTCGCAACAGCATCCTACGGTTTCGACTATATACAAACATCAGTATAAGAAAATGCATGAAAAATTTGCCTACAGTTCAAATCCGCTTATAACACGGATGTCAACATTCACTTTGCCAGATAAGCCTTGTAGACGACTGAAAAATGAACCAGTGCCGAGATGCCCTTGGAGTTGAAATTTGTTCTGAAATAAGAATTTTAATTTAGATATTGTGTTTATGACCTCTTGGTCGGTACATGAAAAAAAAAATAATAATAATAATAACGTAATTTGTCGAAAAACTTTACGTTAATAACAATTTTTGTTTTAGTGAGAACAAAGATTGTCGATTACTTTTGGAGTATATTTACTATTATATTTTTTGATAACTAAAAGTAATCTTTTTAATTTTATTCGAAAAAAATTGCCACACGATCATAAACCGCAAGTAAGTTTAACGTACGTTTTTTTGTCCTTTTTTTTTTTTTTTTTTTTTATATATTTTTAATCAAATGTATCTGTTTGTGAAATAAATCGATTTCAAACTGAACCACTAAAAATATTCATTACACAGTCTTCCGTCAAAATTATTAAAGTACGCCATTATAGTTAATTATCAAAATAAACTATTAATTAGAAAAATGCTAATTATGAAATAATAATTTTGGTTAGAGTATCAAATATTATTTGCTGGTGGTACCCATTTTTAAATATGTAGGAACAGGATGTTCGTTCAAATCGTTATCATTTTATTTTGCTCATGGTCATAATACAATAGAAACAAATGTGTCATAAGTGTTATCAACTTGGAATGCAATGTATAAAATAAGTATACGACTACCATCAACAGACTAATGGAAAAAGGCAATTTAATTTTTATATTTCTAATTTCGATCGAGATTAGTAAATATAGATGTCGTCATGCAATATAATATTGATTTTGTTCATATAAACAGGTTCGAAACATTGTGAAATACTCTAAATTGTACGAACAAAATAAATATTCGCGTTAATGAATTATAAGTAATATTTATTAACTGCGACGTAATTTAATATACGTGTAAATTATAAAATTAAAACATGTGAAAAGATTATACGAAACGTCTAATATAATGCAATAACGGTACAAATATAATTGCATTAAATTACCAGTATTATCGATTGAGTTTTTTGGCGATTGTGGTTTAAATAATTCTACATCATTAATTTCTAAATTAATCACACGAGCATATCTATTGACGTTAAGGAGCCGTTTTCATTTATACGTTATATTAAAAATGACAGCGTACAAATAATGCTGCTATCGTTAAGTCTACTTGGTAAAAGTTAAAGACTACTTGTAAATGTAGTATTTAAATATTTACATGTTAGAACTACAGCCAATGCAAGTATGTTTATAACAAAAAATAATTTTACTCAGCACATTTTAACATATAAATTATGTTTAATTATATAAATATTGTTTGCTTGTGATCAATACTTCATAGATTGTATCAGCTAATTCATAAAAAATTTGTTAGTAGGTACAGTAATATGTAAGAAACATTTAAACATTTTTCATTTACAATTGTTTCCATATTATACATTCTTAATTCTCAGCTATTTCATATTGAATTTTTATAAAAAATATTTATCTTTTATGTTGTTTTTATGTCTGCAAAGAAAAGTTCATAATATTCAATACTGCACGGTCGGTAAAACTTGACGAATATAATAATTAAAGAAATATTCAGTGTAGAAATGAAATACAAGTAAAAACATTTTAAAAATAATAATAAATGAAAAAACATTAAATCATAAAATAAATATAATAATAATATACATGAATGTAAATGATAATTTTTCTATCAGATGCATTAGTAAAGAGCTTTAGAATTTTTTTAAAAGTAGAATATGCTTACGGTATATTGAATAAACATTTCACCGACACAGAAATAATCTCGAAAACAAGAACAAAAAAATAACACGTGTAAGAAGTTCAATGTAAAGAACAACTTTTAAAAATAAATATGCAGTTATAAAATTTAAAAAAAAATCAATTATTGTTTATTTATTAATTACCGTACAGTTTTTCGGTTGTAAAATATATTTATGTATAAAATAAAATAAAATAATTTACTTTTATGCGCGAAAAAATTACTCGCTACGGACAGGATTCGAACCTGTGCGGGCATAGCCCATTGGATTTCAAGTCCAACTCCTTAACCACTCGGACACCGTAGCAGTCTTTAAAAAGCGGTGTTTATATCATATGTATTTTATTAATACACATCTATGAACTCACATACAAACATATATATATATATATATATATATAATACTTTACGTATATTTTTGTATATGTGAGTACATATATTAGATGTTTATACTGCATAATGTATAGTAATAACGTAATGTGAAAGATTTTTGATGACATAGTAACTTGAAGGTCACAATTGAATCACAAGGAATTTAAAATTTAGAGTGCTTATACGTCAAGTGAAACTCATTTTATATATGCAATGTTTTTCTTTTCAATTTTTGAGCAGATACTTTTGTTTTGTAACAAATTTTATTTGTTCTTTAATATGTTTTTCTATATTCTCCATGTATAATTTTATTTCATTAGTTACTATGAAGATTGAATTAAACATTTGTAAAAGTGTGCATTGCAAGTATGCTTTAATTTCATGACACTGTTAAATAATAGATTCCAGAACAATGGCCTAAGAATCTAAATTTCTTGATGATCAACGGTTTCTTCATTCATTCATTGTAACAATAATAATAATAAAAAAAAATTGTTCTATCACCATTTGAAGAAACATCGTTCCAATCTTCATTACGAAGATGATACATTTACGAGAATAAAGAACTATTTGGACAAAATTGTTAACATATTAAACAATACAGTATTAAGCATTAGTCAAAAGCATCTGTCATATCGACTCTTATAGTATTTAGGTGTTTTTGATTCTTGAATGTTGTAGAATTAACTGTATGATCCGCCGAAAGAACCTCATTTATGTTCATACTATACATTGTTTTAATTTTTCATTCAGTTTATTAGTATCACGAAAACTGTTGTTTGATAGATGGATAATTATGTTATTAACATAAGCAGAACAAGTAAAGTGGTCATATGCTTTGAATTTGAACGATCACGTAATGCCCTACACACTACATAATTTTAAACGAAAAATTAACCTGAATATTTTGTCTGCAATATTTCTTTTCCAATTGCTTACTTTCTTATTTTTTGTCTACCCTATTCTCCTGAACGTACAGTTTCGCACCTTTTAAAAATTATTTTGGATATTTGGTCTGATTTTAAACATATTTTCCTTCTTGACCTATTCAAAATTTACTTTGTAATCCAATTCACTTATTTGATTCTAATTACAGTTGTAGCATACCATGTGGACACACGTAAAGATTATGATGAATTATGTCGTATAAATTATTTTAATCCTATTTTAAGTTATTTAATAATTGTTATTCCTTAAAATTCATTAGCATTTCACATTACGAATTTTTTACACTTTTGTTCGTTTTATCCATCTGTAATTGTAGAAATATGTTTTAGTTAATAAACAGTATTGCTGAATATCTTTGTTTCACGGTAAGTTTATTAAGAGTGTTATGTCTTCTATGGTCGGATGTTCGTTTTAACCTGTCAAAATGTATTTGTTTGTGAAACGGACAACTGTTGCATATGAGGTAGAGCTATGTGCGATGTGTAAAGTTTGGAATCAACACCTAGTAATGGAATACAAGATACGGGTAAGTCGCTTCCAGAAATCTTTGAATAACCTATAATCCTTAGAAAAACTGTAGCGCGATAAATGCAGATTTAACCAATTTTAATATTTCAAAACTGAATACGTATTTTTTATGTTTATCTAATTTAAATTAATGAAATATATTAATACTAATGTTGTAATATAAATCGTTTTTCCTATGGACTTTACACAATTATTGCCAGGCTCCGTTGGACTACTAACTTTAATTAATACTTCTATAAAATAATATGCTTTCACAATGGACTACTATAATAATTTTAAAAATATCTAAATTATCATTATATAAAGAATTTGAAAAAGATTAAAATTACAATAGAAAAAAAAGCAAGAAAGACTAGATAGCAAATGTTTATACCTAATTTTCACAACGTATAGTTAATATACGATCACGGAAACTAAACACATACCTATATTATTTTTATATCAAAAATATTAACAATTGTACATGTCGTAATAATTAATAAAATACTTACCATATTTTGAATTATTCTAATATATTAGATTTAAAATTGTTAAGATTTCATTCTATTCGTAACTAAACAATTTGTAGCATATAATAAACTAGCAATTAAATAAAATAATTCTAAAATATGTATCAATATTAATGAATTATAAGCCTGTAATCGCAATCCATAACAAGTTAAAACTAAATTGGTCAATTTGGCTAAATATATTAATAGAAAACACCTGTAATGTATGTAGACATCAGTAAAGCACGACACTGATAATAAATAAATATATTGGAAAACTTGAACATTGTTTATATTTATATATTTCGAAGAATAATTGTAATTCTAATATGTAAATATATTTAAGCTAAACGCATACTACTTCCTTATGATTCAGAATTTAATTTTTTTGCAAATAAAATATGAAATAAATATAAATCGAAAAAACAATAATTCCTTTTTTAAAAATTTCAACTTGATTTAATCATTTTCTTTATAATTTACAATAATTGAATGTTACAAAAAATTAACGAAAATAAATTATTATTATTTACTACTATTTTACTTAAATAAGTTCAATAAATTTTCTCAATAATCTCCTGTATCACCTCATTTTTATTATTATGTTCAATCGATTAAAAAAAAATCGAGGAGTAACTCTGATGTTACCGCCAAAATTAATACACTATTGATAAGGATGATAGTAGTTTACAAATTGATTTTCGATTTTATTAACAGTGATAGTGTGTTTTAATTTTAAAAGTTTTAATTACAAACTTGTTAAATTAATGTGAGTAGTTATAAACAGTTTAATAGGACAGGGTTTAATTTGTAATTTGTGTACATCAATTTTTTAAAAATAAAAAATATAAATATAATCCAAATGGAAGGCAAATCGTCCGATTCTTCTAAGTATGTATTTTTTAAAAATGAAGTTATTTTAACTACATATTTCCCGATGATTGAAAATTAAATTTTGTTTACTTTAAATGGCCCATGTATGTTGGAAAATCAGTACGTATTTCATTACACCTACCGTGTCTAATGATGAATTTATTTAACATAATAAGCCAGCTAAAGAATTAAGATGTGAAGTGATTACAGACGTATATTAAAATAAAGTTTCAAATGTATTTCAATTGAGTAAGTAGTTTTATATCAGTTGCAATTTTATGATGCATGGACATATCAGTTGATAAAAACGAATTCTAACAGCGAAGTAAGTTATTTTATTGAAAATTCATGGGAATCAAGAATGCGGTAGGTGATAATAACAGTAAAGTATTACGATGAGCATAATTTCTTACTGTCAATATATGATTGCATTTCTTGTCGGATTTTTTAAAGATAAACATGATTTTTTATAAAATTTGTTCTATAAATACTTTTGTGAATATATATATATATATATTGTAATTATTATAAAGCTGTAATCCGTTATTTATAATAAGAATGCTAATTTAGTTTAAATACATTTTTAATAGACCGCGTAATAAGATTTTGAGAAAGGCAATTATCGTTTTTTTTATTATCATTTTACTATAATTTTCAGATTTAGAATCGTATTTTTTTTTTTGCGTACAATACGTATGCTTAACAATAATCAGAAATTATGTATTATTGTAGAAACAAAGTGAAGAATAGCTTCCTAATGGTTGCTAATCCAGTTTTTGTTATTTTTATCTATATGTTAATAATTTATTTTCGGTGCTGGCGACGAATGCGATTGTATCTGTATGTATCCTATAAAATTTTACACTGTTGGTTCATAGATTTCTCGCTAATACAATCGTATGCATCATGAATGGCTTTTTGTAACTTTCATTTGGACAAATAATTTGTTCGCTGACCAAATACATCTAGTTTTAGGATATGTCGTCTAGATCCCTAAACTGTGTGTTTGTATCGTAATCCCCTCCGGAGATAAATTTCCGTTCTGTTGTTTTGAAATATTCACCGAAATGTTCGTGTTTTATGTTGTTTTCGTGGACAATTGCACAGATAATAGTCGAACCTAACGTGGTTTTTATTTTTACATTAGAAGCTTCTTGCTTTAATCGATTTTTATGGCATGATTGTGGAAATGTATTGAAGAAATTATATTCTCTCTTTTCCGATTTATGTTATAATTGCTGATCGTTATTACTTTTTTGTGTGTGTGTGTATGTATCTTTTACTAAATTCGTCTAGAATTTAATAAATACCCGTTATTTCATCTTTAATCAATGATTTCCAATCCTCTAACTTTTTCCCAGTTATATCGTGATAATTTTGGTATTTTTTCGAAGTTACTAAATATTTCTGCGTTAATATTATCGGCGTAAGTGTTAAATATAACATCTTGTGTAACGTTATCCTATGTTATTCATTTCTTTATTATATTAGTATTTATTAGATATATTTGAAAAATTATTTGGTGTGCTATCGGTGTATTATGTCACCTTGGATAATGCGCTTATGATTATTTTAAAAAATCGGACCCAAGTTTATTTCGTTTACTAGTCCTTACGGTTTCTATCACGTTCAAATTCTATCCCAAATATTCGTATATGCTAGTTCCATTTTTATTTTCTTTACGGCTGTTTTTAGCAGTTATGCATGTCAATCCATTGCGTGTGTACAGGTATGTTACAGGCATTTTCTATGCGCTACTCGAATTCATTCCTGCAATTTTACGTTATCGCGTTACCTTGTTGTTTATTTGCCTGTTTTCGTTATAAAATTTCACTATCACCAGTGCAAGCTTGTGTCGGACTCACAGCTATTTCAGCTGTAGTAACTGCGTCAATCAGTTTTGTGCGCTCTCTTTGTGTACACACACAGCATATATTATATATAATTATGGTTACTGGTTGGTTTCGTTTAAATTATATGGAGTATCGATCAATTTTTCCGTGTTTTATTCGATATACTGGTATCATTTATATGTAATTAAAAATTTGTTATTTAAAATGTGATTTAATTAATTTTAAGACTGTATCATTTTATTAGGAGTATGATGGAAAGTAGAAGCGGATCTAGTACTGAAGTGTATAAGTAAGTATATTCTTGTGTATATTTAATACACACATACATATATATATATATATATATATGCATATATTATATATAGTCTTGATTTACAATAGTTTTGTACGACATGATATCCCCTTCCCTTTAAATTTTTTTTTTTGCTAATGCTATTTAGTAAGTTTTATGATTATTTATGCATAATGTGACATGAGAAGCATCCCATCCGGTGCTTAAGTGTAATTTTACATATTAATATTATTTATATTAAGTCCAGTGGCTTCGTTCTGTTGAGTCTGCGGATAACGAGTGAGTTGTCTAGTAAGGAGATCGCCATATGATTAGGGTGGTTCTCTAGCTGGACGGCGTTTTTTTAGCAACTGTTGCTATTTCTTCTTTTACAGTTTTCACTTTGAGATCTTCGTGTAGTGTAAGATTTGATATATACCACGGAGCGTCGACAATAGTCCGAAGGATTTTGTTTTGAGCTCTCTGCAAAATGGCAATATTACTTTTCTTGGCACAATCCCATAATTGGCAGCCGTATCGCCAAACTGGTTTCAAAACTTGGTTATATAAAAGCAGTTTATTATCAGTAGACAGTTCTGATCGTCTGCCTAGTAGCCAAAACATTTGTTTCCGCTTAATGTTTAGTTCATTACGTTTTTTTTTATTATATGTTTTTTCCATGTTAGGTGCTTGTCTAAATTTAAACCAAGATATTTTATTTCCTCTTTTTATTGGATTATTCATAATTATCTGTCCAGTTGGTAGATTTCTTCTGTTAGTAAATATTACTCTAGCTGATTTATCTTCATTAATCTTTATTTCCAACATTTTAAACCATGTTTCGATTTTGGTTACTGCTTCTTGCAGGTTTCTACGTGCCACTATGGTAGATGCGTCTGAACAGAGAATTGCTGTGTCATCAGCGAAGGTTGCTATTTCGATGTTTGTCGGAATAGGAATGTCTGCCGTATAAACTAGATAGAGCAACGGCCCCAGTACACTACCCTGGGGTACACCTGCTTTTACCGGATAAATCTGTGATTCATCATCTCCATATTTGACACAGAAGTACCTTTCATCTAGATATGACTGCAATATCCGAGTCATCTGATGTGGAAAGTAACGACTGATTTTTTGTAATAGACCTTTATGCCAAACTTTGTCAAAAGCTTGACTTACGTCTAAGAAAACCGCGTCACAAACTTTTTTTCTTCAATGGATTTTTCAATCACATTAACTATTCGATTGACCTGCTCTATTGTACTATGTTTTTCTCTAAAACCAAATTGATGGTCCGGTATTAGTGACTTGTTTTGGACAATTGGAAGTATTCTTTTTAGGAGTAGTTTTTCATACAACTTAGACAGCACAGGCAATAATGAAATGGGGCGATACGAGCTTGTTTCTGTTGCGAGTTTTTGCGGCTTTTTGATTACGATGATTTGCGAAAATTTTAATTGAACTGGGAAATATGTTAATCTCAGCATTGCATTGAAGATATACGTTAAAAGTATTAAACCTTTCCTTGGTAATTCTTTTAAAATTTTTGCTGTAATCAGGTCGAAATAACTGAAAAAAACTTATAAGTAAAAATTTTCAAATTAAATTTCCGGAATATAATTTATATATCATCTTGTTTGTTTAGAAGTTCACATTCATCCAGAAATTATAAATTTAAAAAGATTCCGGAAGGTTCGTACAGGTAAATATAGTTGAGCCGATGATACTGTTCTGAAAACAAATTTCAAATTTTAGCAGTATTTAATTTATTTTACTAAATTTGATATATATTTAATGTTTGTGTAAAAATATAATAACGGCTCTATATTATTAACTTAATCATTTTAATCACGGTGCCTTACATAAACTATTAATGTTTTAAAAATATGTATATTAGAATGTTTAAATTTAAAAAATATTTATATGACATATCAGAAAGTATTTTTTTTGGTGATATATATTTTATTTAACAAAATTATCGCAATATATTTATTCAATAAAAACAGCCTACTCTAGTTTCACTGGCTATACGATTATCCAATGAAACTAGTATACTCTTGTTTTTATAAAATAAATATATTCTGATACGGTGTAAAAAGTATTTTTATTTTTAAATTTTGTTAAATCTACGTAACATATTACAAATTATCTGGAGTTCTCAAAAGAAAAATAAATATTTTATATTTTCAGCTCCTTGAGATTTTTTTTTATTATTTTTTTTTCAACTATTTCAGACAGAAAAATGTATAATTTTGCGTTAAAAGAATAAGCGACTGGATGGGTTAAAATAATTCTAATTTTATATAATTCGAAACGTGCTGTTTTGTATGTTTTATTTAAAATTAATTAGACTGATGATTTACAAAATCCTCCGCCCGATGAGTACACAAAACGCTTAATACTAAAAATCATTTTAATACGTATAATAATTATTCATTTTCGAAACGACGATATATTATTTCATATATATTTTCTTTGATTTCTTGTTAATGCCATATAAAAAATGTCGCCTTAATTGTTTTAACGTTTCAACGCTAAACATTTAAAAGAAATTTGTGAATCATCGCGTTAATAAATTAATGAAATAAAATTAAATAACGGGAAAATAACTTACCGAACTTGTATTTAGTTCGAAAATTTATAGTAAATTTTATAAGTTAACTAAGATTAGACGTGTTTTTACCTGACGCGACGGTTAAACCGAGATAAGAAAATTCCGTTAGGTAGATGTCACGTTCTGACTTTTCCATTGCGTAAATAATGCTATCGAATAAAGGATTAAATTTTTCTCCTATAAAAATATTACCCGAGATAAGCAGAATTTGCTAATCAGGACGTGATAACAATCTCATAAATTCGTTTTTGAGCTAGAAACTTAAATAATTAAAATACGATTGTTTAATAATTTCATCAACTAGTCCAAGTATTCTTTTTTTTTTCTGGTAGAAGTGACTATGTTACGAAGAAGATATATGGCAATAATAAAAATCGTATAAAATATCGATCATTTCGTATTTTATTTCGTTTATTATGTTCTTTGAAATTTTACGAGTTTGTTTATAGATCTATCTAAACTAATTAGCATTTTAACATTATGTAACTATAACGTAATGGGTACGCGTTTTTTTTTTTTTTTCAATAGTTCGATCGTAATTTATAAATTATTTTATCTCATTATAGAAGTACAGAGTCAGTTGGATACGAACAATTTAGTAACAGTTCCGGTAACACTTTCCGGTAAACATGATTTAATTCTGTTTTTTTAATCGAACTCGTTATTTTATTTCGTTTTATTTATGACGTTTTCGATATATCGATGCAGAAATATCTGAATTGTGTATATTTGGTGCATGTTAAGAAAATATTTTTCGATTATTTGGAATGTTTACAACGTTACTAGGCGTATTTTTACTTAATTAACCGATAATTAAAGTGGAATATACTTAGGACGCGATGGAAGTTAATTAGAACTGGATATGCGGATATCTAATGCAGAAGTAGGTTGTAACGACATCTGTTGCGTGCCAGTACGGAAATTCAAGACAAACGATGCAGCATATATTAGAAGACTGTAGTGCATTTTCATCTGCAGGTTTAACATTACAAGATGTTAACAAACTTGACGGAGAGCCGTAGACTGGCTGACAAATTTTAAATTAGAGTTATGATGGGAATTTTATACAATTATAATTACCGACGAATATACGATAAAAATAAACTAGGCGGTTTCTTTTTACGATATTGAAAAACTTTGGGAACAGACATATGTGAAGAATAAATAGAGCGCTAACTACTCATTCAATACTACCAATAACAACTCTCACTTTCTCTAAATTTACGTGGTCCTACATTAAAAAAAAAAAACATTAAGCGTAAAGGAATTATACTTATCAGCAGATTACGATTACGCAACTTCTCATACTGGTCGTGTAATCTGCAATCCTGATCATACGTGTTCTTCGAATGTTCTTTAATAACATTACGTTCAGAACTATACTTTAAATTATTACGCTCATCGTGTAATGGTCCTCCGTACAATATACTGTCTCTGCTTCATTTTGAGAATTTACATTTGTTTCCAGACATAGCGATGATCTTTCTAGAAAAGTTGCCAACGTTTATAAAAATATGAGTTAATTCGTACGTTCAATATCACGCTGGGTGAGCTTTACATATGTTGAAAAATGATATTTACGGTGTAGATTTGTTAAAATTTCAAAAATATGGAATATAATGATTTATTAAAAAAAAAAAAGCAATAAAACACGAGTTAAAATCACTAAAATTTATGAAAAATCACAAAGCCATTATTAAGCGAAACATAACAAATATAATGTGAAAAATATATAAAATGTAAAAAATACTAATTTAGATATACAATTTACAAATTTAGCAAAGTAAAAAAAATTGTATTTATAAAATAATCTGAAAGTGAACGTGGTGAACAAGTATGAATATTCTGTTATTTTACCACGTTCACTTTCAGATTATTTTATAAATACTGTTTTTTCACTTTGCTAAATTTTGTAAATTGTATATCTAAATTAGTATATTTTACATTATATATATATTTTAAATTGAACATATTTTTACATTATATTTTTTATGTCCGCTTAATAATGGCTTAACGTCCGAAATACTTTGTGATTTCTCATAAAGAAAGTTTTAGTAATTTGAAACTCCCTTTTTCGTTATTTACGATTTATCAAAAGCGCTATATATCGGGGGGGGGGCTACGCTATTTTACATTAGGTTAATCGTATTAAAAAAATATAGTTTTTAATTTAATTAATCCGATGATGTAACAAGTTGCATTATAGAACCGATCGATTTTTTTCTTGAATTGATTTGTGTAATTATTTTGACGTTATTAGAACAAAAGTCGGATATCAAGACGCGTTTTACGATTTTTCATTGAAGAATACCCGCCGCTATAAATCGGTGTAAGTAAATTGACAATAACCGAATGCGCGACGTATTAAAATTATTACTGTATAGATTGTAATCATTAAAACTTTATTAATTTTAAACTAGAAAATTATTGAATTTTAATCGTAACTCAAATCTAAATAATATGTCGTTTTTTTCTCGGAATCGTGGCATTTTTTTTTTAGTACTGTTTTTCATCATCGCAAATTATTTTCTATTCGTATTAATTTTATCGTGTTTTAGCTTATACATATTTTTCTCTCGCGTTTAATCTATATTTCAGGGGATGATGTATATATAATAGTTTAGAATATAGTCCAGATATTTTAGGTACTTTCTCGTCAGTGTTCCTTTTATAATATATCAAATGTTTTTAATAGGTGTGAGGGAGAATGTACGGTTTTTTTGTCCCAAATTTTGAAAATTAAAAGTGAAAATTTTGTCGCTATTTAACGTTCGGAGATACCAATGAATGAATGAATGATAAGCATATTTTAATTGTTTACAAAAGGGAGTATATATATATATATACATATATATATAATAAAATACGTTTACTGAATAGTGTTACGGGCTCACTACGTGATTTAGATTTAGTGAACGAGTCTTAAAGTTAGCTTACAACTATGAAATAGACGATTGTACAGGGAAAAAATACAACAAAACCGTACGTAGTGTAGGAAAAGTTGTGTTAAATATTAATTAAATTTGTATGTATACTATTTAATGCGATGAATTATTATTAACATATATACACAATATGTATATATCCCGGGGTACACAGATATGTGTAACCGAGCTTAGGGGAATGGGTTCGTCCACAGGTGGTAGATAGTAGAACTGACTTCAGATATGAAAGTTAGTTGCGAATAAGTCAGTGACAAATAAGTAATCGCGAATAACAAGCGGCGATGCATCTCAGGGTACAGTGGGAAAGACTTGGGAAAATTTTCCTTTAAAAATGCTGCATAAATCCGCTTAAGGCATCGTGTCAAAGCGAGTATGGTCGTTATAAGCTTAAATTCCAACAAAAAAATCCAGAAGAGCGTCTGTTCTCCATGTTAGGAGCTGCAGCTGTTACGAGTACCTTCTTGGAGCCGATGACAAATGATGCGGCAGGGTTTGAGTTACGTCACTTGTAAGGCGAAAACCACATATTGTTTTAATCTACTGCAACACTAAGAGTAAACTATCTAATTATCTCCCGAGTATTAGCAGCATGATAGAACAAATGAAAAGTATAAGTACCGGCAACGCGGTTTTGGATATCCACGGAACCGAGCCCGGCAGGAGAAGATGCAAGGTTTCTCAGGTCGTTAGCACACAAAACCCCAGCGCGTATGAATTAAATATGGAACATGGAACGTAACATCACTTTAAACTGGAAAATTAAAAAGCTTAAAAATGTAAATGGAAAGGATGAATATAAATGTTATGGGAGTATGTGAAATTAAATGACAAGAAAAAGGAAGTTTCTTGACCGGCGAATATCGATTTGTGCACACTGACGATACGAAAAGGATTACCGGGATAAAAAGAAGATTCAGGACACAAGATGTTAACCTGATATCAAATAAGCAACCGAGTAATTATGGTGAAAATACATACAAAACAAAAGGACACGATGATAATACGAGTTTATGCTAACGTCTACATATTGTGATCAAGTAATGGAAGAAACATACTAAGAAATAGAAAAAGCTTTTAAATATCTCAAAGGAGGCGAAAACTTTATTATAATGGGTGACTGGAATGCAATGGTAGTAGAAGGAAAAGATGGATTAACAGCGGGAAATTATGGACTAGGCGTAAGAAACGATAGGGGCAAAGATTAATAGACTTCTGTGAAAAACATCACCTTATAATAGCAAATACTTTGTTTACTAGTCATCCCAGAAGGAGATATACATGGAAAATTCCTGCAGATAAACGAACATATCAAATCGATGATATAATGGTGAAACACACATTCAGGAATCAAGTAAAAAATAGTTTAATTTATCCCGGAGCCGATGTAGACAGCGATTACAATCCTGTAATAATGAAAAATAAATGGCGATTCAAAAGAATAGAATAGAAATCAAATGTCGGACGTACGACTACTGGATAATAATTATTTAAGGAAAGAATTTAAAGAAAAACAAATAAGTTGATAATAAACGAAGAAAATAATAGCTCTGTAGAAGAACAATGGAATAGCATAAAAAATAGTATAACTGATACAGCAAATGATATACTAACAGTAGAAACCTTCAAACGAGAAAACCATGGATGATGCTGGAAATTATGGAGTTATTTGAAGAAAGGATGAAATTCAAAAATCAGGTTAATAATAACAACAGACAAGATAAGTATAAAGAAATAAGGAATGAAATAAAGTGAAAAATAAGGAACGCAAAAGAAGTATGGATTAACGAATTATGCAAAGAAATTAAAGAACAGCTAGAATCTGGTAAATATGAAGCTACCTATCGAATCGTACCAAAAATATTTTACGCCCATGAAACGACATAATAATATCAAAGACAGAAATGATAAACAGTTGTTGGACAACATTGAGAAACATCAGACGGAAGATATGCTTAGAAGAGTTATACAGTGATAAAACCTATGGAATTATTCTGGAAAATAAAAATCGTGTAAAAATAGATAACGGATAGTCACATACTTAAAAGTGAGTTTGACAGAGCTCTAGAAGACCTGAAGAACGGCAAAGCTGTAGGGATTGAAGGAATTCTAGCAGAGTTCTTGAAACATAGCGGAGATGGAGTCAAGCTGAAGTTGTATACAAAATTATATCAAATAGTTACGAAACTGGGATTATTCCTGAGGACTTTCGAAGAAATGTGGTCATCCGAATACCAAAGAAAGCTGGAGCAGACATATGTGAAAATTATCGGACTATAAGCTTAATAACGCGCGTGTCTCTAAAATCCTCACGAAAATTATATAAAGAACTGAAAGCTATGTAGAAAGATTCCTTACAGAAGATCAGTTTGGGTTTAGATTGAGAAAAATAATTGAAAAATGTATAAATAAAATAAAACTGTATACATAGCTTTTATAGACCCGGAAAAAGCATTCGATAAAGTAAACTGGATGGAATTTTTCAAATTTCTCCAAACAGTAGGAATACCCTGGAAGTCTACGGAATGACAATAAATGGTGATGATATTATATATATATATATATATATATATATATATATATATATATATATATATATGCCGTCGGGATTGCCCAGTGTCTAGAGTATATATTTCTATACGAAATGTTCCGAGTTACGATCGACGACGCAAAAATTATCGCCAAAAAATAAATTTATAAATAATCCTAATATTATCGCGTGGAAGGCAATTGCAAATTATCACGCATAACACCATATGCGCGCTAGTACAAACACACGGTGCTGCAGTGACAACAAAACGATTACAATCAGTTCGACTGGGTGTGTGTGGCTATTTGCACTAACGTTATATTATGATTGCCTCGTACGCTGCTTACACTGTACAACAAATTATGTAAGTCGCCTATCTCCGATACGAAGATACCACTTAATGATGATATATATATAAAATAAAATGCGTATACTGGGCATTGGTACGCTCTCACTACGCTACTTACAAGTCTTAAAATTAGCTTATAACTATTAAATAGACGATTGTACAGGGAAAAAATACAATAAAAACCCTGCGTAGCGTCACAGAGGTATGTTAAATATTAATATTAATTTATCGAGTTAAATAGTATACATATGCATACATATATATACATGCACATATAGAACGAACACAGTGAGGAAACGTAATGACTATGCTTATAACTATAGAAGTACAAGTGTATAAAGTAAATACGGTAAACCCTATAAATAGCGATAACGTATGATAAACCTCGGTTAGCGTTAAGTAACTTAAAGTGGTATGCGATTATAAACAATTTATTTGAAAGTCTATGACGTGAGAAGCAAATTTTAAATTATGTTACATTTGTATCTTTTGTATTGTAATTGAAGGGTGTGGTAAGTGTAGTTAGAAATTTGTTTTAGAAGTGAATAATTGATTTGCGGGGCGCTGACGATAAAATTTAGCAGGCTACTTGTTGAGAAGTTGAGATATGTATGGCCGATGTACGTATGAGAAATATTTTTGTACGAAAAAGAGCATTAAGAATGATTCGGAGACATTTATTCGGAAAAATTTGTAATTTATCGATCGTGGAGTTGTTTATACCGGGTTAGATAGGACAAGCATAAAACGATATATTATGCTATTAAATATATATATATATATATACGTAACTTTGTATCTTCTATTGTATGTTAACGTACAGTCTTCTAACGTTTACACCGATGTAACTATTTATTATACATTCTGTATACAGTTATTCCGTGTTATTTTTCAAAATATTTGTAATAATATTACAAATTAATCTATTTAAAACGTATAAAATGTATTTATTAAAATATTTTCTTCTTTTAGGCGTGAATTTCGAAAGAAGAATGAATTATCGGGTAATTTTTCGGACGTGTCAAAGTAAGTATGTTTTAAATAGTTATTATAAAAGGTCACATTGAAATTTAGTAAAATAATGTGTTTTTCGTTTATTATTATATATTTAAAAAATGTTTTATTAGGTATTTCAGTAATGAGGATGCATCTTGCAGTAATTATTCAGGCAGTACCGTGTAAGTTTCTTTCGAACTTTGTTATGTGTACAAATAATACTTTATTTAATTAAAATGTTTCGTTAAGAATAAAACTGATTATGTTTATAAAGCCGGTTTATTATATTTCGAAAAGACGGAAGGGTTTTTTTTTTTTGAATAGCGGCAGTTGGTAAAATTTCTACAACGCAAAAAGCGCGTGCTTCACGTTTAGTGTACACACGAGAGATTCGTTTTTGTCTAGTTTCACTTATCATGGCATCCTATAGGAGCGCGTGTTTTGCCGTGAAACGTTATTTTCGGCGTGAATCGATCACGACAGCGCAAAAAGAGTTTCGGGAAAGATGGTAAATATGAAGGCTTACGAAAATATTTTAGGGGCATGAAAAATAGATATAATAATATAAAAGACGGAAATGGTATAAACAGTTGTTGGACAACACTGAGAAACTTAACAGATGGAAGGAATACTTGGAAGAGTTGTACAGTGATTATTGAATTATTCTGAAAAATGAAAATCACGTACAAATAGATAACATGGATAGTCACATACTTAAAAGTGAGTTTGACAGAGCTCTAGAAGACCTGAAGAACGGCAAAGCTGTAGGGATTGAAGGAATTCTAGCAGAGTTCTTGAAACATAGCGGAGATGGAGTCAAGCTGAAGTTGTATACAAAATTATATCAAATAGTTACGAAACTGGGGTTATTTCTAAGGACTTTCGAAGAAATGTGGTCGTCCGAATACCAAAGAAAGATGGAGCAGACATTGTGAAAATTATCAGACTATACTACGCGATTTTTTTTTTTTTAATGGTGGATATCTTAATAGCCGCGTTTACGAGACACGTCCACGAAACCTGCAATATCTGAAAACTCGGATTTCTGACGAAATTTCAAAAATCCAGATATTGTCTTAGAAAATTTCGTAATGACCGAATGAATGTATTGTTGCAAATTCATCTGAACAATATTGTGTTCGGTAAATGATCTCTCCTTTTTGTTATTTTTAAATAAAATTATCGTCCGTATTCTCTTGGTCACACTATATTATAGTTCATTCGTTGTTCCGTACTTAAATTATCTATTCGATTGAAGTTTTTTTTTTTTTTTTTTTTTTTTTTAATGAATTTTGAGCAAGTATATTAATTATCGAAAACTATTTTATTTTATTTTATTTTATTTTATTTTATTAGTTCTGCCGCGACGGAAGTGGATAATGTATTAAGCGACGACGATACGCATGATCGTACAGAATCGGATTTTCCGATGTACGGTTACACGCAGGAAGGACAAGTCCCCGAACAATTAATCCAACGTAAGGTAATTTATTTTAAAATTTTATCCTCGTTCGATATTTATAGCCTAGGATTTTTAACGGAACAACATTAGCACGTATAAACTACGCCGACGATTAGGTATATATATATATGACAGGATCTAGAAAGAATCTGTAAAAAATAATGCTTATATAATATCAGCAGCGGATAACAAGGTAGGAATGAAAATAAACTTCGATAAAAGCAAAGTTACGAGAATAGCAAAAATACAACAGAAAATTTTCCAGCAGAAATATGTATAGACGGAAGAAGGATTGAACAGGTAAACGAATATATAAATACTTATTGGAGATAGAATGAAGAGATGAGAAGACTAGAACAGATACGTAAAGATAGACAATTGTCCGTACAATTAAAAATAAGAATTCTTCAATGCTTCGTATGATTCGCAGTGCGACATGCTTCAGAAACATGGAAAATTTCGGAGATGAACAAAAAGAAAATAAACTCCTTCCAGATATATCACGCGAGGAAAATATAACCAATGAAGAAGTATTGAATAAATGTAGTCAGTAAATTAACGCCGTTAAGTAAAACGAACCTAGCGAAAAACAAATATTTTGGACATAAAATCCGAGAAAAGGATCTTTTTACGATTGCGATACGAGGAAAAATCCTGAGAAATAGACTAAGTGGAAAAAGAACTATGAACTATATATACACGTGATCGATAGAAGAAAATCAATGCCGGAAATAATACAAATGGAAAGGCAGAGGTGGTAAATATAACAAACTAACGTATCGCACCAACCGTCTGAATAGTAGGTGGTAAATGGTGATTCTCGATCGCGATGGAGTTGACATCGGTAAGTTGTACGCTTATTGGAAATCGTACACGTTTATACTTTTTTATTTTTCTCTTTAAAAGATTTGTTATTAATAATTTGTGTATATAAAAGGGACGAAGGACTATTAATAACAAAAAAAGAAAAAAGAAATCAATTGTATAGTACCGAAGTACCGATGCTTAAAAAATAGATAAATTATATAGTTAATCAACATCTTATAAATTCATAAACATGTAAACAAGTATTTTAAATGCGGGTGTAGTAAGTCCTTTGCGAGTGTACTTATATTTAAGGGAAACAGTCAGGATGATAAAATATATAGTCCCAGCCATTACCGTGAACTGTGTCATGTGTACGAAATTTAAAGAGGGAAAAAATAGCAAAATTAAACATAATTACATAATTACAACATTATATATTAGGTTCACGGCCATTTTAATAGGTTGGCCAGAAACGGGTGTAATTTCTTTAAAATCGCTTACCTTCTTTTGGCTACCAAATATGATAGCTTCACACTTATCCACAACAAAAGTAAGACCTAATCCAGCTATAGTGTCTTCAAGTTTTTTACATACTGCGGATACCTTTTTAACATTTGTGTGATGCTTGATGCTAAACAAAGTACATCGATCATCTGCAGAAGATGTTAAAGTAGAGCCAATGTTAAGTATATTAGAAAAAAATGTAATATCTTTGTGTACGTTGAAATATAAAACGTTTCAGAGTGTTGGTCCAACGACAGAGTCTTGAGGTACACCACGGGACACCGTTTTAGCAGATGAAGCTGAGATAATTTTTAGGGCATGACAAGCGATCTTGAAAATAGCTTATTATTATGTTTATTATGGATGGATTAACTTCATTATCTTGTAGTATACGGACAATAGATGACTATTTATAATTATCAAAAGTACCTCTTATATCGAAAGAAATAACAAAAGGTTGTGCATCCAGCAGTTAAACAGTCTCTAATAGAGGAAACAAGCTTATAGACTGCACCCTCTGCAAAGTGAGAATGTCTAAATCCGAATTAGTTTCGTTGTAAAATTTCTTGTTCCATAATTTCTGTGGTTAGAAATAGGTTTATAACTTGTTCATACTCTTTCTCACATGAGTTAAGTAAAGATATTAGGCGTTAGGCTGCGATATCTGTTGGTGTTCTGCCAAGTTTTTGTATTAAAATTAGATAGCAATCTTCCAGACGGTGGGGAAAAATTCTAGATATTTATTAATAAAAAATAAATTTGGAAAATGAATGTTAATTTGTTGTAAGTATTTTGTTTGTGATCCTGTCGCTCCCAGTAGCTTTCTTGTTACAAAGTAATTTAAAAACTTGATTTAGGGTATCTCGACACACATGAAGCCTGTCAAGAGCAGTGGAATAAACTGAGTTTATTTTACAGTGTATAATGGGAAAAAATGATCCAAGGAGGCAATACACTTTTTCAAATTGCCTGTAGTTTTATTATGTTACAGCGTAATTTCAAGAATGGTAAACTGTTTGTTTTCCCAAGTACTGGATTCTGAAATAAAACGTTTATATGAATTAAATTTGGCTTGCATAATTGATTTTTTGTAATTTCTGTTTGAGATTTTTAAGATGGCATTAATAATTATGAGCTTGGAGGGGTTTTTGTGTTATTTTTAATTTTCCTAATTTTATTTATTTCAACTTTAAGTTTTTGAAGATCCTGTGTCCACGTATATTCGGTGTAACTGGTTGCGATGTATTACTAATGTTATTAGCGAGATAGGAGTTCAGAGGAATAAACATCAAAATTGTGAGCTTTTCACATGAATTAACACTAGCTAGCATATTTATATTGATAGCATCCTTAACTTTAATAATTATAGATATATCTGCTTTAAGAATCGGAGTTTTATTTTCTTTGATAGCACTATCACTAAATATTATAGAAAAGCATTTACGAGGAGTACGGTCAGCATAATGTATTTTGAGATTGAACAAAGACTATTTTGTGAGACCATGAGATAATCGATAACGCTTTTCCCATTCTAATTTTCAAAAGTGGAAACACTTCCATTAATTATAGATAAATCGTTACCATAAATAAGATCATACAAAAGCTCAGAATTTGTGTTTAATTTAATTTTAGTTTCGTGGGAAGGTAGGTGGTTGTTGAAGTCCTCAATGACAATAGCATTTAATTGATTATTTTTAAGAAGGATGTCAATTGGGCGAAAGATTATAAGAAGATAATTTTCTAATTGAATGGCTATAATGATATTTGGATTATAAATTAAAATTTTTTTGATATACTGGGCAACTGTGATCCTGCACCGTGTGATCAATCTCCTCTTCACACTATCATTTATTATTGAAACGTCTGATAAATCAACTTTTTTGTCTTCGGAATTTTTCTTAAGTTGCTCATGCGCACAGTTGCTACATGATCCTTCCTCATTCACTTTACGAGCAAAATTAATGAAAGTTAAACATGTTTTCAAATTTTTCTAGATGACCAAAGCGATTACATGTTCTACACATCTTAACAACAAGCATCACGTTTTCAAAAAGAAAACTTTTCCATTTAATTCTTTAGCGTTTATTATCTGTAAGTAATGGATATTGATTAGGATATAAACGAACATATATTCTACTACTTAATAAGTACTTCATCGGAATTATTATTATCGCATCTTTCTACCGAACATAAATCATTATCCTTACTTTTTATTCAGATGTTATTAGTATCTATCGAATACGAAGACTAACATTTGTTTTTTAAAGTTAAACTTCTATTGGCGCGTTCTATAGGGAGTTAACCTGCAAAACGACCAAGCGAGCGAGCGGAAATAACAGTCGGATATATATATATATCAACACCCGTGCATCTAATATACCGGATAAAAAACTACGACAATAGGCTGTCTACTCCGACACATGTTATCCGCCTATATCCGTGTAAAAGTCACAAAAATTTTTCAAAATCTGTAAC
This sequence comes from Coronaproctus castanopsis, assembly GCA_032883995.1. NCBI lineage: Eukaryota > Metazoa > Arthropoda > Insecta > Hemiptera > Monophlebidae > Coronaproctus > Coronaproctus castanopsis. The sequence continues at coordinate 89,953,064 of CM065054.1, forward strand.
AGATACAAAGTACGTTCTTTGTTGTGGTATTAACTACTGTATCATGTTATCGCGTTATGTGTATATCTTATTATTATTTTTTTTTATTTTTTTTTTCTATCCACTGGGGAATGTTTTGTCTAGGTTCTTATCAATATCGTCGATTAACATTTTATATATATATATATATATATATATATTCATTATTATTACTTTTTATTTCTCTTAATTAATTTATTTTCAATTTCTAACGTAAGCACGTCATATTACTTATCTATCTAAGCTTAAACGGCGGTGCAGGATAGATCACTCCAATATTAATAAAAAATATAATTTACAACAATAAATTTTTATAAATAAATTATTTAGTCAAAAAATATATCTATGTAGTTATTTTTATTTATATTATTACCTTATAATTTGTTCTTATCGAATAAATTATTGCATAATCGCGGTATAAATGAAATTTGAATGTTTAATCAGGGAAATCGTATAAAATGCTCATTTTGTTGAATTGTTGATGATTATGTGCATCGCGATGTTGCAATAATTCAATATTATACAGTTAATAAGGCTTACTTATTATTACTGTTTCAACGAAATAAACCTAATTCACATTTAATAAGCTGTCGTTAGTTTCGTATGCGATAATTTATTTTATGGGCTCGTTCGAAGTGAAAACACCGATAACATATATTTTAATATCTCGGACGATTTTTATAATGTATTAGTTTTATTAAAACAAACGATCGAGATATAGTTTTATTTCTTACGTATTCTATCTGCTAAACAGTCGGAACTGTATATTTCGAGATAAATGTGGATTTTGTCACTTTCGCATAAGTTCAATCGCATTTGTTATATTATTTTACAGATAATTATGTCCGTATTTTGGTTGGATGGTAAATTAGGAGTTGCAGCCTACGATTCATCAACTATGCAAGTGTGTATTTGCAGAAGCACGTCAATATTTTATATATCTATATATATATATATATATATGTATTATATATAGTTGGATAGAATATATTTAATAGGGTTTCTTTTTATTTAATCGTTTAAAAACAATATATTACAATTTATTCGCGAGATTTGTGAATAAATTGTAAGATATTGTTATTTAAACTAGAAAGTAGAATCGACGACAACAAATATTTATTTAATTATTTCGTACAAAAAACCACCGTATAACAATCAGAGCTTAAAATCGATAAAACGTAAGCAACTAAATTACAAAGTTAACATAATTATAAAATAAATAGTGAATTATTAATTCGCCGCAGGACAAATGACAGGGAAATAGTCTGCACCGTACAATGAAGTAAGTAATAAAATCTCACTAACGATATAATTAAATAATAATGTTAATTCATAATATGACGTAAAATTATTGAATAACGAAAATACAATAAATAAATAATGTAAACGATGTTCAAGACGGTTACGAGAAAAGGTTCTCTGCGTTCAGCCCAACTGTCTTAATTATTGCAATTAATGATATTCTCAACCAAGTTTCATTTCCGATCATGCAAATGACCTAGCGTTGATTCTTCCATGTACGGACATCTCAACCGGTATTAAGATTCTACAACGAACCCTTAACAACTTACATCAATGGACACTTCCTGTTTTCAGCTTCGAAATCTATTGCTGTTCATTTCTGTCGTAAATGTTAATATCACATCTCAGTTCATTTATAATCCTATTCCTTCGGTCGAAACTATTAATTATTTATGACTCTGTTCGATAATAATCTGTTGCGGAAACCACATATTCAAGAAAAATATATATGTTAAAACTTTACTTACTGCGGAAATTAACTTATACACTAGTTATGGAGCTCATACCGGATCAGTAATTTCTATCCAGAATTGAATATGAAGCAGTGGTATATGCAGATGCGAAACAATTCCACTTACAGTCGCGAGAAATTATAAATAATACAACTTTAAGAATCTGTTCTGGACAAGCACTACCGCTAGTATGCTAAATGACCTAAGACTAAAGATGCCAATTACTAATTCATTAAGATCAATAAAATTAGACACCTGCGCGTTTCATTACTCCTTTTGATTTGTCGCGGAAACCTGAAATAGCTTTACGTTGTCTTAAACTCGGTCGTCATATAACTATCACGCACAGTTATCAGCTTCACCTTCCTCCGCGTTGTTCCTGCGGTAACAATATCATCAAAATGCGTCATCTCCTAATTGATTGTTCTAATCACAGCTCTCCTTGCGCACTAAATTAGAACGACTTTGAATGAATTACCGAATTCAGGGTCAGATAATATACATCGTGTTCTTCGATTCATCCAATCATACGACCTTTCACTTTTAATCTGAGTCTTGTCATTCGTGTGTTCGGCATTGCAGCAGACGTTAAGGAAAATATTTTGAAATATCCTTGTACAGAAAATACCGACAGTCTAACGAATCGCCTATTGAACAAAGTTAACATTTATTACAGAGGAAAGTATGAAGGGGAAATCTCTGACACGTTACTTCAGTAAAAACAACGATGTTGATTTACGAACATTGTCTAATAATCCAAACGGGTTACCAATATCATCGTCATCATCATGATCACACGTATTTTACCACTATTACACTAGATTGTGTGATTTAATATTATATATATATATTAATAAGTTGTTCAGGAACTGCAAAATATGTACATGTTTTCTTAGAATATTTCTTTGGTTTTTCTTAACAGGTACAAATTATGAACGATATACAAGAGTCGCCTCCATTCTTTCATAATTTTGAAGCTATTTTTCATCATTTGCAACCGACGTAAATAAATTTTTTATTTATTTTTATTTTTTTCTGTACAAGTGAGTTGCAAGGTTATAGATGTTAGTGACAAACAAAAATAAAAATAAAAAATGCGCTCTAATTATAAAAAGAATAGTTCAAATGTGATGTAAAATTAAAATGTTACACATTTTCGAGATATATATTTATTTTTTCGTAATATAATAAAATATATACATAGTTATACTTATTTAAAATTTTGTACATTTTAAACTCTGCCTGACAAAAAAACAAACCGACTGAATAGTTATCGAGGATGCGTATAGTGATAGAGGTAATAATTAACGAATACCGATGTATTACTAACGATTATACGAAGTAACGAGTATTAACAAATTCGTTACTTCATTTCGTTCCTTTCGAGTATTCCGTTAGTTTCTAGTATTTCTCTAGCGTATGTACATTAAAAAGTTATATCTTCTGGTATAGTTTTATATATATATCGCGGTGGTGTAGTTTGCTCGACTGGTCAACTCGACGGTCGGGGGTTCGAAACCAACAGGCGACGTAGATAGTTTTCATCATAATTTAATTCTTAATTACCACGGAGAATCTGCGTCGCATATAAATAGCGCCTTGAATGCTAGTCCATTTTGTACTTAAAAATAAACGTACGATGACTAGTCACGACGTTCGGCAACGATACGACGATGATGAAGATAGTTTTATAGTTTTTAAAAATATGTACTTTATACTGCAACTTTCATCGTTATGCGTCTTTTGTAGAAATTCTTATTTGTTCATATAAAAAGGCTTCTTCACGTTTCTCATTCTGTTCTGGGCATACGAAGATGACATATTCAATGGACATTTGCTTGCCAGAAAACATACACGGTGTTGGAGGTTCTTACTTTGCAATAAGTGCCGGTCGGTTAGTTTAGTGTGGCCGATGCGGATTCTGCTTAGTACAATCTCTTCTTGATTGTTTGCGCGATGTGAAGTTTCCAGATGTTCTAAACTTTAATTTGTCGTTACTTTGTTGTTCAACAAACGCGTTTTGAGCAGTGCCCTTTATCGCTAACATTAACTGCTTTTTTGCATATAAGCCTTTAAAATGCACTGATACAGTCTGCATACTGCTATCCAAAGATGGATTTGTTGAACGGAGTGACGGTAATTTCATTTAAATATAGATATCTGAAGTAGTCGGTACATCTGACTCCGAGTGGTTTATTTCTATCGCGATAGATTTTATGTAGATTAGGATGAAACGTTTTATAGTAATTAAAATATGATCTTTGTTGCCGCTGAGCTTCACATAACGATTCCATACAACTTATGTTTATGTATACCAGAGGTACAAACATCGTCGTATTAAACATAATTTGTTGTAATGCACGCTAACATGTGCAATTTTTATTAGTCGCAGAGAACGCGTTTTTTCTCTTGTTTTATTCGATGATTATTCGGAACAAAATGTTTGAGTTAGAAATCGCTAGGAAAAACATAGGTGTACTGGTTAATGAAATTGATTAATAATATCTGATATGCGGACGACACACAGTGATAATTGCAACGTGTATCGAAGATTTACAAGAATTAATGAATTCGTTTAAGATGGGCTTACTCATAAATTCGTAAAAATCAAAATGCATGTTTATTGTAATGCAAATAACATGATGGTAATATACTTCGACTCGGAAATCTAATGACTGAAAGGATCAGCTCGATCAAATATATCGGATGTCATATCAAACGACAGATGGGAGATATTTGCCGAGATAAGATCAAATTGAACAAGCGTGATCATATTTCCAAAAAATGAACAAAATTTTAACGAACTGAAATTTGAAAGTAAATCTGCAAATACGTCTTCTTAAGTGTTATGTTTTCAATACAGCGTCGAATGTTGGACACTGTCCAAAGCGTAATGCAAAAAACTAGAGACACCTATATGCCGTAAGATTTTTAAGAATTCCACGGACGCCCAAAATAACAATTTCGCACGTTTTAAAGCGTCTAAAGAGGAATAGTGAAATTGTTAAGTGAATTAAAATAAGAAAATTGGAATAGCTTGAACATTTAATGCGTAATAATAAATACGAGATACTTCACGGTAATAGAACAGGAATGATAGTCTCGGTGGGCGTGATGGCGATCCTAGAAAAATATGCATGGAAAATTTAAAGAATTGTGAATTAAGCACGATAGATATATTCAGAATTGTCAAACATCGAGTCAATGCGATGATCACTGACGTTCTTCGAGAACATGGCATATAGAAGAAGAAGAATTACGTAGTTAAGACATTTTCATCTTTATTTATATCTTGTTATTATAATGTCTTTCTCACACGCTTTGAAGCAAGTTTATTGTTTTTTTTTTTTAAAATGTATAATTCACCGAGTCTATTATAACGTTAATATAGACATGAGGATAATTTAGTGCGAACGAGGAAAGTTGTAAGAGTATTTTCATTTTTAGAAGTAAAAATAATTTCATTAAGTGTGTTAGGAAAGTGTAATGAACAACGAATAGAGTTATATAGAGAACAGTGAAGTTATGAGCTATTAGGTGATTTGAACATTACAGTTTGAATTTGGATAGAATATAAGAATGAGTCGTACGGACACGGAACAACATCACTCCGTCCTGTCTTGTGCGATGAACACGTTGAATTGTCGAGGTAAACCGAAAAATCTGACTGTTACTTGTTCCTTGAATTCGCGCATATGGGAACACTGGAAGTAATTCTGCCGGAGACATGAAGGCGACTTCTTTCGCAGCTCTCGATCTGCTTCTTCATTCATTCCGTACTCCGTATGTTCGGGAATCTAAAGTAAATGGGTCTGCGCAGAGTTTGCTTGCTGATTGTCGAATTAATTTTCACAGCCAACGGATGCATGCATCTGGAGCTTTGTTTCAGCTGTTCGATCGAATACAACGAGTCTGTGACGATGGCGACATTTTTAGAAGATGGAATTAATATAGCCTGTAGAATTGCAACAAATTCACACGATAGGATGCTATACTTGCGTTTAATTATAATTGTAGTTGTTATTTTATACGATCGAAGCTCGCGCCGGAACACCATTATGTAAATAATTGCGTGTACACATTGTAATTGTCAGCTTTCGTAATGTATTAATTGACGCATATGTTCGCGTGTATATAATGCGCGTATGAAAATTATGGCGAATGCATTTACGTTGAAGGTGTCGCGCACTCTAATTTACGCGTGAAATTAGTTACAAATATTCGTAAAGATTTATAAATTTAAAACTGAAATAATGAACGCTTCGATGTATAATTTTACAGACAAATAGTAATCAATCAGCAGTGCCCTACGACGTTGATGACTTTTATCAGGTCTAAGCTGAACACTAGAAGAGATCTCGTTGGAAAAAATTTTGCCAATGCTTTGTGTATGTATTCGGTGAAATATTTCGGTACGTAAGTCGTGCGATATACGAGATTACTATATTATTGATTTATTTTCAAAGGAAAAATGTAATGGACATCATTTATGACCAAATTTAAGAAAATGCGATCTGAAATTTATTCTACTAATTTACGCGTATAGTCTAAGTAAAATAAAAACACAGAATTAAATCGCTGATATATTAAACGCGAATCTTCTCGACAATTACGTCGTTATCAGGCGTAAAACTAATGTCTTATAACTGTGCATTAGCTAAACGTCAACTTATTTATACCCTGCCGGTAAGTGCGGTCAACCATACAGACACACGTCAATTAGATTAAAAAACATCCGCTTATAAATAAAATAAATTCATCAAAACCCGACTCGAATGTTACGTCTTCCTCGAAGTTAATCGTATTATTTAATGATTTACTTTTCCTATCTTTGAAATAATTTGGCAACAACTTCGGGAAAAAGTTGAAAAATTAATTTGAAAAATTTCTATGCGAAATTATTATTATTATACAATAATCGTACTAGTGAAAATTTATAGGTAAACGTCGCGTAAACTACGTGTATTATCGTCAGTGTAAATGATAGAATTATTTTGCATTATTACTATTACGGGAAATTTCTTGTTGTTCTACCATATTTTCAATAGATGTAGGTGATATTGACTTCTGATTTCTTCGTGTTTTCAAACCAGGTTTCCCTTCTTCTACCACTTCACCGTTTCCCTACGGTGTTTCCTTCAATGATCGCTTGCAGTAGGTCAGATATTTCATTTCTCACGACATTTTTATTATTATTTTTTTTTTTTTTAATAAATAAAGATACACTCTTAATCTACTAAGTTAAATAAGCATCAACTTTTACAAACTGTAGCTTAATCTAACAAAACCTAATTTTATTAGTAAAGACTACGTATTTAAAGTCAATGACCCGTCGACCATAACTTTGACATAATCATTTAAGGTATAGTTTTATATAATTATACAATTAGATGCGTCGGGTGGCGCCGCTTAAGACGCCTGACGTCATGTCCGGTATCGAGCAACTGCTTTGCTTCTACGTTCATATGTCGCTCCCACCTGTTTTTATGAGCAGTTGCGTATCTTCGAATCTCTTCGTTCACGAATGGAATCCGTAGACCTCGATGCACATCGTCATTTCTAGAATAGCGGTACGCATCGACTATTGTTCTTAGTATTACATTTTGTCTGGCCTGGATCTTTGCTCTATTAGACCTACTGGCACACGGCCCCATAACTGTGCAGGCCGTAGGTTCATATTGGTAATCTGCCAATACAGTAGGCATTCCTACGTCCAGTAAACCAATAAAGTTGTCGCGTTTTTTTCTCTTTATCTGCTTGCTTTTCATTCTGGCATGCACTTCCCACGTCAGACGCTTGTCTAAGTGCAAGGTACTTGACGGAGCCAGTCTATGTTTTGATTTTTCTTCGTTTATCTTAATTTTCAAATTTATTGCCCATTCATACACTCTATTTAGCGAGTCGACATGACCGAGATAAGCTACCTTTCGTCTCTTTATAATAGTCGGTATCGCTTCTGGGAAGCGAATCTATTTTAGACTTAGACTCGAAAAGACAACATTTATTTAAATTCGGTAGGTTCAGTAAGGAAGTGAATTCAACGTTTAAGAGTAATCGGTTAAAAATACGGCAACGATAATAAAAAATACTTCGACTCGTGACATATCCAAAAATATAGGCTGACTCGGAGAAGACGGACGGTTTTTGTTATTTTTTGAATAGCTCAAAAACTACTCGAGCAAAATTTTTGAATGAAATTTTATTTAAAAATAAGAAAACGATAGATTAGCTTACAATCATTTGTGGGACACGATATCGTTCAGGTGACCGCCATTTGCAACAATAATACATTCGTTCAATCTTTTTACAGCATTTTCGAACACACAAGTAATTACGATAAATGAAATAATAATTATATAATAAATTTACAAAACATCTAATTTAAAAATCGCGTAAAAAAATTAAAAAATTAAACAAATTTACGAACGAAAGTCCATAATAATGGCAAAATTTAACTACAATTCTTTGCTAATGTATATATATATATATATATATATATATATATATATATATATATATATATATATATATATATATTATTGTATATTGGTGATTTTTTATTTTTATTTTTTTTATTATTATTACCGTGCTGTGTACTGCAACAAAAGGACCAGACGCGCGGAGAATGTTTTAATTTAGGTTACACGACTTAAGGACAAATTCTTTTTTTGAAGGATTAGTGGTAGAGAGCTAGGCGTGTTTATAGGGAGGAACGAATATTTGTATATAAAGGGCTGAAAATTATATATGTAGGGTAGTTAGTTGAGTGTTACAAAGATGACAGAATGTAGGGCTCTCAAGTTGCAATAAATAAGCGCGTGTTAATAAATAAAATTCTACTGGCCACAAAGGTTTAGCTTGACCGACGCAAAAAAAAATAAAATAAAATAAAAATAAAATAAAAAATTAAGACATTTCGCGTCAATCGGAAAAAATATATATGTTTTTATTGAGGGTGCCTTCACAGCTTACCCAACGCGATACTGAACGTACAAACTATAACTGATATTTTTATAAACGTAGACAACTTCTCTAGAAATATCATCGCTATGTCAGGATACAGTTGTAAGTTCTCAAGATGATGAACGAACGGTACATTGTACGCAGGACCGTTGCACGATGAGCGCGGTAATTTAAGGTATAGTAGTTCAGAACATAGTGTTATTAAAAGCCATTCGAAGAACACACACGCTCAGGGGATTGCAGATTACACGACCAGTATGGGAGGTTGCGTAAGTAATCTGCAGATAAGTACAATTCCTTTTACGTTTAATATTTAAAAAAAAAAAACAACAAAAAACAGCAGAACCATGGAAATCTAGAAAGATAATTTATGGTATCCAGTGAAGGGTGACGACTGTATATATTCTCGTGTGTTGCCAATGTTTCCTAATTTTGTTTTCCATAGCCTTCGAAATGCTTTGGAAGTCGGTGATAACGAGGTAACTGCCCCGGATGTTTCACATAAATTAAGAATGGTAGGTCTTGTAACATTGCTGCATACTCAAACATTTCACGATGTAATATTGACATCGTGAAATGTGTGGGCTCAGTTTTTGTTGTAAAATTATTTTTTGTTCTGATTATCTTGATATTTTATTTATTCTCTACGACTATAAAGCTAATATACGTTGTTTACTAATATAAGTTGTTGTTTTTTCTTCGTTTTGAAGAATATACCGAATGCAGGAATCGTATCGAATATATGAGACTATTATCGGAACCTCAAGACTTGACGCATCCGGATAGACTTAGATATTTAAATAATTTCGTAACGTTCGAATATACGAATATGGTGTGCGCTTTAGGATGTTTGCTGCGCCATTTAGACGAAACTCATTGCATCGACGATGGCAAGTCATTACCATCTAAAAATATACTCAGCATTACGATGATATCGACGTAAGACGTGTTTATTTTCATTATTACGTCCTTCCACATAGCGATATATTCGCGATGTAATATTTTCGATTTCGTCGGTACTCGAAATATTATTTTTTTCTATATTTAATCAAATAAATGTTATATATGTTGACTCAGAGAAGACGGACGGTATTGTTTTTTGAATAGCGCAGTTGGTAACACTGCTACAACGCAAACCGTACACGTTTAGTGTACACACGGGAGATTCGTTTTGTCCAGTTTCAGTTATCATGACATCTTATAACGAGAAGGAGCGCGTATTTCGCGTGGAATTTTCGGCGTGAATCGATCACGACGATGCGAAGAGAGTTTCGAAAAGAATTCAAAGTTACGCGGTGTAAACCTGTACCACCTGACAATTCAATTTTAAGGTAGGTTAAACATTTTCGAGAGACAGCTTCTCCATCGGATAAAAAATGTTCTGAATAAAAAAAAAAAAAATACGTTCGTACCTCACTTACGTCGATCGAGTTCGAGCAGTGATCATTCGGTGTCCTGGATTTAAACCTGTCGTGTGAATCTGTTCGCCGTATATTGCTGGGAGATTTGAAATTTAATCCTTATAAACTGGTAATAATTCAGCAATTAAAAGGTACTGACCATCTACAATGAAAACCTTTTGTTGAAACGATGCTGAAAAAAAAATCGAAGCCAATGATATCAATTTAAACAGTCCTTCGATGAGCCGACAAAGCCGATTTTCAGCTATCCGCTAATTAAACAGAACTGCAGCTACTGGTCCGAATCTAATCCGAATCTAATCCGAATTTAATCAAACAGAAGCCGTCACACATCGAGAGATTAAACGTCTGGGCTCTATTAGGGGAATAGTGGGGCCTTACTTTTTCACTAGGACTGTCAACGAAACGCGCTATTTCGAAATGAGAAACTCGTTTTTGCTTCCATCACTTCTTCGTCGTCGTCTGGGTAGTACATGGTTTGAACAGATCGCTCGCAGTACTGAAAGAAGCGTTTGGTAAGCGCATATTGTCGCAGCATCCCACGGATTTCGCTTGGCCGCTGCGCTTGCCAGATTTGACCGCTCCAGATTTTTTCGTCGGGATACCTTAAGAGCCGCGTTTTTTGAAACACGTTCACGTGATCTGAAAAACTAGAAAACTTGTATTTCTGAAGAAATCTCAAAAATTCAGCGACATATGCTCGAAAAAGTGTTTGAAAATTTTGTAGAAATACTGAATGAATGTAATATTGCAAATTACGGTTATTTGAACGATATTGTATTCTACAAATGATTGTAAGCTAATCTCTCATTTTCCTATTTTTAAATTAATTATACTTAAGTTGTTTTATTCAAAAAATAACAAAACCGTCCGTCTTCTCTGGGCCACCCTATATAATGGTCGAAAATTAGCCGCCTAAAGCCGATAGAAATAGACATTAACCGAGATTATGAAAAGCGCGAATATGCTTTCTTTAATTTTCCGTATAAGTTATTGTATAAGTGTATACGTATTTGTCTGTACAAATTGATATTACCTGTTCGATGTATTTTAATTTTATCGAAATATATGAGAATAAATTGCTATATTTTTCGAGTGTACTAATAATTTCGTTTAAATTAATAAATTTTTAAAAAGTATTTCTATATGTATATTTTTGTTGATGTAGTAATTTTTAAATTCCTAATTTTTCCTTCCCTCTGATCGGGCTCCCACGCTGTTTGTGCCCATGGGCCTCCAATCATTTAATACGGCACAGTATATATATATATTTTTAAAACCTATATCGGTCTACTGTTGGACGTAGGTCTCCCCAATTAATACATTGTGAAGAAAATAGCCTAATCTCCCGTGTGGGCCAGGCAAATTGGCAGATACCAACAAACAACACACAACACACTGAGCCGGCGGTCACCCATCCAAGTGCCGTTGCTTAACTTCGGTGTTTAGAAGGAAAGCTGCCGTACTCAACGCGCTATGCCTGTTGGATATATATATATATATATATATATATATATATATATATATATATATATATATATATATATGTAATATACCGAACAGTAGTGGTTTTTGTGAATTAATAAAACAAAATGAAAATAAAGTTAATAACTAAATTTTTTTTTATGAACGCAGAGCTTTTCGACAATTACGTCATTATCAAGCATATACAGTAAACGTTACATATAAATTAACTGTAATATTTGTGTGTTGTTTATATAAATGTTGCAGTTAATTTATATGTAACGTTTATATGCTTGGTAATGACGTTATTGTCGAAAAGCTTTGTATTAATAAAAACATAATTTAGTCATTAACTTTGTTTTTATTTTGTTTTATTCTATATATATATATATATAATATTTTCTCATACATAATTTGCGAAATACGTTTTATTTTTTTATTAACGATAATTATATATATTTATATATTTCTTTTTATACAATACGTTTGACATTTCTTTAATTTGTTTCTCATACGTAGGAAACATACTGTTTTTATTGATCAGGAAACGTTTAAAGCTTTAGAAATTTTCGTTTCTTGTGCACAAGCTTCTTATGCTGTTCTTGAAAATGAAATATCTTCGGACTCCGACGAAGATAATAATAATATAAGAAAAAAATTTAAACGATCGGAAGTAACTACTACTGGAGTGAAAAATGCGATTAAAGAAGGAGAGTGTACTCTTTTTGCAATTTTAAACAGATGCGTATCTAAGATGGGATCGTGTTTGATGAAGTACGTAAATTAAGTAACATTCATTTTCTTCTATTTCTTGATGCGACTACTTATATATATATAATATATATATATATAGTTGTATAGTGTAAGTAGCGTACAAAGCAATTATAATATGGCACTATCGCAGTTAAACGCACATACATACACTCGAGAGAACTGACTGTAATCGCTTTGTTGTCACGACATAATGCAGCCTCGCGTGTTTTTGCAGTGTACGATATTATTACTAGCGCGCATATGGTGTGCGTGGTAGTTTGCAATTGTCTTCCACGCTAGAATATTAGGATGATTTATATTTTTATTTTTCTAATGATTATATTTTTTGTCGTCGATCGTATTCGAACCGGTACCTTCCGTACAGAAGTCGGTGCTCTTAGCCACTCGGCTCTTCCGACAACATATATATATATATATATATATATATATATATATATATATATATATATATATATATATATAAAATATAGGATAAAAAACAACACAAATTCATTCGCTGGTGCATCGTCTATTGATGACGCTTGATGATGTGAATAATGGTAACGAGCACCGCTGTTTTTTTCCCCTCATTAATATTCACTTCAAGTTGACCACCAAGATCATTTAGCAGTATTTAGGAGAGCATAACATGAAGAGAATAGCACCCAGTGGTACACATTCGGTAACTATGACCTCAGATTAGGTCCAGGGATTATTTATCATCTTACATCACCGGTCGTGTCCAACAGCCCTGATGCCATATGATTTTCCAGCCTCACAGTATGGCTCCGTGCGTATTGTTTAATCATATGGAATGTTTAAATTACGGTGAATGATCTGGTTTACTACGTACCAGGGCGCATTTATTATCAGACGAATAATTTTATTCACGTAACCCTACAGCTGCACTCCGTATGACCAGATATACCTTAGAGTGGCACTATAGATAAAATGTTTGTGGTCAATAATAGTTAGCGTCCTATTTCTGCATATTAACTACAAAAGTTTTTTAATACGTGCATCTAGTTCTGTCCTTCTCGTTTGAATGTGATTTCGATATGTCAGTCGGCTATCCATGTGTAAACCCAGATATTAAACGCTAGTTCTGACTAGTGCCTCTTGTGTTGTTGATTCTAACAGGAGGAAAACCCGTTAGTAAACTGTAAATTTGGAGATTTGTTCTCATTGATCTTCATGTTCCATTTGTTAAACCAGTTTTCAACTCTAGTCAGGACTGTTTGAAGATTACTACTCGCTGTATTTGGATCGGTATCAGAATGATTTGCCGCGTCATTGCCAAATGTGGTTACTTAAACATTATTGATCATAGGAAAATCGACTGTGTCAGTTAAATACAACGTGGGCTCAAGCACGGGGATACACCCGCAGAAACAGGATACAAGTCAGAGAACGTGTGATGGCGGCGTAAATTTATACAAGCCAACGTGTAAAACATTATCAAACGCCGGTTAAACATCTAGAAACTCCGCTGTACAGATATTTTTAGTTTTCAACGAACTGTCTCTGATACTAACCATCCTATGCAGATGATTAAGTTTCGAGTGTTTACTCTGAGTTAATAATATAGGGTGGAGGTAGACTTAACACTGGACCAGTTATTGCCGTATGATTAAATTCAAGGATTCATCGCGTAGTAAGTTCTTCAAGTTGTGAAATATTAATCGGGCTTAGGCTCATCTGTTTTTATTTTCTATTGCAAAGCTTTTCGACAGTTACATCATTGTCAAGCATACACAATAAATCTCGCACATAAATTACCTGAAATATTCATATAACGACAACATTTTATATATTTTTATATGTAACTTATGGTACTGAAAGGGTTATAAGTCTTGAATAATAAACATAGAATGACCAAAGTCCTTAATTAATAACCGTTGAGGGGGCATGACCGCAAAGTGTAATAACTTTGAAGAGGCGACTGCCTCCCTGCCCCCAAAGTCGGCGCCTATGAAGAGAACCATTGATCTTATTTGTCGATTTCGTTGTTCACGTTAATATTATGTCTGAAACTTAGGGGTATATAGTATATATGTATATATATTTGCTACATACCCCTAGATTCTCTTTCTACGTTGTTTCTCGCAGGTACCTATGAAAATCCTGAAATAAGTTAACGGAATATAAAAAATATTTGAAACCTAGAGGCATGTAGTATATATATATATATATATATATATATATATATATATATATATATATATATATTTGTGACTCGAGAAACCTTTTTAGCAGTGCGAAATAGATGTATTTCGGTTTAAATAGATTTTGTGGCCAAGCATTCGATGAAGTTTGGCACACGGGATTGTTACAGAAAATCGGAAAATATTCCCTTATCATTATTGCAAACTATTGACGATGAAGTATCTGAAATACATCCTGCTAACGCTGGAGTGTATCGGATCCTACGCTGTACGTGCTTTATACTGCCGATTTACCGAAATCCGAAAATACATTTATTGTTACATTTGCTGACGATATAGCCGTCTTATGTTCAAGCGATTGTCCCAATGAAACGAATGAAATATTGCAGACAAGCGTAAATATCATCGCCTCTTGACGTGAGAAATGGATAATCAAAATTAATGTAACAAATTCGACGCATGTTACATTTACAAACGGAAAAATTATTACAAAAGATATTATTATGAACAACAACATCGTACCGATAAAAAACGAAGTGACATACATTGGAATATATGTGAACGTAAGTATAATACCACTAAAAGAACAGAGCTTATAATAAAAGTAAGGCGAGAATATATTGGCTATTAGGAGGAAAATCGAAACAGCTTAAATAACAAGGTGTTAAGCAGGTACTCATGTCAGATGGTCATACGGATGTCAGTTGTGGGGATGCAGTACGAAAAGTAATATAAAAATAATACAGATATTTCAGAATAAAGCTCTGAGAACACTTGCAGATGACCGTTGGTACGTAAGAAACCAGACACTACACCGTGATCTAGATGTGCCATATGTGCGAGAAAAAAACCAGCAAAAAATCATGCTGATACATTGCATAGACATACCCCAAATTGGACAGAAATTATCCTACTGGATAATAAACTAGAGAAGGTTCGCCGGCTATAACGGACGAAACGACTAGATTTAATCTAGTTAATGACACGTAGTGACGAAAAGCAACAGTAATTATACCATCATTATAAGCGGTTAAATTGTAATTACTTATGATAACATCTACTGATAGCCTAGACAGGCTAGGCGTAGATCATAGAAGGAAAGATTAAAAAAAAAAAAATAGATTTTCTCATATCGATGTATCGATGACGGTTAGTTTTTAAACTTAATTATTCCTCAAAATCTTCACAATTCTCAGTGGGCGATTATTAATTCTTTATATGCGTTGAGATTGTATTATTACCATTTTGACTGTACACGTTTGTCGTTTAGTTTTCTATCTGTTTTGACGAATATAATTTTTATTGTGTATTATTAGAATATACGATTTCTACATTATTTTGTTTTCGTGTATAATTAACTATTTATAATAATTACTTATTTAAGATTTTGTTTTCTTAATAAACACAAATATGTATATATATATATATATATATATATATATATATATATATATATATATAATATATATATATATATATATTATTTCAGATCATTATTATCGCAACCTACTAAAGATATGGAAGAATTAAATAAACGATATGAAGTAGTGACGTTCTTTAATGATTCTAAATACACGGACGTTGTAAGGAGGATTGTTGGTTGTTTAAAAAGTTCTCGTAACGTTTACGTAAGTAATATGACCACGTTCGTTCTGATGACGTCTTAATTTTCATTACTTTTAAATGATCGATTTTAAATAATATTCCTAACAGCATTTTCCGCTATTTATAGGATCGTGTACTATTTATAAATCGGTATTAAAAATCTTTAGATTTTCATCGAACGAATTAACATAAGATTCGTTATGAAATCATTTTACTCGAATGATAATTTCGTTTTTATTATATGTATATTTTTTTGACTTATTAAAATATCGTATTATGAAAACAAACTAAAATTTATTGAAAAAATCGTAATCGATCATAATCATCAATTATGATGATTATCTTTTTTTTTGCCACTACGTTTGATAAAATTATATAAACTGACAGAGACAGAAGGCACTGGGTCGGAAACAATCAATTCAATACTCACGGGTGGTAATGTGTGCCATTTTTGTACAACATCTCATCTCTATGTTTTCGAAACAAATCCAAATTTAATGCTCGATACAATTGTCAACATGGCACACATCGCATGTACCATCAGAAATTATGCACAATTTAGCTAGGTGTGAGGGGGAGAAATTATGCCCAGTACGCAATCTAAATAAAGTTGATATATAATCCCTCGAAATGTTTTTATGTAATCGAAACCATGGTTTACTGGGAAGAACTGTATGCATCGAGGCTTTTTTCCTTTATTTCGACTTTCGGCGATGTAGTACTGTTGGAAATCAATTAGTACAGATTGTTTAATCTTTGGTAAAATATCAGTCCAATTCCATTTAATATTCTCGTAAGGGACACCACTTGATAGATTATAACGCGTCAATTCATCGACCACCTCATTTCCAGTAATACCACAATTAGAAGGGACACCCACTTAAACTTTACTCTAGATCCACGATTGTAAAGCTGAATAACCCGATGTCTGACATCAAAATTCTAACTTGGACATTTTAGATTCTGGGAACTTAAATAATTGTAATAAGACTTTTTGACGAAGGAAAGCGTACTTTGATTCAAACCAACGCATACTTCTCTTATATTATTTCGGTCAGTTGCCGTTTCCCAAATCCGGTTGTTATCATTTCCATACTTCTTCTTCCTACTGGCGGTTTTTCTTCAATATTGCCTTTGCAAGCAAAAATATTTCTCCTTCCCTGATCTTGTGTCCCATATACTTCTTTTTACTTCTCAGTATATCTAATATCAGCGTCGTGTTCTTGATTCCACTTCTCTGGAGTATTTCCATATTCGTTATTTTCGCCGTCCATAGTATCCTCTAGATTCGCCGTAATGCCCACATTTCGAACGCATGTAGCCGTTTAATGCTTTCTGCATTCAATGTCCAGGTCTTTGATGCGTACTTTACAACCGACATTACTTAGCACTGATTTAATCTGATTGTGGTTTCCATTTTCAACTTTCGATCTGTTAATATTGTCTCGTAAATTGATAAAAGATTGTTTCGCCAAACTAATGTCGTTGTTGTTTCGGCCATCAGTCGTGAATAGAGAACCCAAATATCTGAATTCCTTAACTGATTCGATTATTTTTACTTCTTTTTTGGACGTTTTTGTGAATTTCATTATTTTTCCCAACGTTTATTTTCACACCTAATTTGCTTCCTTACTTGTCCACAGTTTATTTAACATAATCTGCATTTCACCGGTACAACGCGAAATCAAAACTTCGTCATCTGCATAGCTGATATACATCCTATTGAGTGCCCATTAATCTTTATGCTAGAATTATTTATACTTGCATTTTTCATAATCTCTTCTAATCGATAGTCAATATAGATCGAGAATTAATATATTTTTTTTTTTATTATTATTTTGTAATGTGTATTTTCAATTACCGTGTTACGAATTTTGTATTTTCTAAGGAAAAATATACAAGTTTTTTATTTTTCACTTTCAAAACAACGATTAAACAAACAAGTCTATTATGTATAATGCGATAATAACGTATAGTTTAGTTTTATTTACATCTATATTAAGCCCGTATGTGGATCGTGCTTCCTTCACTAAATATACCGATTCTTTCGTAAATATTACATTGAATCTGCGAAGAAAATAGAATCATCTACACGTACCTCATATTGTTCAGATATCTTGCACCCACTTTGATGTCTAATTTCACATCATCCAAAGCTTCTCTAAATTCAGTTGTTTTAAAAAGAAAGAATTTCAGTGTTCGTTTAACCTTCTGGTAAATACGGATTAACAAAGTTTAATCTGGTTTTAAAAAATTTTATTAAAAAAAAAAAAAAAAAGGTTGTAATTAAATGAATTATAATTTTTTTTTTATTATTTTACGTCACAAGGATGTGATATTTAATATTTAAATATTCGTAATATATCAGATATTACTGACGATTATGTAAAGAATTTGTGATTCAGATTTTTTTTTAATGTTCTATTTTTGTACGATTTTTATCAAATATTGAATATACTAATAATATTCCTTAATTTTAGAAACTTCTTCCGAAATTATTGGAACTCGACTCTACGTTGGAACAATGGAAAACATTTCGCGGGGTAATAACTAATAGTTTATATTTATTTTATATTAATATAATATCGTTGATTCGTGCATGTTACTCAGTATAACAATGTTTTCCGACTGATTTATTATTTTTCGCTATATTATATATATATATATATATATATATATATATATGATGACTGTGAATATTTTCAGATAATTCAAAACACTCTTTATATAATAGAGTTGTGCCGAAAATACCGAAATGAAGTGGCATTGTTCGCAGAGGTAATATCCCCTGTTTTATATATTCGATATTATTATAATGTATATGCAATTAAATTTATGCAAAATATAAATAAAACAATAAGTATGTAATTTAAATCTAAACCATTGCGTTTACGATAATACGGAATGACATCTACATTTGACTGAAAATTATTATAATTAAAAAATCAAAACAGCTATTTAAACATATTAAAAAAAAAAAAAAAAACTATCCTAAAATATAATTTAAGTGGTATCACTAAAGGGAAACAGTATGAAAGTATATTATATGTATTAAAAATTGTGGATCACAAAAATTATTTAGATTATGATTATGATTTTAATGAAATTTTAAATTATTACCTTCGGTTTTGAAAAATATAAATTTACTGCAATTTCGAAATTTCGCAATAACCTAACTTTCGTTGAAAATATTCGACCTATATTATTTCTTAAGCAACTTAAGTAGTATGACAGGCGAACAAAAACTAGTTGCAATATTCGATTAACGACGACATACGAATGAGAAATTTGAATTGAAGGTGATCTACTTTACCATACGCTAGCTAACCAGTATTTATGATAGTAATACGTTACGACAGTTTGTGTTAACTGAATTATTCGATGCAATATGACACGAGAGTATGGTACATAAATTATTTCGCTATAACTTTCGTCATATTTTAATAAATTTTCTTACAGTTATTTAAGTAATAGCGAATTTTATTTACTAATAAAAGTTCAGCTTCTTATGATTTAACTTTTTTCTTTTCAAAATATGCTGATTTTATTCATTTTTATGGTTATTTCCAAAGAATTGTAATTATTCGAGCTGTTTGCAAACATATACAATAAATTATTCAAGTAAAAGTGAATTAGTCTTAGAAGTCATTAATTGCGTTTATATATATATATATATATATATATATATATATGGGAGACGAATTTACTCCAATGACAAACGAGTTTATTAGATAGTAATTTCATAGGCTAACTTCCCCATACAATATTTACACGTTAAATGATATAAACAGGTTCATGGGCTTTTAAGAATAAACCAAAACAATTCTTTACTAACCGTCACGAAATTACAATGGTGTGGAGGAACTACTGCTAAGTGTTATATGATCACACATACATGCAAATAAGGGAAAAAACCAGATGACCCGTATATTCGGAAAGCCGAGATAGAACAAGCTATAAAATATTTAAGAAACAACAAGGCGGTTTGAATGGACGGAATACCGGCTGAAGTTATATAGTTAACAGGAGGTAGACATGAATAGAATTCATTCACTATGTAATGAAGTCTGGAAGATGACCGAAAGACTGGTGCAAATCTATATTTGTCCATTTGTTCAAAAAAGGGAAAAGAAACAAAATGCAAGAATTATAGAACAATTTCACTTCATATAAGTAAAATAATGCTACATATACGGAAAAATTGGTTTTGTGGATTACTCGACCATCAAATCGCGGAAGAGCAAGCGGGTTTCATGAACGGACGTGGTAACTGCGAACAAAACACGAATCTAAGACTAATAATAGAAAAGTGTCGTGAACATGAAATATCAGTAATTCTATGTTTTGTGAATTTTAATTAAATGTAGTAAGCTATGGTATATCTTCAAGAATAATCCTTACAATATGTTTCCGATCATGGAATACTTTATGAGATGAAATCGAGAGGGAATGGTACAAGTACTCCGAAGTTTAATAAGTATCACTCCGGAATTCAAGCTATCTATAAAGACGCTATATAGTTTATAACACGTTGCCCATGACCTATCTAAAAAATTAATAAGGCACATAAAAAAATAAATAGTAAAAAAAAAATAAAAAATAGAACTTCGTTGGTTTTTGGCGTTAGAGTTATTCTACAAATTTATATGTATGCATATGTTGAGTACTGCGGTGTATGTGCAATTGAAAATACCTGGGTTAGCTTAATTAATGTTATACGCACGTAAAATTACATTTATCCAACATTTATCACATTTTTATTCTTTTTATTTTTCATCAGCGATCGCGTAATTATTTTATAAGTTTGTTTAATTAACTTTTCGCAATAAACACCGTAGTATATTTAAGAAAATAATTTATTATTTATGCTGCTACTTGCGCGTTACATTTGCAGCGCGTTATTGTAGACCGTTATATATAAGAAAGTAAAAATAAAGCTTGATTTGATTTAATTTGGAAATTATAAAATTTTACAAAGCATAAACTACTAGAAAAGGCGGAAATAACAAAAGAAATTGATAAAAATAATTTATTAAATTCGATAAAGAATTAATTTTAAGAACTATAGTATAAATTCAATCGAGTTTTATATTAGAAGGGAAGTTTTTATTTGACCGATTATTTAATGTAATTATGTATAAATTTTATTTATCGCTGATTTGTTTATTGCGTTGTTTACCACATTCGCTAACAAACTATTTTACAACGAATTTTTTTCTCTGCTATTTTTCGTAATATCGTACGTCTAAATTAAGTATTTTCTTATATTTTATTTTCTGTTTTTATACCTTTTACGTTTCTTGTAATATATTTATATTATTTATGTCGACTTCATAATGGCTTAGTAGTCGAAAAACTCGGTGGTCTTTTTTCCAGCATATTCCTCATCAAAAAACACACGTCTTTGTTCACTTAATCCACAAAACGCTGTCTTACGGTTGTCTCTCGGAGCTTTCAGATCTACTACAATAGTTATAATCTATATTGTGAAGCAGGCGAGCTACCGTTTGATCTACACTGAAACAGTGTTTTACTAAAATTTTTTGTTCGTTTACACTAGATTCCAGACTTATCTACCGATTCAGCAGCATCTGCATCTTATAATCAGCCTCATGCAAAATATATTATCCATCGCAATATTTAATTTCAATTCACTTCCAGCAGTTTACAAAGCTGTACCATCAGAAGTACATCATCGTGGTGTTTCAACATGCAGGCAGGCACGTTGCTTACACAAAACAAATACTACAACACCAAACTCCAATCTATCGACGAAGTTCGACCAACTACTGGCTAAATATAATGACTGTATAATTTACTGCACCGATGGTGCTAAAAAATATGATAATTGTGCATGCGCTTTGATCCATGAAAATTTTACGGTTCATGTTCTTTTTCCGTCAACATTCAGGGTGCTCTCGTGTGAATTATAAATCATATTTTTAACACTAACTGTGCCAGATACCAGACATTCAAACTTACTAATCTGCAGAGACTCTCTAGGTGTGTTGTCGAACGTATACAGCGCCATTCAGAAAAATAATACGAATTCATAAAGTTGATCATGGAGGCATTTCATGGTTGGAAAAACCAGATCTGCATAGCATGTATAAGAGACCATGCGGATGTAGGCATCAGCAAAGCAGCAAAATTATCGTGCTTCATTAGACCTGTTCGGAAAATTCCAATGTTAGTGATATTCAAGCGCTCTTCATATCCGGTATTCGAAAGTAGTGAATCCAGAGATGGGTCAACATTACAATCCAATCAAATTCGCTTCGTCTTCTGAAAACAGTTGCGCAATCATCAGTGACTACCTGGAAGACGAAATGAAATGGTTTTGTCTCGCCTACGCATTGTACCATGTTAACACACGCTTATTTGCTGCAACATGTAAGCCCTTATCTCTGTCATCTTTTTAATACTCAACTATCCTGCATATATTAATCCTCTGCCCCTTTTTATGGAAATGTTCGTTCCTCCCTAAACACGTCTAGTTCTCTTTCATTAATCCTTCAAAACACACCTTCTTCTAGAAAAAGACTCCCATCTTTCCTTAAGTCATGCAACCAGTATAATCTAATCTAAAAGCTCCCTTTCTCCGTGCGTCTGGCCCTTGTTGCAGTACACAGAACGGTATTATATACAAAAAAAGATTACTTTTTTTTTGTTGTTTATTATTTTTTTAAAATCGCTATATTGCACGCTATTCGAACTAAATTTA
The DNA here is from genome assembly GCA_032883995.1 of Coronaproctus castanopsis. NCBI lineage: Eukaryota > Metazoa > Arthropoda > Insecta > Hemiptera > Monophlebidae > Coronaproctus > Coronaproctus castanopsis. Next base: position 89,975,931 of record CM065054.1, read on the forward strand.
ATCCTTGTAAATTATTACGTATTTTCGACCAATATTCTTTAAATTCTTTTAAAAACTAATTTATTTTCTATTTTTTTTTTCTTTTTTTTTAGATGGTTAGTCTCGAAGGTAGTTTACGCATAATCAACGAAGTGATTGACGACACGATTGATTTTCCGCAGTCTATTTTTAAACACGAATTAGTAGTTAAATGGGGCACTGAAGACCAACCGAATGACCGTATGTTCTGTATATAGTATTTTTTTAACATAATTTTTTCTGTTATTTATTTATTTTTATAATTATCATTAATCTGTATCAGATTAATGTCGCGCATAAACTGCGATGAAAATTCAGTAGTTGAAAAGAACAATATTTTTTTTTTCTCTGTGACAAGACGTTCAATATTTATCAATAACGCGGTCTAAAATCGTATTAATTATTTCGTAATTATATCGGTACTTATTAAATGTTTTTTGTCATCACTAACCGGATAGTATTCGTCTGTCGTTACAAAAATTAATGACTACAAGAATATTGTCACCACGTTTGAAAAACGAGGATGTACATTTCCATACCTATTAACTTAAGCAAGAAAGGACATACAAAATCATTACATCGTTTTTTTTTAGTCAGGATGACATAAAAAACGCACTAAATACGGTTTTGTAGTAAGAAATGTGATAAATTAAACAACCATTACACTTCTTAGATCTCGAACCTACTGAGAATGTTAAAGAGATATTTAAACTAAACTACTTATTACACGCAAACATTTAAGTTGAACCTCCGCATCCTAAAAAAAAAAAAAACATACCCCAATGTCTGCCAATCCTGGAGACACGCGGGCAAAATCATAATTCATGTAATTGCAACAAAAACCCTAATTCGTTACCGAAATGTGCGCAAGAGCATACTTTAAATTATAACGGTTGTATTATCTATCAAATGCCGCATGAAAGGAAGTACAAAGCCATTAAAAATACTGCTGTTAAAAATTTATGTCAAATTAAGTCCGAATGTTCTTAATTAAATAATTCAAGCAATACAAACCGATACACCACTTGCACTGCAGCTTTACACGGCAGAGACAATTCGCCAATACTGGAGATGATACTGCAGAAGTCGAAAACTTTGTAGTCACAAATATCAATAATCAAAAATAAATCAAGATAATTATACTCAGCAAAATTATATTAAACTTACTAACTGCGCTTATTAGTAAATTGATTAAATGATGCCTCCTCGTTAAAAATTGCAACTTGGAACGCGAATGGTGCTCTGAACAACAAGTTGAAAATAGATATACTGCTGAAAACTGAGAACATTGATATCTTTTTAATTTCTGAAACTCATTTCACAGGCATAACTTTCTTCGAGTTATCGAATTTTTACCCCAAGGCGCGATGGGAAATCTCATGGTGGAAGCGCAATCATTACTAAAAAGAATATTAAACCCTATACGCTGGGTTCTATATCTGAAAAAGAAGTTCAATCCACTAATGTAATGGTATATTCACTTAACGTAAAAATTGCAATCTCCGCAGTGTACTGTCCTCCAAACCACAGACTTAATAATAAAATCCTAAGTGAAATCTCACAAGAATGAATCATCAGTCCGCTATTTTAGGTTTAATCCTAGATCTAAAGCTATCTTAAAAACCGCATTTAAACCATATTAAAAAAAGCTGCTTAAAAAAAAATGAACATATTGAAGAAACTTTGTCATACAACTTACGGTGCCGACTGAACTTCGCTACTACATATCTATCGCTGTTTGATCAGATCAAAAATCGACTATAGAGCAGCAGTATATTCAACAGCAAGTTCATCCATCCTTAAAACCTTAATATCCAGAATTTCGTCCTCCGCTTGGCTACCGGTGCATTTCGAACCACACCGATTAATAGTCTGCAATTTGAATCATCAGAGTGGCCTCCTAATCATCGTCGGAGGCTTCTTCTAGCCAATTTGGCAGTTCAATCTCATGTCTCCGGATTCTTTCTCCCTAAATTGTTTCCATCGACAGTTTCATCTTTCTCGATGCTATCTCAATCAGTTTCGGAATTTTTTAACATCTCATCTGAAATAAATATTTGCAACACCGTGGAAAGACAATCCGATCGACTGGATCATTCGATCCTCAGTTTCAGGAGAAAAGGCCGATCTATTGAAGAAATAAAACAAGAAGTTATTACTTGGACCTCCGGATCATCAGTATTTTATACGGACGCATCAAACGTTGGTGTATAAAACGAAAACAAATGTACGCAAGTGGATTTTACATAGCGAAATTTTACAAATAAACCGTTGATAATAAATTGGGTGGTAATTGTTGGTCGAGAAAAATATGTAAAATATCTAGGCATTTTCATTTAGATCGCAATTTAACGTCGTCCCGTAAGCGTGTTATTCAAAAAAGAAAACATTTAGACATAGAACTACAAGAACTAAATTAGCTTCTTGGCAGGTACTCAGTTTAGAAAACAGGCTCCTAGTATATAGAATAGTTATAAAACCAGTTTGGACATATGGTTTAATGTTGTGGGGTTGTGTAAAAAATATATACATAAATAGGATACAACGATTTCAGAATAAGGTGATAAGACTCATCGTCTCACTATCGTCGTACATATCTAACCATACTTTGCACCGCGGCATAAATATCTCATGTGTGAGAAACAATATCAAACGATCTGTTAAACGATGTATAAGTAGTTTGGAGACTCGTAAAAACTTATTGGCGATAAATCTATTTGACACCAGTCTCGATGTTCGTAAGCTAATACGTAGTCGACCGTTTGATCTAGCTTACTTTCACTGTAGTGTCAATCGTTGGATATTAACCCCTATGTCAGATTGTTAGATGGTCACCTGGCCAGTTGCAATTTGGGCTTCTATTAAAAAAAAGTTTAAAACTTTGCGATCGTAATATGTGCAGCCAGCTTCCTTCCATCTCCTTCTGTTGGTAGATGCAATACCACGCTATAAATATATGTTATCTACTTTTGTTGAACTGAAACATCACGGTTTAACCTGTGTAATAATTCTTTTAATACAATAACGCTGTCTCTTTCTTTCACTACGCGAAAACAAAAAATCCAGAACGGAGGGATATATATATAATGTTCGGTTAGTGAAGGTCATATATATATATATATATATATATATATATATATATATATATATATATATATATATATAGCGTTAGGAGCGTAGCCGAAATAACGAACGGATGCACGTTTCGTAGCCGTTGTGTAGTATACGTATATATATGTTTTCTAGTCGTATCACTTGTTTTTAGGTGAAAGTTCTGACAGAGATCGGACTAATATATAAAACTGTTAAAAGAAAGAGACAGCGATATTTTAAATTATTGTAATTTCTGTCTTATTTGTGATATCAATGTGAAACAAAGCTTAAAATGAATACAATAATATAGGCTATGAGCTATACGAATTTCATTATTATTGCTTTAATAGTTTTTGAGTTAAATCGGAACAGACAGATAGATACAAATTAAAAAGAAAAAAAAATAGATTTTCTATTTATGCGTGATAAAAATAGCGTAATGCAGTGATTATAATGAAAATATACGCAAACCACAGACAGACACTGCGGTTTTATATATTAGTATAGATTTGTGGTATCAATGTGAAATAAAGCTTAGAATGAATCCGATAATATAGGCTATAAGTTATGCGAATTTTAACTGCTTTAATTTGTTTTTTGAGTTAGATCAGAACAGACAGATAGATAAAAATTTAAAAAAAAAATAGATTTTCTATTTATGCGTCGTGATAAAAATAGCGTAATGCAGTGATTATAATGAAAATATACACAAACCACAGACAGACACTGCGGTTTTATATATTAGTATAGATTTGTGGTATCAATGTGAAATAAAGCTTAGAATGAATCCGATAATATAGGCTATAAGTTATGCGAATTTTAACTGCTTTAATTTGTTTTTTGAGTTAGATCGGAACAGACAGATAGATAAAAATTTAAAAAAAAAAAATAGATTTTCTATTTATGCGTCGTGATAAAAATAGCGTAATGCAGTGATTATAATGAAAATATACGCAAACCACAGACAGACACTGCGGTTTTATATATTAGTATAGATTTGTGGTATCAATGTGAAATAAAGCTTAGAATGAATCCGATAATATAGGCTATAAGTTATGCAAATTTTAACTGCTTTAATTTGTTTTTTGAGTTAGATTGGAACAGACAGATAGATAAAAATTAAAAAAAAAAAAATAGATTTTCTATTTATGCGTCGTGATAAAAATAGCGTAATGCAGTGATTATAATGAAAATATACGCAAACCACAGACAGACACTGCGGTTTTATATATTAGTATAGATTTATGATATCAATGTGAAATAAAGCTTAGAAATTATCCGATAATATAGGCTATAAGTTATGCGAATTTTAACTGCTTTAATTTGTTTTTTGAGTTAGATCGGAACAGACAGATAGATAAAAATTTAAAAAAAAAATAGATTTTCTATTTATGCGTCGTGATAAAAATACCGCAATGCAGTGATTATAATGAAAATATATACACAAATCACAGACACTACAGTTTTATATATTAGTACGGAGTATAGATATCTATAGATATTAAATATTTATATCGTAGATACGATCTGTTATTTTTTTTTTATTAACTTAAGAAAACGTTCAGCGTTTATATTTATATAATAATTACGGAGTGTTATTTTATTTATTTATCTTATGTCTACAGTGGAAGATTTGCGTTTACGCCTTGAGGATACGTTTAATTATTTGTCGGAGTACGAAAGGAATCAATTACCGTCGATGTTACGCGATGCTAAAATTATATATATGAAGCCGTACGGTTATGTTTTGTCTACAACACTTGCGGATAATGCACGAGGAAATGATTATTTAAGATTGAGGAAATATACCTATCTGGTATTTATATTGTTATTACTATCGTTACTTAACTCTCTTCTTTGGCTGTCGCACAATTTTCTTTATTTTATTATTATTAGTATTACAGGATATATATATTTTTTCCATGTACCGCTGCTACGGTCAGGAGCACCCGAAGGTAATTATTGAATATTATATAAAGTTTTTTTTTTTTTTTTTTTTTTAAACGCTTAAAGATGCGTGCAATCTGTTCGGTTGAACAATAGGCAGCACTGATCTGTTTAAAAAGCTATAACGGGACACTTCCCAACGGTCGTATCCCTTAATTTATCTTAGTATTATTATACAATATAATGTAATATATGATATATAATATATATAAACTAGTTCTACGGTCGATTTCCCAATTCGATCGGACTGCGTCTCTTCAGTCGTTGGAATTGCACGCCGTTACGTAGAACATTGACTGCTAGTGGATTGATGTGGGTTTGAAGTCGATGCAAGTATCTTTCAACGCAGCTTTTGACTACCTCTTTAACAGACGGTATACGGAGATCCTTGTGTATGTCGTCATTGCGGACATACCATGGCGCTGACACGATATTCCGCAATACTTGAGATTGAAATTTTTGTACTATGTCTAAATTAGAGTTGCTCGTTGTACCCCAAATCTGGATAACATATGACCAGATTGGCTTCAAGACTGTTTTATATAGTAATACTTTATTTTCATACGACAGTGTTGAATATTTGCCCATCAGCCAATAAATATTTCGGTATGTAATGCTGAGCTGTTTACGTTTAGGAATAACATGATTTTTCCAGGTAAGTACCGCAGTTGGGCTATCGGTTAAAACTTCTTGCAATGAATTGCAACTAAAATTTCGAGGTCGATATGCAGAGTATTGTGGACACTCGAGTAATAAATGTCAGAGTGTTAAGGTTGTCTGGACGCAGTGGACGCACAATGGTGAGTCGGTATTATTTATAATGTAGCCACGAGTCAATGAATGCGAACACTAGATAGAACCACCTGTTCATTCCTACTGTGTAAAAAGGATCTCAGAGGAAAAGGAGAAGAACGGATAGCTCTAAGGTGATTTGTTGCAGGAATAACATTCCACAGATTACAGATGGTTTTATTTGTTTTGTATTTGATAGAAGCGATCGCATCAAATTCGGATATAGGAGTTAACGGATACGATTGAATAGTGGCTGCTTCCTTAGCTATTCCACAGATTACAGATGGTTTTATTTGTTTTGTATTTGATAGAAGCGATCGCATCAGATTCGGATATAGGAGTTAACGGATACGGTTGAATAGTGGCTGCTTCCTTAGCTATTTTGTCTGCTAGTTCATTTGATGGAAAACCGGTATAATTAGGGATCCGTAATAAGATTATATTAAGAGTAGGGTTACCGTATAAGAGATTCAAACTTTCAATGGCAACACGATGTAATTTGGTAGAGTTACAGTTGAAATATATTATATAAGAGGGAGAATCGGAACACAGTAGAAGATTTTTGTAATTTTCAGTGAGGGAGGTGCATATAGCGTGATATATTGCGTTATAGTTCAGCAGAAAATACCGCGTATTGAGGAGGTAGGTATAATGTAGGAGATCATCCTCTAAAACTACAGCGCAACCGTAACGTTGGTTAGATTTGGATGCGTCTGCGTAGATTTTTGTGTATATTCTTTATACTTGGGGGGTTTATAGTTTATTCGATATGATTATGTATTTGAACTGTGGAAATTGGATGCTTTGTGGACGGTGTTAGTTGGATGGATAAGGAATGCCAAGGATGATATTCCGCGAGGAAATTTTTGGAATAGGAAATTTATCTGGTAGTTAAAAGTGTATTTGAAGATATACAGGATATTTATTTTAGACGATACTGATTTTTAGATAACTCTAAACGCGTTTATGTATATATTTTTAAAATTGAGTTAAACAGAATATATATATATATATATATTTTGGTTACATTAAAGTTTCACATACAGAACGTCGTGACTGAAACGATTATTATTATTATTATTATTATTTTAAATAACATTCGTATATTTCAGAAAATTGTATGTATAGTGGTGTACAAGACCTAACTAAATAATAATAATAATAACAATAAATAAATAAATAAATAAAGTGTATAGTGCAGATGATTGATAATAGGAAAATTATTATATCGTTTATATGTTCATAAAAATATAAATATTTCAAACATAGGTGTAGTTAATTCCTTTGAAGGGTGCACTTATATTCAAGGGCAACAGTCACAGGATGACAAAACATGGTCCCAATCATTACCGTGCAATATATCATAATTATGTACAAACTTAAAACTTAAAATTATGTTAAAATTTAGTTTATATTAAAAGAAGGAAAAAATCTCTCCATTACCTATTACAACGCTTGCCGGTGAATTATTATTATATTATTGTTACTGCTGTTCGTATTATCACTATTGAACTGTTGATAAAAACGCATTATTATTACTATTACTAGAAGAAGAAAAAATATATGTATGCACTCCTCACACACACACGCACACACACACACACACATATATATATATATACACATACACGTTCACGCATATAGAAAACCATATTGGAATAACATTTGTATTATGCGGATATTAACTGAAGAGGATTGATCGCTTATTTTGGAACCAATTTTTTCTACATTATTAAGTGAAAGTACTGAAGCCAATGTGAATATTTTTTTTTATTTATGACAACTGGGGAATTTATATATATTTTAAAGTTATGTCTATATTCTTTAAAGTAACAGCACTGATTTATAATATGGTGAATTGTATCAGGAGTATTTGTCTTGCAGTACTGACAGTTTGGTGTATTAGTTAAATTGAATCTATACAGATATTCACCGAAGTTATCACGTCCAGTAAAAATTTGTGAACCAAAAAAGGTTATATATATACATATATATATATATATATATATATATATATATATATATATATATATATATATATATATATATATATATATATATATATATATATATATATATTATTATACTGATCTTATTCAGGATATCAAGGAAAAACGAGTGCGTGATTCTTTCAGTGTTAAATTCCAGTGCCAAATATTGTATATGTTGTTTCTAATATTTTTTTAAAGGTTACTTATTATTATTACTATTATTATTATTATTATTATTATTACAACATTTGTAAGTAATTTTTATTTTATTTTATATTTCTTTTATTTGAAATGTACTGGTGCATTGTATTGAAATTAAATAAATTTGATTTGATTTGATTTGATTTGATTATCGTTATTATTATTATCATAGTTATTATTATTATTATTATTATCCTTAAATTTGGAAGCTACGATCTTTTTTGTCCTTTTCTTCTAAGTACTATTTCTTTATCATTTCACTATGTGCTGTTTCGATCATACGTCTATTTTTGTCACAAATTCTACTAAAAATTCTTAATCAAGTATTTCTGAGTGGAATTATACCTAAAGATTGGTTAATGTCACGATTCATAATGATACCGAAAACGCCAAATCCAAAATACTGTTATGATTTTAGAATGATAGTCTAATCAGTCACACTCTGAAAATATGATTACGAATTGTGCATGCAAGAATCGAAAAAAGATGCGAAGAGAACTTGAGCCCAGAACAATTTGGTTTTAGACCAGGTATTGGTACTCGTGAAGCAATTTTTAGTATGAACGTACTCATTCAAAGATGCTTGGAATTTCAACAACCCCTATTTCTATGTTTCATCGATTTTGAGAAAGCCTTTGATAAAGTCCGACATCTAAATCTGTTTGAGATATTGAAAGACATTAGATTTGATCCAGCAGGTAGAATAATTAAATACCTGTATTTTAACCAGAACGTTATTGTTTCTTTTAATCAAAATGCCACTTCAGACTCAGTACACATAAATCGCGGTGTGAGGCAAGGCTGTGTCCTATCATCAATGCTGTTCAACGTTTATGCAAACAAATCTTTAAAGAAACTCTGGAAGACAGCACGTATTAAATAATATTCGTTATGTGAACGACGCAGTTTTAATAGCTAGTAGTGCTAAAAACTTAAAACTGATTATAGAACAAGTAGATAAGATTAGTAAAAAATATGGAATATCTTTAAACGCAAATAAAACAAAGATAATGGTCATTGGAAATAATACCAGCCCTGAATACATATTAATGGAATATGCTTGGAGAAAGTTGAATCGTTTAAATACTTAGATACGCTATTGAACATTGCGGGCGGATCTGAAACTGAAGTCAGAAGTCGGATTGAACAGGCGAGTAATGCATTCAACAAGATAAAGAAAATCTTAACAGAACATTATATTAATTTGGAATTAAGGGTTCGAATTGTAAAGTGTTATATTTGGTCTATTTTATTGTACGCCTGTGAGATGTGGACTTTGAAGAAAACCACCATGAGTCAATTGCAAGCTTTTGAATTATGGTGTTACAGACGAATTTTGAAACTACCCTGGACTGCTAAGAAGACCAACGAAGAGATATCCACTACTATGAAGAAAGATCATTAATTGATTCAGTTGATAAAAATTCGAAAACTAAAATATTTTGACACTTGATTCGCGGGAGAAAATATTCCTTGTTACAAACTGTTCTAATTGGAAAATATAAGGTAAAATGAAAGTTGGACGGAAAAGACGTACCTGGTTTTGTGATATTAAAACATGGACAGGGCAAAACACAGAACGTTTGGTACCCTCCGCATATGATAGAGGACATTATCATTATATGGTTGAGGCTTCGCTGGATGACCACACATAACCGAGATCGGTTGGGACTATGAAGAAGAAGAATATATATATATATATATATATATATATTAAGATCAATTTTTTAAAAATCGCGATTTTGTTACGTTATATAAATAAATAAATAAATATATATATATATACAATTAATTTTTTTTCTGTTTTAGCTCAGGCGTAATAGGAAGGTTTACTACAAAACTGAAAACTGCGAAGGTATTATTTATTGACATTAAATGTATTAAGTTTTTAATTTAATTTATAAATATTATTATGTTTTTTGTTAGTAACATAGTTCGTAATAAATGAATGAATAACAATAATAATAATAATAATAATAATCAAATTAAAGTTTATTGATATTAATTTCAAATGAATACAGCGAAATTAATGTTTAACAAAACCGGCTATGCGCATGAATGCGCTAATATCGGGTAGAAAAAAATAATCTAAACAGCTTATAACAAAACGCAAAATATAAATCTACGATAAATAAAAAATTAAAATGATAAATTATCAATTATAGCGATTGAATAAAATCAACATCGAAAAACTCATTTAAATACTACACCGAGTGAACATAAAACAGCATATAAACAAATAACAAACGCGTAATAACATATACACATACAAACACATACATACATATATTGCATGCACATACCTAATATACGCAATTCTGGCGAATTATAAATAAACATTACGGTATATTAAAATATAAAACTTGTAAACGGAACATAAAAAGTAAAGTACTACTTCATAAAATCAAAAATTACCGAAATAGGTGGTAACTGTATAAAGGTAATAAACGCGGAATATATATATTCGTAAATAAATGTAAACGATAAGTAATTAGTATTAAAACTAAACAACGAAAAAAAAAATAAATAAATAAATGTTAAAAAAAAAAAAAATCTGTAATCGCATCCGCTACCTCATTTCCACGGACACCACAGTGGGCAGTCCTAATGGTCGCGTCATTCTTGTTGTTGATGAAATATTTAATTAGTTAATTATATTCGATTTAATCGTCTTAATCGGATACCGTCTTCGATATGCCTGCGTGTCAACTGGTTACAGTGATTAATATACTAGAAGAATTATTACGAAGTTTGGTTTGGAATACGAAAAATTTACTTCCACATTCAGTGAGATCCGCGACGGCAATATAGGCATATACTGATAAAGAGGAGGAACGTGTACTTCAATGTTTCTAAGTATTGATATTGCTTGTGTTCCACGACTGTTTGTGGAGTTACCACTAAGATTGATTTCAAACCGACGGTACGATTCAGTGTAGTCGTTCTATATGTCGTACGTTGATGGTTTCTATTTCTTCTATAACCGTCGACACTTGCAAGCCCATTGCGATAATAAGCGAATTATCTTTATTACTTTGCATGAGATGAAACACAAATTTTCCAATATTTTACTACCGTTAATTAGCATAGCTACGGTTTATATTAATCTATACATAAACGATCGTGCACGTGTCGGTAACAAAATAGATAATAATCATCAAAATGATAATTATAACGGCGATATAAAATTAAATATGTTATCGATGTTTTGTTTTTTTTTTAAATCTACGGTGTAATTTTATTGAAATTTGGCGTAGTACGTGACGTTTTTTAAGTTTTTTTTTTCAGCTTTGGATAAAATGTTAGGTAATACGCATGAACGAATTCGCGAAAGAGAACGATTAGTAATGACAGAATTAATCACTTGTATCCGAGATGGTACACCGACAATAATGGACATGATTCATAAAATGGCTTTATTAGACTGGTGAGACGCGTCGTAATTGTTTGAGTAATAATTATAATAATAATAAAATTAAATCAAATTTTATTCTCATGAAATAACACTGAAACATATAAATTAAATGATATTCCGCTTAAGCACGTAGTTTGCGCTAGCCGCGAAAAATGATAAAAGTTAAACAATTATTGAACGAAAGGTTTTAAAATAAACATATGTTTTCAAACATTAAAAAATAACATAACATAAGTTACATATATTTGAGACAACGGAATATATATATATATATATATATATATATATATATATATATATATATATATATATATAAACAATAATAACACACTCTACTAAAACAAAAAAATTAGCAATATTTTTTTCAGCGCCTTTAATAGTTTATTTTTTTCAATTTTTTTTTATTTCTGTCTCTTTTTTATATTGCAGGGTCTTTAATATGTTTTTTCAATTTTATCGATTCGCCATTTTTGTATTGCGGCGTCTTTAATGGTTTATTATTTGTATTATTGTTTTTATTTCTGTCGATTCGTTTTTTTATTGTAGCGTTTTTAATAATTTTTTTTTTATATATTTCTGTATCGTTTTTATATTGCAGCGTCTTTAATTTTTGTTTTCTTTACTTTCATCGATTCGATATTTCTTTAATTATAGCGTCTTTAATAGTTTATTTTTTTTTGGTTTTTTTTTTATTTCTGTCCATTGTTTTTTTTTCGTACCGTCTTTAATAGTTTATTACTTTTATTTGTGTATTCATGTCCGTTAGCTTTTTTGTTGTAGCGTCTATAATAATTCATCTATTTTATTTTTTTTTGTCCATTGTGTGTTTTTTTATCGTAGTGTCTTTAATAGTTTTTTTTTTTATTTTTTCATTTCTGTCCGTTGGTTTGTTTAGTGTAGCGTTTTCTATAGTTTATTTTTTTATTTCTGTGGATTCGTTTTTTTATTGTAGCGTTTTTAATAATTTTTTTTTTATATATTTCTGTATCGTTTTTATATTGCAGCGTCTTTAATTTTTGTTTTCTTTACTTTCATCGATTCGATATTTCTTTAATTGTAGCGTCTTTAATAGTTTATCTATTTTTTTTTTTTTTTTATTTCTGTTCATTGTTTTTTTTTCGTAGCGTCTTTAATAGTTTATTATTTTTATTTGTGTATTCCTGTCCGTTAGCTTTTTTGTTGTAGCGTCTATAATAATTCATCTTTTTTTTTTTTTTTGTCCATTGTGTGTTTTTTTTATCGTAGTGTCTTTAATAGTTTTTTTTTTTTTTTTTTTTTTTCATTTCTGTCCGTTGGTTTGTTTAGTGTAGCGTTTTCTATAGTTTATTTTTTTATTTCTGTGGATTCGTTTTTTATTGTAGCGCCTTTAAATATTGGTAAACTGTTTGGAAGCCCCCAAAAAAATATATTTATTTTTGATTTTTTTTTTTATTTCAATCAATTCGTTATTTTTTATTGTAGCGTCTTTAATATTTTTAAAAAATTTTTATCGATTCGTTATTTTTTTCATTGTAATAATTGATCTATTTATTTATTTCTATCCATTTTTTTTATCGTAGCGTCTTCATTTTCGTCGATTCATTTTTTTATTTTAGTTTCTTTAGTATTTTTTTTTAAATTTTTATCGATTCGTTATTTTTTAATTGTAGCTTCATTCATCATTTTTTTTTTACTTCTGTGGATTCGTTTCTTTTCATTGTAGCGTCTTTAATAATTTTGATTTTTTTCCTTAATTTTTATTCCGATCGAATCTTTTTTTTTTTATTATAGCCTATTTAATAAGTTTTTTATTTTATTTTAACGTTCGATATAATCGTTTTGGTATTATTTTTATTATTTTTTTGTTTTTTTCAGTTTATATTCGTTCAGTCTCGTATCCAAACGTTATAACTTAGTTCGACCAACTTTAGTTGAAGAACCGATTATTCATATAACGAAAGGCAGACATTTATTAAGGGAGTTAAGTTTTGTCAATTACGTAGCCAATGATTTTCATTCTTCTATCGACGAATCTCGTATTAAACTTTTAAGCGGTGTACATGCTTCTGGTAAAAGTATTTACTTATCTCAGGTGAGGATATTTTTCTTCAAACTTTATACGTTGTTCGTCGTGTTTTATATATATATATATATATATACATTTCTCTATAAGTACGTGCATTCATTTCATCCGAGTTAGTCATCTATATTTCTCGCATAAAGGAGAATCATCATCACTATTAAAATTAAAAAAACCTTCTCGATCGATATGAATATAATACACACATGGAATTTGTCTCCATGGTAAGTTATCTTTGGCTTTTCTAATCATATCTTCAATTTTTCGGTGGGTATTAATCACCGGTGTAATATTTTTTCTGCGTAACACTCTTCCAATTTGATCTGTAATGCCTTTATATAATGCAGGAGTACATTAGAGTCGAACCTCTTTTTCAATGTACTAAATTTATTGATGAAAAATTCAGCCTCTCTGACACTATATCCATTATTTACCATGAAAAATTTTAAATTATTTAGCTCACCTGCGAGTTACTCTTCTTGCTCGAGTAATCAAAGTCTTCGATACATCTAAACGTCGCGAACTACGCATTTCATATTTATTTTCGCATATATAAAAAAATTATTGAAAAATTTTACGTTACACGCAAAACGCGTCGGAATACATTGATTAGTGTTATAGAAGAGCCTTGCTAAGTCTCACCATTCGTTATTATAGATATAAATATCGTAGAATTAAAAATAGTTTTTTGTTTTTTTTTTTCTTATTTGCAAGAGATTATTTTCATGAATATTTTTTGTTCTACATTTCATTATAGTCGAATAAACGAGTGAAGTACGATAGAATTTATTATGTATGCTAGGTTTGTTCTGTGTTACCTTTTGATTTTCATTGCTTTCTTATTTTATTTCACCCTCATCTACTAACATCAATAGGACGGCCTCATAAATAATTGTTATTAAATTGTGGACACCATCATGCTGAATTTACTTAAAATTCTTCGAAATATTGATTTTCTCTTTCTTTTTCCGTCTGCCTCTGCATATATTATAAATTACAGTCTAATACGGCAGAAACGTTATGCCCTTCGTTTGGTTATATTAGATTGTTTATCTGAGCGAATATTTCATCTCGGGTCTTGACGCATGTAAAAAGTTATCCCGCTTTGAAATGTTATCTTCAGTTTACTGATGAATTTTAAAGTAATTATACTTCATTTAATATTTAACTTTATTAAATATATTCGAGACGTTACAATTACAAATGGTAAATATAACAAACTTCAGCGAATCGCATTGGTTAAAAAGACTACGAAAAAACCACGCTTTTAAAAATTTATTTTCGATAACAATCCGGCTTCCATTGTCGAAACTATTTTCATATATATAAAATTAAAGTTTAATCTTAGATATATACACATAGGTGGGCAGAACTGCGAGGATATTTTTGTTATTCGTGACCAACAAGTAGGCAACCGAGAAGGGGTTATAGGTTTAATAGGTAAACCGCTTTGGAAGCCAGAAAAAAAAAAAAAAAGGGGAGGGGTAAATATTTAATTGTAAAATTTTATTAATAAAGGCATCTCTACTTCTGCTATACAAGTCATAAGCAAAAATCAATGATTAGCGATAGTTCCCGCATGTACAGGGTGCTATACAGAGGAAGTAAGATCGATGGTGTATAAATAGTTAGGAACGCAATTGTGGTTGGAACGAAGTCTGACCATGATGGAAAAGAAAAGCCGAGCTGGGAGGTTCTTAGGAGGAGTAAATGCAAGAATGGATGCGGTAGGGAGATTAGGTTGGATAGATTTATAAAAGTTAAGTCGTTTTTTTACAGAACATAGAGACTTTTAATGATGAAGAAGATCTGCACGAGCGGATGCAGCTAAACAGGAAGAAGGAATGTTCGGAATGAGAATTACGATGTCCCAAGTTTAATAATACTTAATTTCCCTGGATAGCCTCGTGGGCTGGAAGCTAAACGAAACATATAAAGACATGGTTATCGTATAAATAAAACAAATTTTCCACAGTGGTTAACAAAATATAATCACTACAGTAGGGTAGCCTAGGTTTCTTCAGGACATTTAAGAGAGTCACTTGCGATTAATATTTTCCCTCTGATTCCATTACATCGGATATACCGAATGGTTTTTAGAATGGTGAAAACCTCTGATGTAAACACACTCACCGCGTACGGAGGATGGAAAATGTATAAAACGAGATTGCCGAAATATCATTTGATATTGACGGTTATTCATTGTATCGGCGCAGAAACGCTTATAATGATATGGCCACACATTCACGACGCGAATGTCAAATGTTACAATTTTAGTATATGTGCCGCCGAAGCAAAATTTATGAAAAATGTATACTACAAAAATTAAAAAAATTAGGTCAAGATATGGAAATAATTAACAAAGATCAATATGGCGGATTGGAGAATAGGTCAGCGGAATTGGCAATTTTTGAAGTAATAAAAGCGGTAAAAACCTTTAAAAATAAAGGATACAATGTAACCCTAGTAACATTGGACATAACTAAGGCATTTGATAGCCTAAATTTAAATAAATTAATGTTACTGCTAGAAGAAATGGGACTAGATCAAAATCTAAGAAATATATTAAATCATTATTTTCATAATAGATATACAATTATAAACATTGGTACACACAAGAAGAAACATGCGTTAATGACAGGAGTACTGCAAGGATCAGTTTTAGGTCCGTATTTATGGAATATGGTATTTTCTAGAATTTACAAAACTAAAATACCTGAAAATGTTAAAATTGTTACCTTCATCGATGACATAGCCGTGATAATTGCAGATAAGAAGGAAAACATTATGGAAGTAAATATATGTAGAGTGTATAAGGAAATTGAAAAATTTTTAAATGATTATAATTTAAATATTAATATGACAAAATCAAAATATATTTTATTTAACAAAAAATTCAAAAACAAAGAATTAAATTTAACAAATAATAATATTAATATTCAATGTGTGACAAGTATAAAATACCTGGGAGTTACAATTGATAACAATTTAAAATTCTATAACCATTTCCATAATGTTAAGAATAAAATAAACAAATTTTTACATATTTTTAATAAACTTTATAATAACAATAATAGAGTAAATTATAAAAAAGGACTAATTATGTATAAATCCATAATTATGCCAAATATAATCTATAGCAGTAGTATTTACGATGATATGTTAAAAATTAAAAGGTTTAAAACGGTTAATAAGATCATTTCAAAGAACAATAGCTATTAAAATGATTAAAGGATATAAAACTACTAGTTATTGGGCTTCGATAGTAATAGCCGGAATTATGCCTATAGACCTAGAAATACGTAAACATATTAATTTATTTTACATTAAAAATAATATTAATTTAACACACGAATTTAATCAAGTAGATTATATTAATAACAAATATAAATACGAAGGCAAACACTTAAACGATAAACAGTTTAAAAAGGTACTTAATCAATATTATTTAGAGCAATATCAAATCATGTGGAATACATATAGTGGCTTAACGTATCAGTATTTTCCAAATATAAATGATAGATTCCGTAATACTTATTTTATTCCCAATTATTATAACACACAATTTATTACTGGACATGGTAGTTTCAAAACTTATTTAAAACGTTTTGGTATTGCTGAAACTGATAACTGTATTCGATGTAATTTTGCGGATACGGTTTAGTATATCTTGCAAGGGTGTAATTGTAATGATATTGTAATAGAATGTAAAGCAGAAGAATTGGTATATAGTAAATATAAAGAATTCAGCATGTTAGCTATTGAGGAAATAAATAATAGAAAAAATTATAATTTGATATACTAAGATTTAATGTTCTTATATTGTTATTTCACTATTCATTTTAGATGATAATAGTATTATATCGAATTAAAAATGTAAGTTAAGATTGTAAATGGAATTTAAAGTGGCATTAAACTTAATTGGATTGTCACTTTAAGTTTCATAATATAAAATTGTATTTCTATCAAATATACTATTTTTGAAAAAAAAAAAAAAAAATGTCAAATGTTACAAATGAAGTTGAAATCGATAATCAGTGGAATGGTTACCCACCGCTGCTTTCAAAAACATACCGAAGTCTCGTATAAATATCGGGTTTTGTAGTTCGGTGCTATCTAATAACTACATTTGCAAATACGTTATCGAAAGGCGCGGTGATTTGACAGCGATTGAAGTATACGATGTAAGTCAAAACGAGTAAATACCAAATGGCTCTAGATACATCAGTAGCAACGTTAAATTAAAATTCGTTATTATAAAAATGAAAACAAAAATATTGCAATTAAGAATACTTCTTATACTTAGCTATTATATAAATATAATATGAAATTATAAATGTTACGCTGAGTTGTGGTTTCGTTGCAAATCTCAAATTTTTAATTTTATGAATTAAAAATTATTTGTAATAATTTTGTTTATTATTAATTTAACTTGGAACAAATTACAGCTTGGCGGGATATATATATATATATATACATATATTCATATATATATATAATTTTATTAATTTATTATGGCGTACTACTACACACTCATTATTATTAGTTTTTTTAATTATCATTATTATAGGTAGCTTCGATAGCGTATTTGGCTCATATCGGTTGTTTCGTACCGGCGGATGAAATGATAACCGGCCCTTTGGATTATATTTATCTTCGGGTGAAAGAAATTGAGACCGATCCCATGTTTTACTCGTCCTTTTTTAACGAGTTAACGCAAGTAATAATTTTATTTTATTAACAGTAATATAAGGTAGATTAAATCGTACAGTTGAACACACATTATCTCTTTATCTCCGCACTATTCCGACGACTTCTACTTACGAATAATATAAATGCTTGCGTAAATATCGAAAAATTTTTATTTCTTATATTTAATACAAGATTCGTATACGAATTTATAATTTCCAAAATTTTTATACGCTCTAATCCTGCCCGGTCGTTCAATATAATATCATTATCTTGGAAATTTACTTTTTTTTTTTTACGTACGCGTCGGTAAATATAATTAAAATCCGGGCGGGGCTTTCCCACCCATACCAGAAATTGTCTCTTTGCATTAAAATGTTCACACTACAACAATATTCCTCTCCAATAATACGGAAAATTCGCGATCATGTCGCTTTTCTTCAGGTTGTTGGTGTCTCTATTCAGTTTCTATGGGTTCCCGGCTACTTCGGAATCAGCGGTAATTTCCTCGCTGGCTGCTACGCCCATTCTCCTCCCTTTCTTGTACTGTTCATCGCTTATTCACCGCGCATTGATCTTCTGCCCATTGTTTAAACCGCCCACAAGGAATACTGGAAAGCGGTCTGAAATAATCTTTATTCTCGCATTATTAATTGCTTCAGTCTGATCTTCAACGTTTATCCTTTTTTACAATATACAGATGCTAGTTAACCAAATTCGTCCATTCATATATGCAAACTACGATTCGGAAAAAATCGTCTCCCTTCTTCATTATTCCAAATGAACCTTACTATCTCTCCCTGCTGCTCACACCCTACAGATACCGACCTTATTGCCAGATCACATAATTTTTGGATCTCATTATCAATCTTCCTGTAACACATTATACGATCAAATCGAATCCTTATCAGTTCATTTCTCTCTAAACATGTCTTTCTTACTTGCTACTCGTAATGTGCACATTTGTGTTTGTCTATATAAAGTTCATTCTTGAATGTAACTACTTATTTTTATTTAGTGTTTTATATTACAAAATGGGTAAACCTTGTGAAAGCCAATTTTATGTGTTATATATATATATATAACATTAAGAGTGCCCCTCTCTGATATTTTGTCGAAAAACTGATATTTTTGTTTATAACTTCGGATATTTACGAAACGAAATTCTGCGCGGTGCAAGTAGTTATGTATATGTACTTTTTTTTATTGTTATGTGATTCGAATTTGTAACACGATTTTACGAAAACAAATACCCAGTAAAGCTGGTCGTTTAGGTGCTCTCTCTCTCTCTCTCTCTCTCTCTCTCTCTATATATATATATATATATATATATATATATATATATATATATATATATATATATATATATATATATATTCTATATGTATAATTTACGATTGATTAATACCCAGTGTGACCTACAATAGTTCGTATTTTTTAAGATCGTTCATATCGTGTTATATTCAGCATCTTTACAATTATACTAAGATGCGATAACAGAAACTGTTATGACGGTTTTACAATTGCGTTAGACACATTACTATAATGCACGCGAAACCAACAGCCTTTTTCTAACGTCGTTCATAACCAGCAAGTGCTTTTAAAAAATAGAACAAGGACAAACGTGCGTGAAACAATTACTAATACAGGTCAAATAACGGAAATAGTGCAATAAATTCGGAACAGATAGAACAGGTAGTTATGTATACTTAGGTCGGAAAATTACAACGAATTAACAAATGATGACTAAAAGGCGTAAATAACGAGGAGAATGCCACCATCGTAGGTCGTGTTTGGACTAACTAAACGTAGCATTCCTCAATAAACAAATATCGATCCGTCTGAAAAGCAACATGTACTATCAATGCGTACTTCCATTACTTTACATACACTTCGGAAACACGATCATACACAAGAAAAAAAATCAAATATGTGGAACAGATAAGGACTCGAGAGCTGCGTACAAAAGAGTAATACTTATTACAAGGCTATCAGATCGATAAAAGGAGACGCGGATACGAGAACAAACACACAGTTAGAAGATGCAGCGGAGGGATGGCCAAATTAAAATGGAATGGTGGTGGCTAATGGATATGAAAGAAGCAGGGAAGGCCAATGACGCGATGGTACGATGATATAAAAAAGATGATTGGAAAAAATTGATTAAGAAAAGCGGCAGATACGGTAGAAATGATTGCAATACGTCGACAAAATCTATCCATCCAGGAAGGGATAAAGATGCACATCGTGATATACGTATGTACGTACGATTTTTATTTTTTTTTTTTGTTATTTATTTATTTCGTTAATTAATTATTTATCTAGATGTCTTATTGCGTCGACAAAGCTACAGCGTCTTCGTTGATTTTAGTCGACGAATTTGCTAAGTCTACTTACGATATGGATTGTATCGCAATTACTGCCGGTATTATTCGACATTTTATAAGCCGCGGCCGTATTAATTGCCCGCACGTAATTTTCACCACTCACTGTTGTATGTTGGTACAGTTGTTGAATGATAGTCCGCTCGTACGGGCTCAAGTAAGTATAACGCGCAGTCAATTTTATTCTCGAAGAATGATGCAATAAATTAATTAATCCGAATAATCTCGAACGATTAAAAAATGAAATAAATAAAATTCAAATAAAATAAAGATGTTAAAATAAAATAAAAATAAGTAAAGACGTGAAAATAAATAATAAGAAAAAAAAATAGCAACCCGTAGGAAAGCGACGAGCTGGAATTTTACTGTTGAAATTTAGACGACTATTAAAGCGGTTATTTCAATATGAGCGGCGATTTTAGCGTAGAAGGATTTTTAATATCGTCTAAATCATCGTCTCGATTATTCTAAAAACCTATTGGAAACACTCACTTTATATTTTATGGCCTTTATTGATCTATTACGGTCTCTCCATAATCTTGTTGTATACATACAACATACATATATATATATATATATATATATATATATATATATATATATATATATATCATTATCATCATTTTTCCTCAATCGCTAGGTTGGTAGGCAACATGGCCTGCAGCTAAACAGATAATTTCTTGACGAGAGCGGAATCTTTTATCTTCACATAAGTCTGTTCCTTTTATTACGGCGGCCATAAGTCGGGTTCTTGGTTTTCCTCTTATTAATTTTCCATTTGCTTTTCCTTCTTTTAAGTTTTTTAGCCATTCACAATGTCTCTGATTTGATGATCGATCATACTATTTCTTCTCTTTTCAATCGTGTTTATTATCTCCGGTTGTTTTTCTGTTCTTTCGAATACCTACTTATTTGTGATTTTATCCATCCACGATATTCTCAGCATCATTCGATGGTACCAAACTACAAAATGTTGAACTTTTAATCTTTCTTTTTTACGTAAAGTCCCATGTTTCACAGCCGTACAGTGCGACGCTCCAGACAAAAGTTTTAACGAACAGCTTCCTTATGTGTAAACGTTTCTCGATGTAATAAACTTTTTTTTTTTTTTTTTTTTTTTATTAAAAGCCTTTTTATATTCTTTTTCTTACTTCCTTTCCTATTCTTCTGTCGGACGTTATTAAACTGCCACGAGATAAGGAAATTCTTTTACTTCAGATATTCTTTTTCCATCGAGGACTGCTTTTGTTTCATCTGCGTTTATTTTCATTCTACATGTTTCTATTAATAGCGCATTCAAATAATTAACATACTGCTGTTTCCGTTATCAAAGCTCATTTGTCTGTATCATTTCTCCCCAATATTTTTAATTTCGTTATATCTCTGAACTTTCACCGATTTTATATACTATACTTCGGAGCTTCTCTGATGTTAGTTATATGCAGTTTTTATGATTTTTTTTTAAATATCTGCTCGTTTTTTTGCATATTTTATATTATCTGACAAAATCGCTAAATATTCCAAAGTCTGATGTTAGTTATATGTAGTTTTTATTATTTTTTTTTTAAATATCTGCTTTTTTTTTTGCATATTTTATATTATCTGACAAAATCGCTAAATATTCCAAAGCACCCGTGTCATACACTCCTTTTTTTTTTACATAGTATTTATTTAAGAACTTACAACCTAAACAATGTATTTTTGTAGTTTAGACTTAAGTTTCTATATTATCGTGTATTACTTGTAATTAGAAAACGTCTTTATTTTCTAGTCGCAGGTTTTTATTTGCTTTTTTCCTGTGCAGTATTTAACGTTTTGTTTTATTTTTTATATTCTTACTGTGTTATTATGGTAATCCCCAGTATACAATGTTTGTAACTCATGTTTTGTTTTTCTTCATGTTTATAAGTAATGTAAATATATATTTTTTGTTGTTGTTGTTGTTGTAAATCATCTGCAAATGCTAAAGAATCGATGTGTGTGTTACTTCCTAATTTAATCTTCTGAATACCTTCTTCCTTTGTTCTAATTCTCCATTCTCCGACTAGCTTTTCCAGAACACAATTCAATAGTAACGGAGATAATCCGTCACCTTACTTCTGTTATTTTAAAAAGTTTTGATACTTCTAAAAATTTAATTATATATATATATATATATATATAACAAAACCGGCAAATTTACTATATGTCTGTTTGGAAATGTTTATTTGTTTATTAATTCGTTTTAGTTCTGTTTGTTTTATTATTTTTATTTAAGTTATTTCGTCGTTAAATATAGGCTGACCCAGAGAAGACGGATGATTTTGTTTTTTGAATAATTCAAAAACTACTCGACTAAAATTTTTGAATGGCATTTTATTTAAATTATAAGGAAAAACGAGAGATTAGCTTACAATCATTTGTGGAACATATGTTCAAATGACCGCTATTTGCTACGATACATTCATTCAGTCTTTTTGCAACATTTTCGAATCCGAATTTTCAGGTCTTCCACTAGACGTGTGTTTCGTAAACGCGACTCTTAAGGTAAACCCACGAAAAAATCTGGAAATCTGGCAAGAGCGGCGGCAAAGTGAAAATCGTGCGATGCGACAATATGCGATTCCAAACGCTTCTTTCGGTACTGCGAGCGTTTCTATCGAACGGTAACAGGTCGCACCATGTTGATTAAAAAAACCAAACGGTCCGTCTTCTCTGGGCCACCCTATAGATGCAGTTATGCCGATTTAAGTTCAATAATATTTCAATTTTTCCTTACTGAAGAAATATTTTTGTATCGACGTTATTTGTGGTGTACGCGTTTTTATTATTACTAGATGTTCGAATATGACGAAGTGGACGATGAGATTAAATATTACTACACGTTGCACGATGGTTACACTACACACAGTCTGGCAGCTAAAATGGCTTTGAAAATGGGACTAGGTGCGGACATTGTAAAACGATCTAAAATTGTGAGTAATTTTTAATTCATAAGGCGTTTTATTTCATTTATTATTATTATTATTTTTTTAAAATATCTATATTTATTTCGATGGAAGCTAATGGCAAACCATCGCGTATTAGTTTGCTTAAAGTTGTTTGACCGGTATCGTGTTTAGAAACGTTTTCTCGCTACCCATTTTAGACTTGATCGGATTTTACTTTACTTGGTATTTATGAATTAATTTCGTTTTTATTAAATCTACAACCGGCCTTCGCGCGGGGCAAAGAGAAACGGTGGCACAATATTATGGTGACGTTATTATTGGTAGCTCTATGGACAATAGAAATACGTTGTTAAATCTGATTAGTTCCCGGTCTCTATATAGATGACGTATACTTCGATGGAACGATATCGTTCAGTAGATCGGTTAATTTAACTGATAAATAAACATTCGGTATAGTTCGATCGTGCTAAGATAACACGTGTTACGTGCGTTTTAAAAAAAAAATTATGTTTCTCTTTTTTATAAGCTTCGTAAGTATAGTGTACACTTCGTTCTATTATTTCTACGTCTACGTATAATGTCGCTGATCAATTTATCGGATTATAGCATGTAATCTATACGCTGCTTTATACTTGTATTGTGTATATATATATATATATATATATATATATATATATATATATATATATATATATATAAATAAATAAACTCGTAATGGTAATCGGTCTTTTACTCTCGTTTATCTCTGTTTTATCCCTGGTAATCAGTCGTAAATTTAAACATGTTTTTTTCCCTCTAATACCTACGAGTTAATCGATAAAAACAAATCTATTCGCAAGCCTCATGCTAAAGATTTCCATGGACGGATAAAGTATCAAACGCGGAAATACTGAAACGACTAAATAAAAAGATTAAAGTTAGGAAGAACTATTAAGAAAAGAAAAATAGCTTACTTCGGCCACACATCTTGAGGAACGACAGATGTGAAATGTTACAATTGATAATTGAAGGAAACATCACTGGAAAACGAGGAAAAGGAAGGATAAGAAAAACATGGTTGGATAATGCAAAAGAATGGACAGAACCTAATACAGAAACCTTATTTAGCCAGCAGATTGGAAGCCACAGGGATAATCGTCAACATCGATTGATGATGCAGCAGCAGAAGAAGAAGCCTCAAAATCTGAAACGCGAAAAAATCAAATATTACTTTAAAATGTCATTGATAATATAAACATCGAAAATTATGTTATTGCGACTGGAAGTAACTAAGATTCAAAATCATTGCTAACACATCAAACTATCCTATTTCGATATGGCAGAAACCGTAGATTAATTTATCACGACATCCGGAGGCACTTAACATTAGTAAGGAAGAAACTTTATTACATAATGTGTCATGAATAGGTTCATCAACTGAAGTACCTTATTATATCTTAACAGCGAACTTAAACGGTATTACTAAATCTAGAAAATTATAATGAAACAAATGTTAGACTACGGAAAAAAAAAACCTACAAAAAATCTGCGAGAAAATGAATAAAATATGGTAAAAAGTGAAACAAAAATATACAAGGTACACGTGCGATACACATGTACGTACATATGCACACATCTTATCAATACAATCATATATCAACTAGGAACCTGGACGCCGAATATGAATAAAATTATTTTTACAAATATATACTTTATTAGTCGAACGGTTAACGTTGATCTTAAACGTGCCTCGTCCATTCATCTCGTATTGAAAACGAATATGCTCGCATTATAAATTTTCGCCGTCCCGTTTTGCTAGATTCGATACCGTTATTCTTCAGTATGCTAACAACATCAGAAAACGTACAGTCCGATTTCAGCAGATACTACAGAGCCTTTTAAAAAACCTACCGTGGAAAAATCGAATTCAAAACTATTCTAGTATAAAAGCGAAGTCTTTCGTCAACTTCTAAATTCAAACTATTCGGCCACCTTTAACGGTTAACTCCATTAAAAATCCCGAACAGCCGCTCGACAAAGTAAATATACGATTTCGCGAATAAAATAAACTTCAACAAAGGCACAAATCAGTTCGCACAAACCGGAAGATCTTATTCCAATATCAATCAAGCAAATTCTTAAACACATTGAAGAATCTGTTTAAACTAAATTCCAAACAACAGAATCCCCGCTAAATTTATCGACGACGATATGGCGAGCGATATACTTAAATTATATGGCGAAACAGATCCTTTCAAAAAACAAACAAAAAAAAAAATTTCACTCACCCGAAAAAACCACTACGGCATTGCAGTAGCATAAATCAACTTTGTCTTCCTATATAACGTCTACAACAATGGCTACAATTCTTGAATTTAAATTAGCGTCGAAACAAAATCAGCTGAACTTGAAACATTACTTTAATTACAAAAATCATTTAAAATCACTAAAATTTTATTTCCTTGAAATTCGCAAAGCTTTTCGGCAACTACGCCATTATCGAGCGATATTTAAATTTAGATAAAGATTTAAAAATAAAAACACAAAATATGAATTTAAATATAAGTTCACAAATCTATACGTATAAAATGAAAAATAAATACTTAAAACAATCTGACAGGTGAGTGTGGTAAACAACGCAATCGAATATCAGTAATATAAAATTTACAGAACAGTAGCCAGAAAATAATAATTTTTTTTTTTTTCGAAAATCTTTGCAAATTTCAAGAAAATAAAGTTTTAGTGATTTTAACTGATTTTTGTAATTAAAGTAATAAAAAATCACTACATTCCACAATCTAAACGTTTTGAAACATTAATACGGACATTATAGCAAGAAACGGCTAAAATTGTAAGATCACATTTTTCTTGAAAAATATACATCATTCGGAAAGGATTTCACTCATCGCGCACAATAGCCAGCGGAGATATACTAATTTCCCGGAAAACTCGTACGCTGAAAATTTATAAGCAGCTGACACAACAGAACCAAATTCTAGATGAAGATTATCTTTTGTGTACTACTTATTTGCACTAAAACAGATATAGTCTCTGCTGATACAGATACGAGCTTAACAGTTCAACTAACAAAACTTTTTAATTATCGGTGGTGATTTTAACGCACATAATCCCGTGTGGGGATAGAAAGATATAAATAAACGCGGAAAAGAAATCGTAAAATTTATTAATGCAAATCATGTTACTTTACCGAATAATGGGGTCAATCGATTTATATAAACTCATTCGCAGGAACGTTTACCGAACATTCTTTTTTTTTCATTTTATTAGACACGTTCGATGATTAAGTCGTCGCGCAAACCTAATAAAGGAAAACCTTTACCGTAATCCACCTCACCTTATGTAAGCCGATTTAACTACGACCATCTTTACAACAGCGATCATTTACCGCAACATGTTCATATAAATACAGTAACTATCCTTCGTAAAATCTTCAGTTATCCAACTTGGAATATAAAACAAATTAGAATCTCTGTTCGTCAACACTGAACTTAGTACCATATAAAATTTCATACGTAAATCGCATTAATGATATCATCACAAAAGACATCCTCAAAGCTGCTCAAGCATAAAACTACCGACATACGAAGACAAACACTCTGGTCGGCCAATGAATGTCGAAACATAATTAAAGAAATAAGCTTCTTTGCCATATGTAAAATACATCCATGTCGAGGAAATTTGAAATCATTCGCCATATCTAAATGCAGACGTTTAATTATTCGAGCGAAAAGAAATGCTCGAGTAAAATTTGTCTCCGGTATTTATTCTTTCACATCAAATAACGTCGTAATGAAATTAAACGCATTTCAAACAAACTCTTTCGTACTTCATTCCAACTATAAAATCATCAGACAAAATAACAAACTAAAGTCAAATAGGAAATATTCCCCCCCCCCCCGAATATTATCACTTCATCTACTCTAGGTTACTCAAAGTGTAACCTATAATATAAAAAAATCAATTTAAAATTTGTTAAATCACTAATATTTATTTTTTTATACAAAACACAAAGCTTTTCGGCATTTACCCTTTATCAAGTGAAACATTTTTAAAAAATCATAATTTTAAAATATAAATTAAATATAATTACTTAAAAATATTTGATGGTGATTGTGAAAATATACTCCAAAAATGCTGTTCCGCTTCTGTTCTGTCTATTTTTTGAATTGTTGAAATTTAACATCGATATATTTGTTTATTAATTTTGTTTTTTATATTAATTTTTTTCTTCAATATTATTTTCCGAATTCTGTAAAAGTTGTATACTGGTGGAATTTTAAATCTTTCATTTACTGTTGGGATGTATGATGTCCAAAAGTAAAATAAAAATATACGAACACAAAATTTTTTTAAAAACACAATTTGACAAATAAAATGAAAATAAATACTAAAAAATCTGATAAAATTCCACCAGTATACAACTTTTACAGAATCCGGAAAATAATATTGAAGAAAAAAATTAATATAAAAAAACAAAATTAATAAACGAATATATCGATGTTAAATTTCAACAATTCAAAAAATAGACAGAACAGAAGCAGAACAGCATTTTTGGAGTATATTTTCGCAATCACCATCAAATATTTTTAAGTAATTATATTTAATTTATATTTTAAAATTATTATTTTTTAATAATGTTTCACTTGATAATGGCGTAAATGCCGAAAATGTGTTTTCTATAAGAAAATAAATATTAGTGATTTAACTAATTTTCAATTGATTTTTTATAAAAAATCACTACATTCCACATTATATAAAAAATTAATATAATATAAAAGCTACCATGATATAAAACAGGAAAATTTGAAGAAAAACAAACCTGCTACAATAAAAGAGAAAGAAAAAGCGATACAAGAGTAGCGTGCAATTAAATTGAAAAATAGATTTCGATTTACCTAATATAACAAATATATAAAATAGTAAATAAAAATTGTTTCCAGCGCGTATATTACGTAAGTTTGTCATACTATAGTCCTCTATGACTTTAATTAATTCATTTTCGTGAATTTTTAATTATTTATTTATATAAGTTATCACCAACGTGTTTATGCGACTTTCTAATCTACTTACATATGACAATCGTATTAAATAAACCTAGTTACACGCGAATTAGTACCGTGCACGATGTTACGCACTAGCCTTATATATACACACGAGGCTATTCAGCTATTTGTAGTTCAATTGCACAACATGAGACCATATGCTCCTATCTCTAAAAGTCTTAATAGTTACTTTATAAATTAGTAATTTACTTTCTAGAGACTAGCTTGAGTGGTTTGTTGCCAAACATCCGGTGCATAGTGTGTTATTTTATCTTTCTATCAACGTATTTAGTGTTAGCTTTTTGTCAATGCGCTTGCTTAGATATTTAGTAGTGTCCACAATTGATGTAATATTTCACGTATTTTTAATTGAAATTTTTGTGTTTGTTTAACATTTAAATGCTTACATTTGTTTATTTACTGTATGTGAATTTGTAATTAAAAATAGATTCAATATAAGATGGAAAAAGATGAACCCGTTGAACCGGTAGAAGACAGCATACGTGTCAAACTGCAGAGAAAGTATGTTGCCATTATTATTATTATTATTATCTGGTTCTTAATTATACATTTCTATCTGTATTATCTACGAATAGATACTTATGTACTAAGAACCTAAAAAGGCGAAATTATTACTCGATCGGCAACAACCACTGACCTTGTAAAGAGTAAATTGGAATGTTAACTTTGTCAGCTATAAGTGGGAAATACCAAGCTGATGTAGTATTCTATAGTTAGCACTGGTATATGTCAATTACGTTTTCCGTTTTTAAATCGGTTATAATCAAGTGGCTACACTGATGTAAAATTTAAATTATTCGCATAAAAAAAATGAAATTTAAAAAATTGTTACGCTACTTGCTTGAAAATTTGTTATAATTATAATATCGAAATTCATTATACAATATACCGGGCGCAAATAATTAAAACTACTGCCCCGAATAGCCGAAAGTGCACTAAAGCTATCGGAGCAAATAACAAAATTTCCGATACAAAACGTAAGTTTTATATTATATTCATACGCCTTATCAATCGCTAACAGCTCCGCTGTAAATACGGAGGTCTCAGGAGCGAAAGAAAACTTCTGAGTAAATAAATTCGAAGCAAAAAAAAAAAATGCAGCACCCATATTTTCATTAGATCCTCGAAACTTATCTGAATATATTTAGGATACTTTGTTTCAATAATATGATAAGGATGAAAATTGATTATTCAAGTGGTGAATTAAATTTAATTCTTGCCAGGTGAGAATGTCCTAATTAATTAGATTGACGTCGCAGGGAAGGTTTATATATATATATATATATATGTAGAAGGAAAAACGGGAATTAGTGCAGGCTTATATGCAATATAGGGAAATCCGTTTGGCAAGAAGAGGAATTTGGCAGTCAACAAACCTTCAGTCGCTGTAAAGATATAAGATATTATCTATGAGAGTATGATTTTGAAGAACGTTCGTTTTGGAAATTGAGGCGAAATGCTTGATTGTTACTCAACGTGGAGTTGAAGTTTTTATGAATACTTAGTCATTGTGGTATTTCCATGAACGGTAGAGTTGATATTTTAGCGAAAAGTGCTATTAATTCTAAAGAGCGTTTTTCACATATTCCGTCAAACGACCTATATATAACATGATTAGGAGTACTTCTAAAACCGACTGGCTTGAAATTATACATAATTCTACATTCAAAGCTAAAATCTATAGTATTGTTAAAAACTGAATTTCCTCACGTACGGTTCAATCAGCTTCCCTCTGTTATCCGCAGATTTGTCAATATGTAGGCTACGTTCTGGTCGTTCTAGAGTAGCTTTGAACTTCAATCTTGCAAATCTTTCTTACGTTCATTGTGTCAATCGTGCATTAATTTTAGAGAAGATATTAATCATTTAGTTTTGCTTGTTCGAACATAGACGTGTGAATCTCGATCTCCTAATTGTATTCTAAGAGTTGATTTTTGTTTTGGAAGTGATTTTCCTTTTCCTCTTTTATATCTTTCCTTTTTACTTCTCTGGAATTTATCGGCAGTGTCATTTCAGACGTGATTATTCTCTGGCAGGTTGTCTTCCCCGATTCTAATTCGAAGTTCAAACGATGTCATAATATACTTTGTCAAGTACATATTCCTTTATTGCTTTTATAATAATTCTTATCTGTTTTCTTAACGTTCGAGTATCGATCGTTCTATTTATGTTTTCGCGAACATTAAGTGGGTCAGAAAAATGTAACGAAGAGCGAATCGGGTTATATAGAGAACAGTGGAGTAATGAACTATAGCGATTTGAACATTAAAGGATCGGTTTTAGGGATAGGATGTAAGAATCAGTCAAACGAGTGTGACTGACGTGTGCGAACAGTGAACATCACGTCATCCTGTCTCGATGATGAACACGTTGAATAGGCAAGATACCATTTTTGTTTCAGTAAACCGGAAAATCTGTTACTGGTTCTTCGAATTTACGGAACATATAGCGAACGCATATCGGATAACATGTTGCCGGAAGTAATTCTACAGTAGACACGAAGGAGGCTTCTTTCGCAGCTCGATCTGCTTCTTCATAACTTCCGTATCCCCGCTATGTGCAGGAATCCAAAGTACACGAGTTTGCAGACTTCGCTTGTTGATTATCGAATTAATTTTCACAACTGACGAATGCATGCATCTGGAATTTTGTTTCAGCTATTTGATGAAAATTACAATTGCTTAAGACACGTATTAAATATTATTAAGCTAAAGCGATTTTTTGTTCTTTTTTTTTTTACTTCTGCCAATTCATTCCTAGCCATGTTGGCTATCTGTGTCATCGTCTTCTCTTTTATGGAGAGTTCGTCCATTGATATATTCAGCCCTTCTCTTAAACTAGGTCGCGAATTCTAGTTCTTTTCAATCGCCGGGTTGTCGTGACGTCTAGAACCGCAGCGACTAGCTCGTTGCAGTATTCGCGTTATTGCATGTCTTCGAGCCGGCTGCTTTATTACTTCGTCGACCATACAGACATCAAATTCACGATGAATAGCTTCATTGATAACGTACCACAAATACTGTTGTACGATTAATTTCGTTCGTTCGCGTTAATATAATTTTTTTATTTATTCCTTATTGCTAAATACATTCGTTCGTCGGTATTGCTTATTAGACGATTCGGATTCTTTTGGCGTTTCATACAAACGAAAATCGAGACTGAAGAAGATACGATGGATTTACTTGAAGAATGTAAAAATCTTTTATTGAAACATGTGAACGTCAACGAGAATTATGACGATTACGAAGAAGAAATAGGAGATATTGATAACTTATGGACTATTTTCAATCGATTACAACAACGTATTACGTAATAATTTCATTTTAACTAATCGTACACTATAGAATTACGTAACTAGTGGCGCATTGCACTTTTTGCAACAGCAGCGTAAAAGTCATTGCCCGGAATTTTTTAGCTATTTATTTATATAGATGTAATAGAGGTTTACTTAAAAAATTCGATTACAATGTAAAATGTTGTTATATATTTATTTATTTATTTATTTATTTATTTATTTATTTAATGAAGCCACACAACAGCTAACAGCCAATTATAGTGTAGGCTTATAAATAAAATAATACAATTAATAATTTTTTCTAAATTATGAAATTAAAAGTAAAAAAAAATAAAATACAAAAAAAAATACATCGAACACATTCACCAGCCTCACACCTATTAAACACACCAGGAAAACTACACGCATTCACAAGTCTCACACTCATTAAAACATACATCATTCACACACATTCGCACAATCTTACTCAAAATAAACGGACGAATAATCTTCAACAAATTAATAAATACAGTATAATCCTTAACGTATATACTACATGTACATTAGTAAAGGAACACATATACCAAACACACACCACATAATAACAATCTAGAACCATTAGACAACAGCGGAACTCCTGTTCTCATCGCAAAATATGTTCGGGAAGCAATTTATTAAAGAAATATCTGTTATCAAAGTATGTATATCCATACAGGGAAATATGTTCAAAAGTGAATTATATAAGCGGAAAGCTGACGGCAACGGAGAACTTAAACCGAGGTTTGTTCGTGCACGCGGCTCACTAAAAAAACGATTCGATCGCCTATTTGATCTTGGTACAACGTAATAAAGATTAATTATATATATATATATATATATATATATATATATATATATATATATATGTATATATATATATATATATATATATATATATATATATATATATATATAAGTAAAAACAATCAAATGACGTCATATCTACGAAATGTATAATAGCGAATATAATAAGTATCGTGTGGAAAAGAAAGGGAAAACATAATTATTTTTCAGATACTAACAGAATTAACACAACAACGTTCGCATTTATAAATCTTTCCACGATAATAGGCGGAGCAATCGTTGTCATAATATTTTCCCCACTACCATAAATGACACATTTTCCTTTTTTTGTTTTGCTCTGATTCTACAGAATCTGCGTCCATAGTTTTCTTTTTCGGAGTCTACAGAATCTGCGTCCACAGTTTTCTTTTTCGGAGTCAGATAAATCGGATAAATCAATATTGTCTATTAGACTTCAAAACATTTCGATACTTCGTCTTCATTTCTAAATTTGTTCTATTTATAAATATGAAAGATGAATTGTATAATGTAAACCTACTGGCACATTTTTGAATAAATCTAATTATTATCGACAAACAAACGATATTTGAACGTAAATGTAATAAAAGAAGTTCATCATTCAGTACCTCAAAATATATGTTTACCATAAAAATGAAATATACTTAACTGGTCGCGCGTTGCACTAGGTTCGATTATTTATTTATTTATTTATTTATTTTTTAAACCGAATAAATCACTATTTAAACAAACAACACTTAATGCTGATAGGTTACATGCAAGGTTATTTCTCTTACGCGCATAAAGAGCTGATGGTACCATCACTGTTGCACTTACAAACGCGACTAGTTAAGGCTTAAATATCATTCTCGATGATATTTGTTATCGTGTAGACTAAATGTTTAACTTCTTCGGTAATGGGGATGAAATATATTAACTTATTCGCATTGATAATAATTAAAAAGTTCGTGTATTATGTATAATGTTTTGTTTTTTTTCCAACTATAAATATGCACCATAGAATTGAATACGCGCATCTTAATAATATTTAACCTATATTTAAAAATCGAAAAATTAAATAATACTTGGGATTTTTTGATTGATTCTAAGAAACATTTGAATTAAAAAATTCGCCGTTAAATAAATTTTTTGCCATGAATGAAAATTTTTGACAGTCGTTTAAAAAATTTCGAATAATTACATAAATATAATTCGATAGTTATTGGCATCTTTGCAAACATTTGTTAAAAGCGACCTTTAATTCGTGTAAATAAATTAATAAACATAAATTTAAACAAATGATAAGCGTGCACCATTTAAAACTATACCAGCAAGAAAACTATAATAGATGATATTCCTAAACGTTTTACATGGTGGTCGGTTACCAAGCAATTACGAGTGGGTGATTAAAGTATGCCCAAGATACATTATATTTATCGCTGTTTCCAATCTAGGTAGATAAAGATTTTGACGATGACTTTTGGCCATACTGTCAGGTGTTTTTCGATGCATCCCAAAATACTAGATTGACCTATGATCGTAGTATGTTCTGAACTGAATCTTGAGCGTACTCCGCACCTATATATGTATTGGTAGACGAGTTTGCGATGGCCAACGATCCGCCCGATGTACGACATCGTGTAATGAAATATTTCGATGGCTAGGAATCTAAGTAAAGGTGACCTTCGTGTTTAGTTTATATAGTTCTCCCCAGTCGGGAACAATATGTGATCAACAACTACTATTTCGGAGTTTATGGCCTGTATGTGTTTTACCGCACACATGGAATCCGAGTAAATTACATAATTGTTACGTGGAAGATGACAGATTCGGAGTATATATTGAAGGGAATCGCCACTAGCACAGTCGAAAGATAGTGACACAGCACTATCGGAAGATTGAAAGACTGAATTTTGTTTTGAATTGACGACCTATATGAAACGCTGTTTTTCATGCATCTGTGTAGCATGTAATGATTGAGGTGGTATCCGGAAACATCCGTTGTAAGGTTACGTGTATCACATAGTTCGGTTACATTTATTATCAGGTATAGTAAGATCCCAGCAAATTTCTGGCTTGAATTGGCCGCATGATGGAGCGCATTACCCATGTTGTGAACCGATTATCGAAGATGGATGTGAAAGATCTAATTTATATCTGCTTCCTACGGGTTGCTTATTCTGTAAGCTTCTGTTTCGGCGAAAGTAATTTAGCTACATATTATTGAAAACATAAATTGTCACGATTTACACCGGAACAAATCGTGAAAGTATTGATTTCAATCATGAAAATTTAAAAGCGTATATAACTGCTAGAAGAACTAGGACTTATTTTTTCAACCAATAAAAACTAGTCTTTTCAGACAAATGCGTGCTCAATCTTGCGTTTAATCGTATTCTGTCCATTTTTCAGATTTTACGAGCTGTCTATTAGATTTTCTACATATTCACACACACACACACACACATACATATATATATATATAATTTTTAATTTTTAATTTGTATTTTTTTTATATATAATAAATTAGTTTATATATTTAGAATTCATACTACGTTCGTCGTAACAATATACGTATATTATATTCTTCAAGTGCAACCCGATTCTGATATTTCTTAGTCTCCATGGTATCTGATGAAATCGATCTCTTGACGTCTTGACTATGCTCTCTGAATTCCAGTTCATTTTTTATATCGTTCTCTTTCCGGGTTTCCTCTACTATTAATCGCTTCCTTTATTATTGTCTGTATAAGGTGGTATTTCGATCTTCGCATAACGCGGCCCGAAAAATGTTTTTTTTTTTTTTATTTAATTAAAGTACCGATTTACTTCCTTACTTCAAGAAAGAATACTTTTTTTTTTTTTTTTTTTTAAATTGAGCTTCCATACAGTTTTCCCATGTCTATATATAGTATAAAATGAATAGGAAGGAGGTGTATTTATAATGTAGGCACACTTAAAATAAATGAAGAGATAAGTGTAAAAGTCAATAGTGATACCAGAATCTAAAATATAAGAATATAGAGCCGTGTATACGTGGATATTTTGAAGAGCTAGGAGAAGTGCAATATTTATAGGAAACGGAATTTTAAGGCCACGAACAGCTTGATAAAAAACAATACGAAAATTACTATAATGGGATCATTCTCGAGGATAGCATGGTTTTCGTCGGCTACTAAATGGATATCCATAGGATGTGAGCAATTAAGAGAACTAACAAGTTTTAGGTAGCGAATCAGTAATGCGACACCTTGCGGAGTGTCGACCGACAGGTGGTAGTAACAAAAACAGCGCAGTTTGATCGTTTCAACTTTAATATTGTAGAACCGCGGCGGATTAGTAGGTATGTCGGATTGAATGCCACTAAACGGACTGTAGATTATTCCATTTTTACTTTTTATTTTAATTTTTAGGTTAGTTTCGCTTTGAACTATATTTGAAAAAAGATCCCAGTTTGTAGACTTGTTAACCAGTCCATGTTGGATAGATATACACCTTGGATCTAAGGTAGCAATTACAGGAACATGATCCGAAGATAGATCAATAGCTGTTCTACATTCTCTGCTATACTTTTGTAAGCCACGGATTACAAAGAAATCCAATATGTCTGGAAGTCTATTATCGTGTGCAGGCCAGTATGTAGGTGTCATTGGTGTAAGGATAGTGAATTATTCCGTATGCACTTTTCCAGCCTTCTTCCAAAGTGATTAGTTAATCGTGAACCCCACTTGGTGTTTTTTGCGTTATAATCACCACCGCATATGAAGTTATTTCCTAAGTTTTTAAAGATGGTTTTAAACTCGATGTCTGGTATTATGAATCCACTGTGGCAGTAAATAGCTGCTATTGCAATTTCATTTGCGAGTGTATCTATATTCACTGCAACAACTTGATAAGCGTCTGTGCTACGTGAAAAGTTCTTATATTGTTTGTAACAACTTTTAACCAACACCATGATGGTACCTGCATGAGCTGTGCCATCAGGGTGATGAGCAGTGTAAGTATTATATCCATTTAGTTTAAAACGGTGACTACTTACGAGGTGAATTTCAGCTATCAATACAACATCAATGGCGTTTTGTTGGAGGAAAATTTCCAATTCATTTTTTTTTTGGAACGATACCGTTAGCGTTCCACAACATAATCACTAGTGACTCTTGCGTAATATTATTTATTTTCCTTGCCATCGAGGTAATAATTTTTCAATAACCTTGGTTAGCGAGGATATTAAAGGATTAATTACACTTTTAAATTCATTTAAAAATGTAGATAACATTAGAGATATATCAGTATTGTTGGAATTACTGTTACTATTTACAGTAGTAGCAATAGAGCCATTGTTGATGGACCTGTTATTATTACTGTCATCCTGATTAACTCCCTTACATGAGGAGTTGTTGTCTGCATTACCTTTAGCCACATTAGCGTACGATCTATTCTTTTTAACAGTAATAGGACTAGTGTAGTTTCCATGAGAATTATTATAATTATTTATTTGAGTGACAGAATGTGATGAACGTAAGTTATTATAAAATGAAGTCTGCTGCTTATACACTGAACATCCCCCTATAGCTTGCTGGATGATTTCCGCTACATAGTGCGCATGTTGCAGGTTCGTCATTACCTTTCGAACATGTTTTAGTGTCATGGCGACCAGCATATTTTACACAACGAGCGGGTAAATTACAATAATTAGCTGTATGACCAAAAAGTTGACAGCGCCTACACTGTTTTAATCGCGAATCTTTCTTTGGTTCTTCCACCGTCACTATTGTATTTAGTAGTCTCGTGATCTTAAAAATTTCATCATTCTTCGTAGAGGGTACCAAATCTATGAAGAACATTAGTAATGGTTGCTTAGTTCTACTTTTAAGAATATTGGTAATCCGTGCAACCTTAAAACCTTTCGACTCCAGCTCAGTTTTTAATTCAATTAAATCAGTAGAACAATGTAAGTTTTTTAATACTACTCTGAATGATTTGTCTTCCTCCAAGGAATAAGTATAATATAAATAGTGATATAGACCTAGCTATTAAAAACTTTACTGATCTAATAGTATACGCTTGTCATAATTCTACAAGTTATAATTCAGGAAAATTATCACACAAATTTATTCCAATCGAAATAAGACAGCTGATAAAGAAAACACGAGCCGCTAGGAGAAAATGGCAGCATATAATCGTTATCCATCTTTAAAAAAGCACTACACAATATTAACACTGAAAATCAAAATAAATCAATATAAAAATGAAACTACACAAAGGTATTTGAAAACAATGAACACTGATGCTTCAGTCTTGTGGTATAATACTAAGAAACTATTAAAACGCGAAAAAGAACATTTTCACATCAAATTAAATAATGGTTGGGCCGGAACCGACAAAGAAAAATCAAACGCTTTTGCTGAATACCTCAGTTCAGTTTTTATTCCGCATCCTGATATGTGTCGTGAATACTCCGAATATGTAGAAAATAACTTAAATGAACCCTGTTCACCAGGAAAAACAAAAATGTTTACTCCAAAAGAGGTATTCGAATGCCTACGTAAAGTACCATTATGAAAACGCCCTGGAGTAGATAACATCACTGGTGAAATTATTTCACGGCTTCCAACAAAGTCAGCTACTCTTATTATGTTACATATTCAATGGAATATTAAGAATTGGATATTTTCCTAAAGCGTGGAAATGGACAAAAGGCTCACATGGCGACCACAACACACTAGAAGAACCATTATTACTCGTGTGAAATCACTACGTCCGTTATTGGGAGAGAAATCGGTTCTAAATCTAATGACCAAACGGACTCTCTATCTTGCAGAAATCGCTCCTATTTGGCGGTATGGAATAGAGTTGTACGGCAGTACTTGCAAGAGTAATCTTAGAAGAATACAGCAACAACAGTCCAAGATACTCCGTACTATTGCGTCTGCTCCATACTATGTTTCTAATTTGACACTGCATAAAGATCTCAAGATTCCATATGTCAACGATATTCATGTCATGCAGTATGAGAGGTTATTCGACAAATTTGAAATCAGTAGCAATCCTAATGTTCGCAGAATGCATTTAGACAGTCTTCCAGACAATCCTCCAAGGCGTCTTCGCAGGAAGTGGTGCCGAGATGCAATTCCAATCACTTAATAAATCGGATCTTATTCAAAAGACAACACTTTTTTTTTTTTCATTTTAATTATTGTATTTGACCATTCCTATACTATATTCCTACAAATATTTAATTCCCATCAAGTTACTCTTTTCTCTTCCTCATAGTCTAGTGTCTTACTGGAGTCACTAGACTAATATTAATTTCCTACATACGTGATCACCGTTGTTTGCAGAAATTAATGCTGGTATGATGTTTAAAAAAAAAAAAAAAAAAGATTATTCCTGTATTCCTTATGCGCAAATTTAATGTACGCTAGATCTATAGGAGTATAAAACAAGATGGTTCCTTACCGTTGAAGTGACTAAATGATCAACTAGATTATTGTCACGGTTTAAGCCCGGGAATCCAAACGAATTTAACAGCTTAATTGGCGCATGTAATAAACTGATTTTGTTCGATTTAGAAAAATATTGCATTTATTCCTCGTTTTGTACTCGTTTATTGATAGCTCTCGTTTATTTGACCACTCGATAATATAATCGACTGTGTTTTTTAATTTGTTGTTCGATATTCGTACATAGTCAGAATTCCATATCGTTAGCAAATATTTCTGCGAGCACATTATTTGTTTTCGACAATGAGCGAATGCCAAACGCAAAAGAACACCAATTATACTTCCTCGAGCTGCACTCAATTTGATTTTATTTATACAATTTTTATTTTTCCTATTGAGTGTTGTTTGCGGTTTAAAATGTCGCTAAATGCATAAAGTGCTGGAAGAATCGACAAACAGTTGAAAATGTTTACTGATATTGGAGAACCATTAAGGACGTTACGAAGAATATCTGGTGAAGTTAATAGGCTGTTATACAGTCTGCGATTTCCATCTTTAACCGTTTTTCAGACACGCGTTATCAATTCTTTCTACACAACAATAAATTTTGATTACTAAAATAAATGAAATAACCGGACGCGGTGAATATGTAAAGTATATTTCGCGTATTTTTTAAATGTTTAGATAATTTTTAATGCTTTTTATAAATATTTCTAGAATTGAAGTTTTTAATATCAACTAATAGTACTTTACTATGAAAATATATATTAAAAGTTATTGAATAGTGGACATTGTGACTGTTAAAAAATCGTACCTACTATCCTATCTCTGGCGGTATTTAACTTTACTCGAGATGTTTTATATATATATATATATATATATATATATATATATATATATACGTTTAATGTTTGAAAACAAAACGTTAATGGCTAAGCTAATCTATGTCGTCTTAATAAATCAGAAGCTTCGTTATGTACAGTATGCAACGTTATGCTGTCTGTTCGACATATACTAACAGAATGTCCTCGATACTGCCTACAGAAAACATACTGCGGTCTTTTAACTTCCTTGCGGCTACTCCACGATGACAACGTTTCTACGCTGTTCAGACTCATCCTGTTCCTGCAAGATACTGTACTATCTCAATTTAATACTTATTTACCTCTGTAGTCAGTAGATGCTGTATATGGCGCATTCATTTAGATAATAATGATAGTTCGTACGGATCGTGCTATTTTGAAAATATTCGAACTTTCTCTTCAGCATAACTCAAGATTTTTATAGGTATAGAAATAACAATTGATAATGGAAGCATTTTAATTTATAAACAAATATACCTACATACATTATGTATACATATATATATGCATTATTTTTTTAAGATCTACATCGAATACTTACGATTAAAAATATATTTAGATATTATTAAATAATAATGAAATGTATTAATGACGTTAAAAATTTAAAATTAAAAGTGCGTATTACTAAAAGTGAATCGACGCATTACGTAATTTTTTTTATTCACTAGCGACGCTCATTAAAGTAAATTTTACTAATACTCGACCTACTTAAAATTGCCTAGAAATTATACGAAGACAGAGTATCACTACTAAATTATATGAAAATAAAATTTAAAAGTGGATTTTCAAAAACGGAATTGCGATAGTCTTAAATTTTAACGTACACTAGATATTTATATGTATATATATGTAGATAGTTTTCTAATAAGGGCGGGTACGCGGTCGATGTTGAAATAGAATAAAACAAGCTATAGCGCTGAATTTGAACGATAACATTGGTTAAGTTTTTAATTTCGACTCAATAAACTACTAGGATAAAGGGTAGATATGTTATTTCGGATATTGTAAAATTATTAAATGTTGAGAAGTTTTTATTTACTAATTCTCAACCGCTGATTACTGAATTTACAAACATCTGACGGTAGCTATTTGGCAATTTTAATTTTTATTTTTTTTTTTTAACGGGGATGTACAGCCTACCCATGACTCATTAAACTCGGACAATTTCTCTAGAAATATATGTCCGAAAACAGATGTAAATTATCAAGGTGAAAAAGGGACAAAACATTATAAGAGGACCAGTAACACGCGTAGTAATTTAAGATACCGTTCAGAGCGTAATGTTATTAAAGAAGAGTACTCTTGCACGTCCAACGTGTAAAGGGCAGTAACGTAAGGAACAGGCGGTCCGGCAACAAGCGATGCCCAAACTGCAATCTGCGGACAAGTACAATTGCTCTCCGCTTAATGTTTTTAAAAAAGTAGAACCATCGAAATCTAGGATGAGACGGCTGCAATTGATAGTATTATCCTAGTAATATATATATAATAAATTTGTAAAATGGATTAACACAGCAAACTTAATTGGATGGATTCTGGTCAGTTCATTATTTCGGTACTTGTATTATAACATTTATAAATAAACTTACCCCCCATCATATTTCTTCGAATTGGGATGCAGAAAAAAAAAAAACCCAAAACAAGAACGTGAACTCACGACATGACACGATCTCGGTGGCAAATTCATCACGTCACCTCTTCCGGAGATAACTCTAGTTTATGTAGAATATCCGTCGTTACGTCCGCTGTGTGCTACGTTACGCCGTCAGACGTTGTTATTCGTCGCAGGAAAATAAACAAATTAAATAGAATCCACCCCGAAACAGACAGCCACAGCATCGACTAAACCCCCTTTACAAGACCCTATAATTCGTACGAAGACAGTTTTATAAATTGTTTCGGGGGGGATGAACTAAAAATAATCACTATCGATTTCGGGGAACAATAGCAAAAAAAAAAAAAAAAAACGAAACAAATAAATATCTAGTTTATAAAGAAAATAAATTTAAAATGTATTTAATCAAATTTTAAATCGTTTTAACTTAGATATGTGTAATTCTATACGCTACAAATGAGCGATATAAGCCGTTGAAAGTTAAAAATTATAACACGTTTCTATAATAACGATGCGTTGCCCGATTAATATTTAAAGCATAAAAATTATAAATAAAATAACACAATTTAATCACTATAAAAATTTATCCTTTTTTCCTGGAAACTACAATCTGTGTATCCTTCTACACTAAATGCCACTTTCAATAATATTATACCCCGAGATGTTTCCATTACACACCCTTTATTTATACGGATGGATCAAAGTCAACTAACGCGAGCAACGATGGCATCTTTCAATAGTAGTAACATTTAAAAAATTACGCCGACAATGTTCCACTCTATTTAGCGCGGAATGTCTAGCAGTACTACTATTTCAATGGACTTAAATATTCGCGGACTTATTATTACCGATTCGAAAAGCACGGTGACGACTTTAGACGATAAATGTAATTTGTCGGATGGACTAATTGGATTAGTTTTGCTTTAATAATTCGGAATATTTGTGTCCTTGCTGCGGCGGGTGCCGAGTCATAAACGTATGGTAAATAATGAATTGACTCATTAGCTAAAGACGCGTTATCTAACGGACGTTTAGAACTCTCCTTAGTCTCTCGCCTAGCATATGATTTACTCTATTCAGCCTAAAGCGTAAGAATCATAGTTATGTATACCGAGAGCATTTTCACTTACTACTATCAACTGTCTCTCCTCAAGCCTATATAATGCGCGAATATACACAATCTTTTGTTCACTCACGTCACAAACACATTCGTAACACGTACACACTTGAAAATCCGATCTACAAAAACGCAATATTATTATACAACCAGTATATAAATGCGCATTATTGAACGAGAACGTCTAAAAAGTACGAATAAAGCTTATTAAATATAAAGACAATGTTGAATGAGTTTTTAAAATTCCTATAAAAAGTAACGAAACAAAATACACGATACATTATACATATATTATATCGTCGTATAGTAAATAAATTACGAATACTCGTGTCTGAGATTATAATAACAAAAATCAGAAATGTCTCAAGATACGATTTATTACAGCAGGTAGACCGAATTTCAGTAATGTGTGAAATAAGACGCAACAGTGGCTATTAACGATGTTTTCTCTAAGACGTCTCGTTTATAATTCGTTAAATCGATTTTTAAATTTAGATGCGGAAATTTATTCGCGATCGATTTATATATGCGAGGTTTTTGCACTATCATCCGTTATTTCTGATTTTACGCCCTACTGCTATCGAAGGAGATTTGAAATTTGTTCAGCGCACATATTAATAATCTATACAACTGAAGAACGTGGTAAGTGACATTTGCTTTTTAAACAAATATTCTCACTATTCTTTGTTGGGGTACTTTTTACGGAGTCAATATGTGGTATTTAGCCGTACCACCTCCGATGGAAGTATCTCCCATGAAGTATAGAGCGAACCGAACAGAAGAACTGTCTTAAATAGTAGAACAACGGGTAATTCAAAAGTTTTTTCGATAGATCGAGCGCACGTTAGCAACGGGTTGTTTATTTACGATTAAACTGTACTTCCGCATATTTAATTATCTAGTTTAGTTCTAAATATAATTCAAAATAATAACTACGTACTTAATCGCACTAAGTGATTATTCTGTATCCAACTAAAAATATATGATTTACATCTTCTCCGGCTAATGTCTGAAGTACACTTCGGTAGTAACGAGAATCAATTAACAGCGCGGTATCATGTTCGTAGTTATGACTATTAATAGGTAAATTACGTAAATTGTTTACATAAATTAAAGATAAGAACCGGACAAGCATCGAGCTATTCCGGTAGTTTGCATCACGCGTTCGATGTAAACGTTATTTATTTTTACTACGTCAATAATTCCGCAATTATATAATTTTTTTAATCGAACAGTACTATCTGTCTAATCACGAAAACTTTACAAATTCCAAATATACTGAAATTAAAATAATAATAATAATAATAATAAATATCCCGGCGGTGGGGTGTTTTATTCCTTCCGGGCCGGAGCTTTAACCGGAACGATGCGCGTCCACAGGTGGCGGATAGTGGAACGGACTGCAGATGTTCTATCCAGTTACATTTTGTTTTGCGTATAATTATATATATATATATATATATATAATATATATATATATCAATATCATCGTGACAGTCGCAGGGTAACAATGGCTTCGTGAAATGCAGGGTAGGCATCCATAGAGAAGATTAGGGGTGGCCTACATCCAATCAATGATGTAACACAAGCTTTAAGGTAAGATAAGATAATATATACCTATATATATCTATATATATAGGTGTGTATATATATATACCAATTACTAAATTAATAACCAAAATTATAGTTAAATCAAGGAGTAGAGACGAGACATGCGTAATTACATGATTAGGTTAGTTAAAGAGAAGTATTCATCTTTGAAGGGGCGGTGCACTGAGGAGCTGGAGTTCATATATATATATATATATAAAAGTTCGTACTTTGAAAATTCTTGAAAAAGCGAAGGAATTAACAAATCCG
This sequence comes from Coronaproctus castanopsis, assembly GCA_032883995.1. NCBI lineage: Eukaryota > Metazoa > Arthropoda > Insecta > Hemiptera > Monophlebidae > Coronaproctus > Coronaproctus castanopsis. Next base: position 90,020,525 of record CM065054.1, read on the forward strand.
AATTAAAGAAAATTTGTGTTAATAGCCTATGAAAAACTGTCGGTATAGTACAGTATAGGCGTGTCTTTTTTTTTTTTTAAAGGGGAATAGTAAGAAAGTTCGAATTAAAAAAGTAACTAGGTTGTTACGGAGCTGGAGAAGGTGGCAATTCTCGTAGTTTTTGTTCGACGACTTGTTTTTTCTTTTGTTTTTTGGTTTGCCTTTTGAGTTGCCGTTGTTCCAATTGTTGCGATTGTTGTTGTCGTTGCTTCTGTAGTTTCTTCGGTAGTTCCGCGGGTATTTCAGGTTCGTCTTCGAAAAGAAACTCTCGATTTTGACGGGAGTATATTTCGTCGACGTTAATCGTGTAGGTGCTGTTATAACGTTTCATGAATGAATAAATTTGTCTGAACGTCGGTCGCTCGCTAGGATCTACTTCCCAACATTGAGTCATCATGTCGTAAACGTCCGAAGGGCAAACTGAAGGTCTTGGCAAGTGATAAACCTACGAAAAACCGATTTATATATATTAAAAAATTGACTAAAATCAGTACGCATTTCACCTAGACGTGCTAAATATTAGCCGCACATTAGTTAAGTTGATATTTTTTATGTGATTATTTTTATTTTGCTTATTTTTATTATACATATTTTTTATTTATTGTTATTTGTTAATGATTATTTTAACCCGAAAATTGTGTAATCTACGAAAAACTTCGTTGTTAATTATTTTGACAATTTAATCATTTTTTTGATAACTTTATCGTTTATTTTTTATAAATAATTCAGTGTGCGTTTGTATTTTTTTAAACGTATATATATATATATATATATATATATATATATATATATATATATTTATATACATAATTTCGTCTATTGCATTTATTTTATCATATCGTCTTCTGGTCAAATTTTGCTTACTATTGATGACTTTTAATTACCCTTTTAATCATACGTTATAAAATTTTGATACGAAATTATAAATTTTATAAGCAAGTGTTTACTGTACAATACGGGTTCGTAAAGGTGAACTGTAGATAATTTTCAAATTATTTAATATTTTTAAAATTCAGACGTTTCAAGTCGACCGGAAAATAAAAAATTTTGTTAGAGCATTAAAATATTTTATGTTGTACCATCTAGTGAAAACATCGTGATAAAACTTATTCCATGCTTGGCATTAGAATTTCATATCGTGCCGTACAGTGGACATCGTGATAAAACTTACTCCGTGTTTGGCATTAAAATTTCATGTCATGTCACACGTTGCGATAAAACTTACTCCGTGTTTGTCGTCGATGCAAACTTTCTGCGCCTGTATAATAAGTTGTTCGTTGGACAGTCGAGCGTACGGAATTTCTTTGTTCAGCGTTAACACTTCCCACAGTGTAACCGCGAATGACCATGCCGAATTTTCGTAACGATTCTGAAATCATATTTTTATTCGTTATAAGACAAAAAAAATTCTGGTTACGATCAAGGTCTAATTAAAGTTTAAGATATTAAACGTAAAAATACCGGCTATTATAATACATTTATCTTGACACATATCTCACCGATAATGGAAAATCTGAAGAAGAAAGAAGACGGCGAACAAGGTTAGAAAAAATCGTAACGGCGAAATCAACAAGTAACCGAAAGACGAAACTGAAGTTATAATTAGGAGAAAAATACTTTATGTATGCGTATCGTGGATATGAAATAAGTCATCGCGGGCAAAATTTGAAATGGGTAGAAATAATCATTTACAGAATGTTATGAAGAGTGCGCATGGACGAGTCGTCGCGTGTTGATTTAATTAATTTTACGGAAGCTGTATATCCAGCCTAATCAAAGAGTACTTATTTACAGTCCGTGTAAGAGAATGACGAAATTCTTTGGACATGCCGACAGTGTTGAAAATACGATTTTCCTGGTCAAAGTGCAATGTGAAAGAGGTCGACCACCAAATCGATTCATCGACCAAATAAACATATTAACTGGGATTCAGAAATTTGAGGAATCTGTACAAAGCCGATGATAGAAAAGCTTGCGAGCTCTCTTTAATAGGTCACGACGCTAATAGGTCACGACGCTCGAGATTACAAACATTTACTCTGATGTGTAGACTAAAACCATCTTACACAGTAATATTATATCGCGTTAATAAGACTTCATATAATAATAGGCGTCTATCACCGAAGAGTGAATTTTAAACAGTTAATGAAAAGAGGATATTTGCTGAGATTTGAAATTGAGGAACTAATTAAAAAAAAAATCGTTTCAAGTGACGAATAAAACTGAAGATATGTGGATTGAAAGATGGTTATGGGGTCTAGAAAGTAAATTAGCGAAAGAAGAAATATATTCAGGACGGTTAAGTTTAGTAAATGATGAGCTAACAAGGAGTTAGGTGTATGAGAGAAAAAATAGCGAGAACTTCAAAGAATTAACCCCAATCAGGATGAGGATTATTTATTCATCTGAGAATTTTGTCGACCAACCTTATTTTAAACTGCCGTCTGCTTATATTTTTATCGCTTTGTTTTTTTTTTTTAAATAAATACTTGAATTTCTTTAATAAACTTTAGAGAGGTTAAAAACATTACTTACCAATGTTATCGATTCCCAAGGTAACCAACGTAGAGGAACTGCTGGCACTCCATTGTATGATATATATTGGTCTCGATATGTATCGTTAGAAATAGCTATATCGGTCAATTTAATCATATAACCTCTGTTAATGAAGCAGTTTCTGAAACGAATAGTGACATAATCATTAATTGATTCAACGAGTAATAAATGGTAAATGTACATATATATATATATATAATATCGTAATTTATCCACTCGTTATCCACTATTTTTGGTCCTAAGGTGGCTTATTAAACCTATTTTCACAGCACATTAGGCACCAGTATTAATGTAATATATGCCAGTCGTTTTGAGTAAGCTTTTATGGCGTTTCCTTTTCCTTTCTACCGCAGCTCGAGCGTTTTAATCTGCCTTCTGCAGATCATTTCCTACTGCTTACCATCAGATTTTGTGATTCACTGCTAGTTTCTCCCATTTCTTGGGATCAATTCCACATTAGTTTGTTTTTTTTTGGGCACTGCTGAAGAGCAATCACAACCCACTAACGTGTTGATAAATAGTTATTATATATTGATGTTACAATTGGTTAGGAATTTGTAAAGAAGGAGGAAAACACGGTAGTCATTAGAAAAAATTAAGGAAGTGATAGAGAAAGGAGGACGGTAACCGATGGATATTAAGGAATTCAGGAGTGCGAGAGTTGGTCAGGTGTGTGAAAACTGCAATTGAAAAGGATGTGGTTTTCATCGGCGATAATTTGTGAATCGGCTGGATGGGAACAATATGGGGACCTGGAAATCCCAATACGAAACATGTGAGCCGGAAGACGATTGTGTCCAGAACGTAAACGGGTGATGGTTGTAATAAATTTTTGGAAGTTGAAGTGTATGTTGGACAAATTAAAGTACCAGGGAGTAGGTGATGTGGACAGATAATATCTAGGGGTGGAAGAACTAACTAGCCACGATAACCACTCGTAGGATATATCCATGTTGGCAAGAGATATCAGATCTGTGGTGGAAATTGCTGGCACCAGAGAGCCGAAGAAAATGGCTTCCTTGGCCAGAGTGTCGGCAACCTCATTGCCATGAATTCTGGAATGACCGGGAATCCAGACGTATGATATAAAATGCCGCGGCTGAATAGTAAATAAGTCAATTGTCGCACTGCCAAGGGAAGATAATTGGAATTAGGTTGAAAGGAGGAATGCTTCAATGCGAGGAGAAAACATAGAGAGTCGGATAAGATTAAGTATAGGGAGAAGGAATGGTGATATAAACGTGATACGAATTGCACAATTTTAAGGATGCTTAGGCCCTCGGCAGTGAAAATTGAATTGAACTGAGGAAAAATGAATGATTGGAGATATTATATTGCGGTATATAGAATGCTCCCCTAACGGACCGACCAGGAAATTTGGATCATCTGCAAATATATGTACATGATTAGGCCAGTAATTTTGTATGAAAGCATTAAGATCAGGATGGGAAGACACGATGGAGGAGAAGGAGGAGGTGTCATGGGAGATCTTAAAAAGATTGACATGATATGAATTAGTAAAGTAAATTGTGGGACGAGATGGAAGGATAAGATACTTGTACGTCTGGTATTTATAAGCTGCAGTGGAGAGTAGTGGAATGCGGGAGCGAGTGAAACGCCATTTTCTGAAAATTTTTAAAAAATTGGAAGTGAAGGAATTAACTTGTTTATTGAGAGATTTCGAGATAAATCGGAAGGCTAAATTTTTACGTCAGAGGGAGAGAGGAACAATATGAGACTCGGGGGGAAAGAAAGGAAATAGGAGTAGAACAAGGAGAGCCTAAAATTAAGCGCATACGGAGGTTTTGTATTTTATCCAATTTAGTTAAGAGGTGTCGGGAGGCATTACCATACAGGAAGGAGCAGTAGTCAATTTTGGAACGAATTAAGGAAATATATAAAATGTGGAGAGAAACGGGATCTCCACCCCAGACAGTTGAGGAGAGGGATCTTAAGATATTAGAGGATTGTAGGGTGACTGAAATAAGGAAGTCTATATGCGGTTTCCAAGTAAATTTTTGATCTAAAGTCAGTCCTAAGTAGGTGAATTGCGTTACTATAGCGATGCGGTCATTATAAAATGGAATATATTGTGGAGGATAGGTAGGCCGATTGAGGGAAAACACGATAGCTGCAGAATTGCTGGGATTAATGGAAAGATCGGAAAATTGGAAACGGTTACTTAAAGTTATGATATCACGTGTTAAATATTGCGTAATAAGGTCAAGATTATTGCTATGTTGAAAGACGACCAGATCGTTCACATAGGAGATGAGATGGGATGAATGTGGAAGCGGAGGTTTTAAATCGTGCATAATATAGATATGAAATAAAATGGGACTAAGAACAGAACCTTGTGCGAGACTGGTGTAAGTAGTGCGGTGCAGCGGATGTTGGAGTGTGGGCTGCCGGAAGTGTAAATGTTTGATTTTAAATAGGTTAGAAATATAAGCTGCGAGATTATGTAGAATACCAAGTGATAAGAGGCGGTATTTGATACAAATAGACTTTGTATCATTGCCAACAATGAAGCTGACCATAAAGAAATTTCTTCAAAAGTCTATCATCGTTCATTCTGATTACCTGTCTGGTCCATCTTAAACTCTTGTAAAGCAGCATTTGAATAGATTTGATATATATATATATATATATATATATATATATATATATATATACATATATATAACTATTACAATGATCGTTGTATTGATTTCGCCTACTAATCTATTAAATAAATTATTAATTCAGAATTTTTATATGACAATCACTAAAACTGTGTGTATATTACATAATGATATATGTGTGTGTGCCTGAATATGTAGAAAATTGAATAAACAGTACACAAAACTTGTTAGAATAGTACTATATAGAATCTGAAAAATGGCGATTATGAACACATCTATGAGAAAAGAAGGCTAGAGTTGGTTGATTGTGAATATAGATATAGTTCTAGTGCTGGTGCTGGTGCTGTTGACTGAAGAAATAGAAAGCCACCGTTTAGAAAAAGATTGGGAATTCATTAAAGTAAGAACTTTTGCAGTAAAGTATTAAGATATATATGTATAAACCACTACACACAACACCTTATGCATTCTAGTAATAATGTAGTACATGACAAAAACCCATGAGCTGCATTGTGTTGTGACAACAAAGCAATTACAATCAGTCCTTCCAGGTGTGTATATCTATGCTAACATCATATTATAATTACTCCTTGTCAGCTACATACTACACTGTATAATAAAACACATAGGTAACTAATTGCCCACCACCAATACAGAGATAGTACTTAACAATAGTGATATGATATATACACACATATATATATATATATATAAATACATAATTATGCAAAATTCAAGATGACAGTAGAAGAAAATGCAAGTAATTAATAAGAGGTAACAAATATTAAAATGTACACATATGACATTTTGTTCAATCATTAAGCTATTATAAGATTAGATAAGATAAGACTAGAGAAGACAAGATAAGATAATACAGTATAAGATAAGGTAGAATTAGATAAGATAAGATAAAATATGATAAGATAAGTTAACATAAGATAAGATAACATAAGATTAGATAATATTAGATAATATAAGATAAGAAAAGAAAAGATAATGAAAGTATGAAAAGATAAGATTAGATTTGATTGGATAAGATAAGATAAGGACAGAAAAGATAAGGGAAATATGAAAAGATAAAGTTAGAGAAGATAAGATATGATAAATTTAGATAAGATAAGATAAGATAGGAAAAGATTAAATAAGATGAGGTCAGATAAGGAAAGAAAAGATAAGGAAAGTATGAAAAGATAAGTATAGATTAGATAAAAAAAGATAAGATATCTAAATTAGTTTTACATTTTATATTCTTATATCATGTATATATTTATATATTTTTGTATTTTATTTTTTTACATTCGCTAGATGATGGATTAAGAACTGAAAAGATTTCATTTATTATTTATGACATTCATATTATAAGATGTTTTACTTTTCACAAATTGAAAGGTAACAAATTTGTTCCAAGGGTGCATATTTATTTGGTGTTATTTTTAAATTTATTGTTGTGAAATATGTACATTTGTATATTTTACAGTTTTATATTATAATTTTTCTAATCTAATCAAACAGACAGAAAATATGAATAAAAATAAATCGAGAAAGAAACTTTTGAAGATGAAGAAGAACTTTATTCATTAATAATAAACATATTTACAACATGGTAAATAATATACATAGCAGTGCAAACATTCTGGGAAGTATGTATGACACTTGTAATCTAATACATTAATCTTCAATTCGAAATATAGACTATTATATAGTCTATAGGTCGCATGTAACATGACTATATCCTCATATGTGTTTTATTAAAATAAGGTGTCTATGAACACTTCCAAATCTAGTCTTCTCTTCCTCATATATTATGTTAAATTTAGATTGATTTTTTAATATAAAACCTAAAAGTTGCCGTTTATATAACTCTCTTAACTTTAAAAGTTTGATTTCTGATGTTACTTTATTACTATTATCAATTGTAAATTTTAGAACAGACACTTGCAAAATTTTATTAGGTTTAATCTAATACTTAGCTATACTACCCAATATGTATTATACTGCCGGAGAGAAAAAGCTGATACAATGCCAAGTACAAATGTCTCAAATGCATTGACAAAAATAACTGTTTCAAGTAATAAAACGTGTAATATAATTTCCTTAATAATGAAAGTAATAATAATGATAATGTAGACTACTTTGTTATGGGTTATACTTTTTTTATTATTTTTTAATTATGTTCTTAATGATATCTCGGCGAAATATGTGGATTATGTACCTGGCTGCCAAATCCTTATGAATTAAATTTCTTGACTCTAAATATCTCATTGCAGCAGCAATCTGTGTACCCATGTACATTAATGAACCAAATCTGGAAACAATTTTTGAAATATTATATAGTGAAAAAATAAGTGGTCCAAGTTACTTTATTTAAATAGTAAGATACGCCTAAATACATGCGCTTCTTAATGTTAAATAAGTCCTTAATATTAAAACTAATAGTACTGTATTAGAGCGAACAAAAATAATAAAATATAACATAAATATTTGGTTATACAGGAAAATGTGAATAAAAAAATCTGCAAGAAAAACAAAGAAAATATGATAAAACAGCAGATGAAGTTAGATACGTATGCACATTGTAACCTGTTACATATAGTATTTAGTCTAAAAGATCAACAGTACCAATTTAATAGCATATACACTCAATGTAAGGTACTTAGGTAAATGATCTGTTAAAATTAAAACTATATACTATAACATTGTGGTGCACCTGAACAATAAGTTTTGACAGAGGACTTTGAGTATGAGATGAGTAACACAGAGATGTCTATTGTTCAACTATGAATTTTTTGCTTAATTAAATAAATATAGTTAAATTTTAACTTAAGGAGTTGGTAAATACCTAATCGAAGGTTTTTTCAATATCAAGTAGTAGTAGTGATAAAGGATTTTCATTGTTGGTTCCATCATTCACCTGTTGAAATATTCAGGTCTGCCATGTCAAGAAAAGACGTCACCATATTGATCATCAAATGTATATTAAGATTAAGGTTGTCGATTATTTAATTCACTAGTCTCGCAACAATAGTTGTCAAGTAGTACATCAATGTAGCTACCTCTGTGTAATAATAACAAATATAAGAGGATCACACACACACACACGTACACATACTGCAGTCCTGAAACAGTTGACAGAGAAAATTTGACTGTTAACTCAATGGTTGAAATTTAATATCAGCTTGCCACACAAAATTTTTCATCATCGGATATAACTCATCAGTGGCAAGCCTCATTAGGTCCTGTAGGATGGTAGATGCGTGCATTTGCATTGTATATAATTAATGTGTCAAATTCTAGCCAATTTTGTGCGCATAAAATGATGTATAATGGGCTGGTCACAATGTTCAGCAATGAACAATACAATGATAATGATGATGATAGTAATAACAAGTAATACTTACGATAATTTGTTAGTTTTTAAGAAGTTTGGCAGATCTCCAAACTCCGCATTGCAGTCGATAATTAACCAGGGCAGATTTTCAACCGTGCAGACTCCTAAAAATTTGGCAATGTTGCTGTCTTGTAAGCTCATTAAACATTTCATTTCACTCAATGAATCTGATTTTTGCGTTCGAGCTAGAACTCGACCACTGTCAGTCAGGTGTATGCCGTCCGTTTTACAAAAGAACACCTGAGAACATATTAAAAATAATTATTAAACTTTTAATCGATATTCAGAATTATTAAAATCGTTTACTCTTTTGATTTGAACTATTTCTTTTTCAAGTTATTGCAAGAGCATCTCTGCACCTTCTACTCTTTCTTAATTGTTTCAGAATTTCAATAATTTTAGAACGCTTACAAAATTGTCAAACACACCCTTAATATCAAAAGCTTTACTATGCTTATCGAGTTATTGTCTTTTCCAAAAACAATAAAGTTGTAAAGTTTTCTAATTGCCATATCAGAAGAATAGTTGCGTCTAAACTCAAACTGATTTCTATGAAAAATATTTTAAAGTTCGATTTCATTTAATAATTTTACTTTAATGATCTTTTCATATAATTTACCAACTGAATTTAACAACAACAACAACAACAACGTATATTTCAGCATAATTTACATTGAATATACACAAACCAAAAATTTTAAATAATAATTACGTAGCGCCCAGGATGGCTCACCGTACATCAGAAATAATAATACAAAGACCCGTAATAAATAAAAGAAGTAATTATACTTATAATGACAGCAAAAAATAATTGAAAAAAAACTGTACAGCAAAAAACAAAAAATTAAGATAGTAATAATAAAACAAAAGAAAAAACACGTTAGACATTAAAAAATAAATAAAGGAATATTAATTTCTAAAATAATCGCCATATAACGTTACAACAGGTTATGTTTGAACCTTCTATGTTTATATTTACTATACATAAATTGGGGTTGATCGTAATTACCGATGGTAGAAATTAAACTATTATCGTGGACTAAGCAGTCATCGCAGAACTTACGCGTTAAATTTAAGATATGGTCCTTAATATAAGGCATAGTGTAGCATGCATGTCAACGATTTTGTGGTATCTAGGGACATTTAGCACACATCTGAGACACCTATTTTGAAATACTTGTAACTTATTAAAATTTGTATTTGAAATAAAACTCCAAGCTGGACAACAGTACGTCATTATGGGGCGTATAAGTGTTTTATACAGAATTAATTTATTATTTACATTAAGAAATGATTTTCTGTTGATTAATGGATATATGGCAGATATACTCCTGCTAGCTTTGAAGGTAGTACGACTGACATGTTCAGAAAAATTTAGTCTGTTATCCAAGACTACCCCGAGGTATCGAACATGTTTTGACCAACTTACAGTGGTAGAGTTGACCTTAACTTCAGCAGGTAACGTGGGACGCCTGCCGGTGAAAAATATAGCCTCCGTTTTATCACAATTAATATCAATTTGCCATTTTTTATAATAACGAAAGACACAATTTATTTCTGACTGTAATTTATTAGTAATTGCTTTAGGTATATAAGAAGTACAGAAAAGAGCTGTATCGTCTGCATAAAGAGCAGTCTGAATATCAGGTAGGTTTGGGAAATCAGATAAAAACAAAGTAAACAGAAAGGGACTCAGAATACTACCTTGGGGGACCCCCGCTGAGCACGTTTTCATAGTAGACCTTGAATCATTGATGGTAACGTAAAATAGTCTGTTTGCTAAATAACTGCTAATAACGTTGATTACATAACGAGGAAACTGATATTTTATCATTTTGTAAATAATACCTTTATGCCAAGCAGTATCGAAAGCCTTCGCAACATCCAGGAGAACCATACCAGTATGTTTATTACGATTAAAATTATGCGTGATAAACTCCGTGATACGTGCTACTTGCTGGGTGGTGGAATAACCTGGACGAAAGCCAAACTGTGTATTAGGAATGATTTTTTGGTTATCTGCATGAAGTCTTAAACGGGATAGTATAATTTTTTCCGCTATTTTGCTTAGATTGCTCAATAAACTAATAGGATGTATGTTACTTGCACACGAGGCATCCTTTCCGGGTTTGGGAAGAGCAATAATATCTTCCAACTATTTGGATAATAACCGAATCTAAAGATAGCATTAATTAAATTTGTAAGTTCAATAATAGCTTTTAGCGGCAATTTCTTAATAATGGGAGTAGAAATATTGTCATCCCCTGACGAACCTTTTACTTTTATAGCTTTAATATTGTTAAGGACTTCACTTGGGGTGACAAGAGGGAAAATATTGGGCAGTAGATTGACATTGAGGAATTTTTTAACAGCTGAATGAATTTTTCTCACTTGATAGCCAGATGCAAAGTTAAAATTACGATTATGAACTTTGGAATACTCTGATGCTAAAAACTCAGCTTTCGCTTCATTTTTGTAAACATAGTTATTTAAGTGTGAATCGTAGAGTGGTGGAAGAGCTGTATGCTGTCTCGTGTATTGTCTGCAAACTCTCCATAGCCGACTATCATTAGGCTCAAGCTTAGAGAAAGTTGAATTGAAATTGTAATTTTTAAATTTACGCAAAAGAAAACTAACCAATTTATTAAGAAAATTAAACATGTTTTTCAAATTTTGAGAACGATTAGAGAAACGATGCTTAACGATCTCCTAATATAATTTTTGAATTTGACGAGAATTGCGATACAATTTGGTAGTGCCATATGCGGATAATTATTAAGTGGTTTATTAGGAATAAAAAGTTCCGACGAAGAATTAATTAACTTCGTAAGAGTTGATAAATGATGGTCAATATCAGCAGGACTATGTAGATTAAGAAGCAAATTAATATTATTGTTAATATACTCCTTAAATCCTGCCCAATTTGCATTTTGGAAATAACAATGTTATTGGTCTATAAGAGCTACATTTCGTTTAATCTTCATTAAGTTTATTGATGAGCTTAATATCCTCAACCTTCCAGATATCAGGAAACATCTGGAATTTTAAAAGGGATTCAAACATGTATGAAAAAAATACTGAATTTTTACTAAATGATTTTGACAACAGTGTTAGAAATTTTATCCGGCGCTGGGGATTTATAAACTTTTCAATTATTAATAATATCGATCAATTCAACATATGAAATATTATAGTTAGGATTAAGCTCGTGAAATATATGAACTAACAAGATTTTCTCATTATTAGGATAGAAATACTAGAAGAGAACTTTGAATTTTTCTTCATTGTTGGTTATAATTACTTTATTATCTAACTGTAATGCAGAAAAGTCAAAAGGCTTAAATTTCCCGGCTATTAATTTATATGGTTTGCTCCAACAAAAAGAATGTTGAAAAATGTTTTCCATACATTTAAACTAGTTTCTTCTATTAATTTTTTATAAGTTTTATTTAACAGGGCAAGAATAGTTTTAAAAATGATTTTTTTAGTTATAGATTCTATCTTATTAAACTTACATCTGATTTAATTAATACAAACTTTCAAAACTTTCTTTTTCTCGCTTATACGAAGACTGGGCATTTTTGTTCACGATTTATTAAAAAAAACGTGCGCAAACCCCGCTAATTCTTTAGTCCTATTTGTTATTATAGAACTTTAATTTAAAAAAAAAAAAAAAAATTAACAAACATGATTTAAGTCCGGTAGATTTGTCTCGAATATTACGGGGGAAAATTGATTTCTTTTAAGTGTTCCTTATTCCCGGTAATATCTTTAAACAATTGTTTTTATAAAAGTACTATAATAATAATAATAATAATATTATTAATAATAATAATAATAATAATAATAATAATAATGATGATGATGATAATAATAATAATAACCTTCATCGATTTAAATTAGTAAACTCTCCGAACTGTCTTGTTTGCGGATCAATGAGCATTGACGATGCGCAACATCTAATTTTTTAATGTAAACGTTTTAGACAGTTAAGACATGAGTACAATATATACGCAAATACGTCATTAATCTTAGACAGAAATAATGCAGACAGAATGATACTTTCTTTTTTCACGATTTAATGAGGGAAAAGTTAACTATGAAATACAGTGGTCAAATTCCTTGACTCAAAAATAAATATTAGTTGTTATGATAGTAGTAGTGATTTTCAATTAAGTAATGGTATTAACTAATTCGGTAATACAAATGTTATCCCAATATAAGTTAAGATAATGATTAGAAAAAAAAATGTATATATCTATCTATCTATCTATATCTATATATATATATATATATATATATATATATATATATATATATATATATATATATATATTTACTTTGAATTCACGAGTTACTTGTAAGAAATACATTGTATATTCGATATTTCGCAACTAATGTTTCAATAGTAGTTAAGATATAAATATTAGTATTGTTATTAATAATATTTATTTTAATAATGTAAATATGCGTTTGTTTCATTATTATGTTTAAATGGTAATGATGACTAAGAACTATCATCAGCGTTAACCAATTTTAAGTAATTTCTGTGCTATTCTATAAGCTTAAAATTTAATCTACACACATTAATATTCGTTAGTTAATAATTTATTATTAATTAAGCACACGTATTAATGAATGTACACAGAAAGGATTAATAAACTTGCGCCACTGGTTAAACGGAATTGGGTTTAAAAAAAAAGTAATAATAATAATAATAATAATAATAACTCACATCTCCCATGTAACTGGAGCCTATTTTTTTCTTTACCATCAGATTTTCTCTAGAAATGGTAACCACGTCTGTATCTCGAAATCTGACAAACATTCCCGGCATTTTAATAATATTCCACGTCATCGGTTGGAACGCTGACTGAAACGTGAAAAATACGTTCGAATTTTTTAATTTCATTTATAGATAACAAATTGTAACGATTTTTTCTTCATCGAAAAGAATTTCGTAAAATTATATTCAAATAATAATCAGAGTATCACGATAATATACATAAAGCGATATAAATCGATAATGCGAAAGTGTACACGACGCGTATCAGCGAACGCTTTCAGAAAATTGAAACTGTAACTTTCCCGAGAAGAAGGCCCTCTATAATTCGTGGAATTATGCTGTCGGATAATTCCGTTATAAACCGGAGAAACGAAATGCTCAGGCGTTATTTCAGACGGAAGAAGATATAATATCAACGAAGCAACAGCAAAAGAAAAAGGTTTTTCTATTTACTCTACTCGAGAAAAAAAAAACAAAAAACTAAACTAAGTAATAAATAATATAACTGATCTTGTAAAAATTCTCCATTCGTCAAATAGTAAACTATGACCCAGAGAAGACGGATGTTGTTGTTTTTTTTTAAAGCGCAGTTGGTAACACTGGTACAAAGCAAACCGCGTGCTCCATGTTTAGTATATACGAGGGATTTGTTTTTGTCCAGTTTCACTTATCATTGCATCCTATAAAGGAGCGCGCGCTTTGCGTAGAGCATCGATAACGAGTTTCGAAAAGAATTCAAAGTTGCGCGATTTTTTATTTTTTTTTTTTTTTGTGAGGATACGTTAAGAGCCTCGTTTACGAAACACGTTCTATGGAAGATCTGAATGAACTGGTACTACGGGCGGAAAGTGTCGTCAAAAGAATCATAGACAGAAGGAAACTTCAGTAGGTGGATATCTCCAGCGATGGTTATACAGAAGCGGAATTAAAGGAACAAAGTGAAAATCGCATTAAACGTCAAACTCCGATCGGAGACGGTCAAGAAGAAATTTAATTTTCAATTTATCGTAATTTTTGTTAATTTTTTTATTAATTTTTTTATTAATTTTTTTATTAATTTTTTTATTAATTTTTTTATTAATTTTTTTCCCTCGCTAGTTACTTTATATCGTGCGGTTACTGTACGAGTTTTATATTTAGGTAAATAATTGTCGATTATAAAGATAAAACGCGCGATATTTACTTGAATCGGCGCGTGCGGCATATGTGGATGATCGGCGGTTCTTTTTCTGGGTGAACTGTGAAGTCGATCTAAAGCGTTACTATTTTTGATTTCGGTTTGACGATGACATTCGTTACTATTTTTGATTTCGGTTTGACGATGACATTGCGATAATAAACATCGACATCTCGGTGAACACTGAGTGTACTGATCAGTTTGCAATGGACATTGAGGATTTTTCGCGGAATCGAGCGACGTCTGTATATGTGACGAACGCTGAACGTTACCGCTACTTAACTTTATCTTTTGGCCGGCGGCCGAATTACGAGAAGGAAATTGACGATTAATATTATTAGTAGTATTATCGAGTAGAGTGGCGTATTGCGGTAGCGAATTTGACTGAATACATAAAGGATGTTCCGGCGTTAACGGTGTTAACGTATTTTCCGCTTGACAACATAGCGGAATGGGTTGTGTTTGCTGCGATGGTAAATAAGAACCGGATGGTAATTGAATGTTATTAAACGTTTTAGATTCTAACTGATGCTGATCGCGACTGTTGGACGAGGATTTCCAAAGTCCGGACAATAACGGAACTTTAAATTTACGCGACACCGAACGAAATTTTATTTTAGATTTGGACGGGCTAGCAAAATTAACCGATTCGGTTTTCTTCTTCGAAGACGATTTAGGCAATTTAAACAGGTTTCGCAGTACCGACGTTTCCGCGCTACGCTTATCTGAAGTTTCCGAATGAGTCGGAAGTTCAGGTTGCTGTCGCGACGACGACGACGACGACATAGCGTATTCTAAAGCAGTTTGAACGCGAGACGCTCCGAATACAGGTTTCGTAATGAAGGAAACTGCGCGTTTAACGGTCGGCGTAGAAAGATGTTCCGACGCGGATGACGACGATCTTCTTAAACTCGACAACCATGATGTTTTTTCACGCTTCGACGAAGGAGTTGAACTACTTTCCGACATCGGAGAAGCGGAAGATTCTACCGGCGGCGTCGAAGGACTTAAAGACGGTTCCGGCGTTGTAGACGTTGAAGCTTCGCTCGGAATTGGACGAGTCGAATTTTCCTTCGGTATAGGTGTTAATAGTTCAGCCTTAGTCGAAGAAGTTACACTACCCTCTTCCGAAGCCGGGAAAGTAGAAATTTTTTTTTTCGGAATCGATCGAGTGGAATATTTTTCCGTCGCCGGTGGAATAGTTAAAATATCGGTCGTAGCTACTTGTTCCGCATTCGAAGGAAACTTTTCCGCGACTGAAGAAGCCGCCGGTGAAATTTCTACCGCAATCGGAAGAATCGACGGTCTATTCTGCGATGAAATTAAACTATTCGTCGGAGACGGAACAGACGAAGTTTCTTTCGGGGTCGTCGAAATTTTATCCGAATTCGAAGCATCGGATTCGTTTTCTTTCGTCGTCACAGCGCACAGATTCGGAGTCGAGTGCGATTTAACAGTCAAACCGGAAGATCTAATCGCTGGAAGTTGACGTTGTAAATCCTGATCGATGTTATTTTTCCTAACGGTATTCGGAGTTGCGATAGCCGGGAAAACAATTTCGGACGGTCGATTACGATAATGATCGATAGATATATCGGGAATCTGTTCGGTTTTTACCGTTCGCTGTACGATAGATATCACGTTACTTCGATACGTTTCGCTCGACGTATAATAGCTGCCGTTTTTCGGAGGTGGTAAAGTTGCGATCGATTGTCGTAATACCGGTGTCAGATTTTTTCTAATCGGCCTTCTTGGTTTAAGCGGTAATTCGCGATCGGATTCTCCGCTAGTAACCGTCGATAATACATCGACCAT
The DNA here is from genome assembly GCA_032883995.1 of Coronaproctus castanopsis. Classification (NCBI taxonomy): domain Eukaryota; kingdom Metazoa; phylum Arthropoda; class Insecta; order Hemiptera; family Monophlebidae; genus Coronaproctus; species Coronaproctus castanopsis. Next base: position 90,036,910 of record CM065054.1, read on the forward strand.
CTTGACGGGCTCTCTTTGCGTCGAAGTCGTTTCTGCGTGAAAACAATCAACATTTTTTTTTTTTTTTTTTTTTTTGTAATATTTACATTGCCATTTTTGAAAAATATCTAATAATTCGTTTTCGGATATTCGGAAAGTGAAATTTAATAAATTTAACCTGGAATTGAGCTCGCAAATGTTAGTGTATTTAGACCGATAACATTGCTAACGGGATTTTTTTTGTTTTTAGTTTGTTCCCGATTTACCCGCGGTGGGGCTATTGCTTAAAATCTAGGTGTTATTATAAAGGCAAGGGGACTGGTGTGCTTAAAGCTAAATAATTATAGAAGTGCGTATAAGTAGTGTGTAGCTGAAAATTAATGTAATAGTCGCCTGTTTGTGTACTTAATCTAAGGGCAGTGATCGGATGAAAAACATACATCGACTACCTGCGTGCATAAAGAAACTAAGTGCATAGAAGTGATAAATAATAATAAATACATAATATAGAAGAAAAAATTTCAGAAACAACGATACCGAAATATATGTTGTCGATAACGAAATATACAATTTATAAAAATCTTAGAAAAAACATGTAGAAAAAAATCATTAGTAAAAATAATAATAATAATAAAAACAGAAAAGTACTTTTCCGAAAGTCTATTATAAATACGTCGTTAAAAGAAAAACATTCTTCATTATGGTCGAGATAAAAATATTTTAAATTTAAAACAGTTACGAACGTAATTACATATTTGAACATATTAATAATAATATATAGTCAGGTAAATTAGAAACGAATTATCAGTATCGGCGAGACATGCAACACCGGGAGCGAATATTGCATTCACGTTTGAATTTAGCTAATTGTCCTTGATTAATTTGTTATCGTAAGTTTGAAAAAATTCGAGGAAGGCTACGTGATTCTTTCTGTTCCGAGATAAACGAATTTTTATATTTGTTAATATCGAAAGTGTCACGCAGTGAAGAGAAGGCAGGACACTCGAAGATAAAATGACGAGTATCATCAACCGGAATCCTTAGAACACACGGGGTGGTGCAGCTGTCAGCAGTGGCGAGCTTAAACCTGAACAAATAGGCTTGAAACCTATCATGCCCAGAAATCAGGATTAAGGAAAGTATATGAAAAAAAACAACAAAAAACGATTAAAGTTTAAACTTAGTAGTATCGGAGTGCGGGAAATACACTAGATAAAGGTCGATACGGTTGGAGAGACGGATATTCCGCGTAATTAGCATTATTTAAATATCGTCGAAGAATCGAGGACGGCGTTTAGATATACACGATATTAATAAGTTCCAAAAAGAGATTTCGACTGGATAAAATGATCGAATGTCCTGCATGCAATACTCCTCTTACCATCACTCACATCCTAGTTTCCTGTCCAACATATACCTTTCAACGTCAGCTTGCTGGCCTTCCTCTCAACCTTCCCATACTATTACAACGCACTTCATCCGCCGAGACTAAACTTCTTCTCTTCCTTAAAATCACAAACATCTTTCCTCTAATCTAGTTTCTTACACCTTTTCCTTCCGTGCCTCTGGCCTAAGTAGCAGGATACGGTACGGTCACAAATCAAAAAAGAAGAAGAAGAAGAATGATCGAAGAAAATGAAAAATAGCGCTATTAATTTACACAGCTTTTACAGTTGATTAAAAGTTTCACAGAAGATAAGTAAAAGTTTGACATATAAAACTGATCTTGTTGAATATAATCTTATCGCAGCTCAACGATCTGCACTTTCACGTCGATGTTAAACATCGCTATGCTGTTCGTGTAAAGCGGTCGAAGAAAATAATAAATTACACATCGATGATATTCTAGCGATCGCAGGACTCGGTGAAATAAGATAACGCGATACTACTGCGGAAAGGATAAATTCAAAAATGATAGAACTCGGCCTAAATGTAATAATAATAATAATAATAATATAATATATTTTTCATTTTTGATTTTACATAATATAAAAATTTATACAGTGGAGTATATTATATAACAACCTCGACCGCATTACAAATAATAAATAGTTTAATCTATAATAATAAATAGCTAAAAGTTAATAACGCAGAAAAAGTGAAAAAAACCTGCACGAAAGAAAAGATAAAAGATTAAAACTAGAAAAACGGCCTAAATGTAAACATCGACAAGACATACTCGGAGGAAACGTAATTGGAATTCCAGCGGGATATCGAGAAAAAAATATAATTAATGAAAATATCATCTTTAGAAATTAAGTTAAATACCTTGAAATAATAATCCGTCAAAAATCTGATTTACAATAAACATATATAACCCGCAAAATTATTAGAAAACTTTATAATAAATTTAGATCGTAATAAATTTTGGCCTTACAAAAGAATTGTATAACGCTATTTTATCAGTAACATAGATCCACTTATTTAAAAAAAGCCGACGTCTGAAATAGTTAAAATCGTTACAAGGATTAATTTTCATAAACGTTAAATACATCAGCATATAGAAGTGTTTATTGTAATTTGAAAGATATTGATTTTTTAATTAAAATAAACAACATAAAAAAAAAAAGTTAAAATCACTGAAATATTTTCTTTATCGAAAATTACAACAAGTTTTTCGGCTGTTATATTAAGTGAATATTTAAAACGATGAAAAATATAAAATGAAAAAATATTAAACTTATCGAAAAAATCATTTAAAAAAAATTAATCAAACAATCCGAGAACTCTGAAGTGAATTTAAAGAAACATATCGAGGGAGATTTTTTTTTTCTAATACCTTGTATAGAATACGAACAACTCCAAAAGCTCTCTAAAGTTGTTATATACTTGATTATTAAAAATAGTTAAAATCACTAAATTTATTTTTAATTATGCGAAGCTTTTCGGCAATTACGCCATTGTCAAGCTATATACAGTTAAAATTAATTAATATAAAATCATAACATATTAATTTAAAACTAAGTTTTCAATTAATATGTTATGATTTTATATTAATTAATTTTAACTGTATATAGCTTGACAATGGCGTAATTGCCGAAAAGCTTCGCATAATTAAAAATAAATTTAGTGATTTTAACTATTTTTAATAATCAAGTATAAATAAAAATCACTACATTCCACAATCAATAACTTTAAAGTTGTTATACTAAAAGAAAAAAATATATATATAATAAACCGGGAGAATTTTTTTTTTTTTTTTTTATGAATGAAATTGCAAAGCTCGGAGTGAGAGATTTAATTGATTTCGTTTTATTCATTAAGTTAACCAATCTGTATTTGCTTATCTATTAAGTTAATTTGTAACAATTTATGCGCGTTAAACAAATAATACGAAATTCGTAAAAAATACAAATAAAAAAAGTAAGTTATAAGATATAAAAGAGATACCATCTAGTGCAGAACTGAAACAGGATAATAATGACGCTATCCCATTCGATATGCCCTCAAAAAAACGAAGATTAATGAAACGTCGGGACGGCAGCAAAAAAATGATTGAGCGTTCAAGGTCGAGCGACGACTAGAAGAAAAGACGATAATATAACGATCGAAATACCGGTACTCAAAAAAAAAAACTGACACTGAAGATCTGGATAGTTTATTGTCAATAATATTATAACACTGTCGACAGATACCAGAAATACCGGCAATTAAGACAGATAAGACGAAGCAAATTTCGACAAAATTATTCACCGAAACGCCGGACGTGGTATTCAGGAAGAGTTCAAAATGAAGCACGACGGGCATCCGGATAGATTGAGTAAAGCATTTCGTAGATGATTACAGATTTAAATAGGCGTTTCGATGAAATACGGCTCGAAATGAAGCTAGTAAAACAAAAAATAACGAGATAAACACAGACGAAAACATTTACGAAGTAGTTGCAAAACAGATATATCATACGTACGATAAAGAATTTCAACGAACAAATTATAACGCGGGCAAAAATGACTATGTCACTCGGGTGGCATTTAGAAGATGAAGTGTAAAGTATTTAAAAACCGATAACTATCGATTAATCGAAAAACTAAAACAAGATTTCGGGACATTCACAAAAAACGAACATAGAGGAAATAAGGAAGATGCGGGCAGAGTAGATGATGTTGAATGACGAAAAAGATTGTAAAACGATGCGGTAGATGAAACGAAGTTGGGTCGGTCATGCGCGGTCTGAAGAAAACAGGTTGGAAAAAGCGTGTTCTACAACGGTGACAACATATGGAAAGAGAGCCTAAGGAAGAAGAACGCTAATTCGACTGGATGACGATATAGTAAAAATCGCCGGTGACGAGAATTAGATTAGAAAGACTTATGACGGGAACGAATGGATCGGGAAAAGCTTAACGCCCAGCCCCAGGGGACCAATACTGGCTAATGCGTAAATACGCGTACAATTGATACGCGTTGATTCGCCGAAAAATAAACGTTATCAATAAAATAATAATAAAATATAATTTTATGGATTTTATTTTTTATACCATAGGCTGTATTGAAAAAAATACTCTGTAGCGAATTTTTCACGTCTTTAAGTTGCACTTCTCCCCTGCGCCCCTGGACACAGATGTTCTTTTTTTTTTCAATCGATAGCGTATTTCTTGTTAATAAAAGTTCAGACACAGATCTGACGTTTCATATTACACGTACCGCACATACTCCAGTTCTGATGATACCCGATTTGGCTTAGGAAATATGACTAATTAATCTAATTATCCCCATATTTAATCCGGGTTTCTTTTGGAATTAGTCTCTCGAATAGCATATTTTTAACTATTAACAAGTTTTCGCCATTCGATCATCTTCGACTATCCGAGCGTCGTGACCAATCAATTTTTCGTTCCCTATCCACTGCGACCGTCATCAGTTCTTCAACAGATCGGTTCAATACTCGGTCTATATGGACATCGTCCTCTGATCTTTCTAAATCCTGGTAAGGTTTTTTGATAATTAATTTTTTGCGCCATAGCAATTCTTCGTTTAACTTCTTGGCACCGAACTTTATTTGTTATCAACGCTGCAATATACACCACTTTTTCCTTTTCACATTCGAAGTACAGTTCAAAAGACCGGTAAAATATTTCCTTACGTTTTGGTATTAATAGTCCACACACCGTAGTTTAACGCGCTCGCAGTTAGGTGCGGTCGACTAAACGCATCTGTTATCTCATTTTCACGGACGCCACAACGGAGAGTCATTTAAATTTCACCGTAGTTCTACGCTTACCAAGTTGCAAATCATACTGATATAATCCTTAAAAATTCTGCGAGTCCAGAAAGTTTTAAAAGGGCAAAGTGAGTATTCAGATATTTTATCTTCTGGATATAATCCGATTAAAGAAGCAGCCTCGTATACGATATATATATATATATTTCCATAAAAAAACAAAAACATGATGAACACGTGCGTGGTATGCGAAACAACTCGGCAGAGATGTTTCGTGAAAATAAAATAGACTACTGTATAAATCTTTTTGAAATATTCGATACTGTCATCAGTGTATATAATTTCATAATACGGCTTCTCTGATATTTATTCGACAATGAAATTGTTAACTCCATCTAGAAAACTCTTGGCTACATTGAATGAGCGTAAATTGTAGCATTTGGAAGAACGGCTTATAAAAGGGGACTCTAAAGCGGTCTGGACTAAATTTATATCGTGTAGTTTATTACAAGTGTAAAGAGGTGAAGGTAAATTTTTATCCGTTCAGTATTTATTATTGCGAACTTTGTAAATATTTAGTTGTATGTTGATTACGTGTGATAAAGTTACCTGACTATAAGGTAAAATTTATCAAGGAAATGAGCGGTTCCGCGACTTCTGACTGTAAGATATTAACGGGAATGCATAGTGCCCGAACATATGCGTAGGGCCAAGGAGTCGCTGTAAAGATCATATTTTTCATTAACACAATTCGATAAAGTCGAGGCAATATTCTGACTTAAAGTTTCGTGCAACCGGAACTCAGTGTGTATATAAAATATTTATAATTCACCAAAGTTTTTTACGTACATTTATACACACATATATATATATATACATATATATATATATATATATATATATATATATATATATATATATATATATATAATATCGTTTACCTTGATAGTCCATTGCAACTGATGTTCGTTTATCTTCGCGTAATACGCCTTCAAATCTGCCACTGGTTTCATTTTCATTACTGTGGGTTTCTTCTTCTTGCATTTCATCTTCCTCGGCAATGGTCTCAGCCATGTGAACGTATTTAGGATTTAGAAAAACATGTTCGTCGTCCGGCGATCGATTCGGCGCTCGATAAAAGTACACCTGAACGGCCGAATCCATCGGCAGGGGAAACTTCATTTGTGACGGAATTGTTGGTTGAGATTGTGGAGGTATAGGCGGCGATGGAATTGCGAATCTAGGCGGAAGTCTAGTTTGAGGCGCCGTCACTGGACGGTTACAGATGTATGTTTTCGTTTTGGAGACGTAAGGATTACCCTGTAAAATGAGAAAAAATCAGACTACGCACGAAATGAAACAGTCCTTACGTCGCGCATTCGTTTTCCAAAGTGACATTGCTCAAAAATATTAATTTTTCGTGAAACGCATAAAGCTGATAGCTAAAGTTGATGCAACGTTTTATAATGAGATGTAAGTACATTACAGATTACTTTACGCACTAAAGTAAAACGTGAAGTGTAAATTGACGTAAAATTGAACGAATAAAACCCACTTTTGTTGATTGAAATAGGATAGATATAGATTTCGATGTTCTTAAATTTAAATTGTTTATCGAACGTAGCTTTAATTGTACACCGTGTCCCTTCATTCCCTGTGACACTTCACTTACCCCCGCTAAAATATAAGAACAAATTGTTAATAGCTGCAACTTATACCGCTAATGATATTCAGGTCGCAGACGTCGCTTCTTCAATTGACTGACACGTGTTTGTTACCACCAAGGTTCAAAATGTGACTTGGGGTTGATTCGAAGTGTTAAAAATGATTAGGAGGCTATTTTATAACATTTCGATGCCTTGAAAATAGTTCCGGACATTCGGACGAATCGTTATTTATTTATTTTAACACTTTTATAGCGCCGTGTATAATTACCGACATTATTACGGTACTGATGACTTAACAGTTAGATGTAGTAGATGAGGTTGGAGGAGGAAAGGGGAAATTAAAAGAGGACTTTTTCAGAGGAATCCAGATAAGCTACGAGGACGGATCGAGCGTAGTAAAATATCTGCGTAATAAGAGAGAGGTATGCGATTTGACAAAACGGGCAAAAAACAGCGAGCGGGTAGGTTAAAGTAGATGATCAGGAGAGAGCGATGTCCGAAGTCTGCTGAGTGCTGCATACAGTTGGAACGGGATAAATGAACAGGTGCTTTTCTGAGAAGTTAACATTAGGTTTTGATTGTAAGAAGGAAGTTACGGCGGTACGAATTTCACTTCTGTTGCTGGCTGCGGTGGATGAAGCATTTTAGGGATGTATTTAGTACCGGAGATTTCGGCTTTATAGATTGTTGAAGAGCGCAGTCCGTTACTTCTGAACAACGCGTAGTTTTAATCGTATTTTAACGCAATACTTACCGTCTGCAAGGCCGTCGTTACCATGGTATTCACGGTGTTCCGTTTGCGAGCGTTCGTTTGTCTGATTTTCTTTTTCCGGCAATTCGTTATTACGAAAAATCCCGATATCACGCCCAAGACCAGCAATAAAATCGTCAATAAGCAAATGGTAATTATGAAATAATTCGTCGAAGTCGCCTTCACAAAAGGAGAATCAGAAGATACTGAAATAAACCAAAAAAAAAAATTAATTGAGGATAATTTTTTTCACGTTTCTTTTATCGGGCTTCCATACAGTTTACCCATAAACATATATTTCCCCACGATTTGTCGTATATACACATACACAAGTACACCTTTAACATACAGATATACACGGACGTGTACATTTACAGGTTGCAGGTAAATATGGAATATAAATTTTCTTCGAGACAAGTGAAATACAAAAAATATACGTATAGTTCGAACGAATGGATCGTCCTGTTCATCATCATCGCTATTGTTACCGAATGTCGGCTAACATTTTTCCAATTATTTGTCCGTCCTGATGCATTGCAGAACGGTTCAACCGGATTTGCACACGATGCAACTGCTCTATACACTCACGTTGTTCTTCATTTTTTTCCCGGCGATCTCTAGACCGTCCCTGCTATAAGAAGATGTAGCGTATTATATCATTATACGTCAGTTTTCGATGTTTGGCTATATTTCTCTACTTTTATTTAAACGATTTCATATTTCACGGTTTCTTAAGTACATTTCACTTGAAGAATTCTTCTGCGATATCATTTCGAAGGCGTCTAGTTTTTCTCTAACGTCTTTGTTGTTACAACTTTCAACGACATACAACCGAGCATGTAACGTTCTATCAGTCTTAGCTTTAATTCTATATTTACGTTTTTACTACATAATATAGTCCTGCGCTCCTATAGAAAAAGTGCATTGCGACCTTTCTCGATTTCTCGACCCGGATTGTTTTATTTCGTTCGCTCGTAATTTTGTTCATTTACGTTGCTACCTCGATATTACTTTACCAATCGTTGTTCCATCAGCTGTTTAATGGTGATGTTATCGTGTTTTCGTTTTTCTTGTTCATTAACGTGTACTTCGTTTCGTTAATATTTACATGCAATCCGTATTCTTTGTATGTTGTCGTGATGCACGAATTTCTGTTATTCTTTCATAGAATTCGATATTAAAATGGTGTCATCTGTGCCGGGTTAAAAGTTCTAAATCAATATTCCGATATGTACCCTATAACCGCCTGGCGTGCCTCAAGAAAGTTAGACCCGCTGCTCTATTTCCGATTATCCAGCCTGGCACGCCAGGCGGTTATATGTACCCTATAACCGCCTGGCGTGCCTCAAGAAAGTTAGACCCGCTGCTCTATTTCCGATTATCCAGTTGATAATAACGTGATTACGTTTATAGATGGACACGGCGTTGTTAGCTAATAGATAACGAGGAAACTTTTAATTACAAACATTTTTGTCGAATGTTGAGAACTGGCTGAATCGTTAAGCAAATGCGTACGCGCAAGTTGATTAGCGAAATTTTACAAATAAACCGTCGTCGATATTAAATTGGGTGTGGTAATTAGCGGTCAAGAACAAATATGTAAAATATCTAGACATTTTTATTTAGTTAGCAATTTAGGCCGTAAGCGTGTTATTCAAAAAGCAAAAACATTAAGACATAGAACTACAAGAACTTTATTAATTAGAAAACAGCCTCACAGTATTATATCAAGTAAAGCACGTATAGAGACATATGGTTTAATGTTGTTGTCATTTTAGACAAGAGACTAACGTTTTCTAAGCATATCGACCATGCATCATTGAAGACAAACAGAGCAATCTGTTCGATTTATCCCATTTTCAAACGCAAATCTCACTTAAATATTAATAATAAATTAATAATCTACGAGTCAATCATTAGGCCTATTTTAACATATTCATGTCCAGTTTGGTCTTCAGTCTCAAATGCCAGTTTTAATAGACTGCAATTAGTATCGATGTCTTAGATGTATCCTCAATGTCCCCGTATACACTAAAATTTCATATATGCATAGTGCTCTGCAGACCACCATATGTAAAAGACTATATCCTCAAACTAACCCAAAAAATTTGTCTCAGTTGTAGCGTGCACCGTAATAATTTACTTCGAGCAATAGGAAATTACAATTCCAGGGAACTAAGTATTATACTAAGTATAAGCATCGACGCATTAAACATAATGTATTATTCTCATAGCGTTATAATTTGCTTTCGTTTCCATTACTTATAAATGATATTACGTATTCGTTATATAAACTTGTTATTTTTTAAATTACCGCTTTTCATTTGTGATGGTTTTTTGTCTGACCATCAATACTATTTTCATCTTGTATATTTATACTTTCATAAATGGAGAGGGCATTTGTTCCATTTATTAAATATTATTATAACTTTTTAATATAATGCCAAATACACGCGTTTTACATTTTTACATTTTGTTGTGGGAAAAGATATACACATAAATAAGGATCCAACCGTAATAAGGCCGTAAGACTGATTACCTCGTCATCCTGGTACGTATATATCTAATCGTACTTTGCACCGAGACTTGAATATCCCGTATGTAAAAGACGAAATTGAAAGCTCTGTTAAATAGGTGTCGTTTGGAGACTTATAAAAACGTATTGGCAATTAATCTACTCGACACTAGTCTCGCGATGTTCGTAGGCTAAAATGTACTCGATTTTTTAATCTAGCCTAGGTTTTCTATAATAATAGTGGGGGTCGTCCTCCGTTGGACAAGTTATTTCGTGTTCCAGTTGCTAGATGGCCACCTAGCCGATCGTGATTTTAGTATTTATATTAAAAAATAAAACGTCTAAATATTTAAAAAATTAAAAAATCTTTCACCGTGGTTTGCCTTTATTATCTAGTAATCTTTGGTATTATTTCTTCATATAATATGCTCTATCCGGCCACATCTTCGTATCTTTTATTACGTGTACCTCTAATGTCGTTCTTAATGATGGCGCTCGTGTGTATATTCCTCGGTCGGAAGAATTAAAATACTTAGGGGGGGTAATTTCGGATTTTCGACGATCATCAGCCGCATGAACCAGATAGCGCGTATAACAGCATCCGGATGCTTTCGACGATATTTCATCGGCAGTTATATCTTAAATACTGTCGACAAAAAGCTGATTTCGACCGAGGTTAAACATACGCGTGTAGGGCTCGGGTTTCGATCTACGACAGTACTTACAGCATGTAAGATGCAAAAGTAGATACGTACCAGGAATTGAAAGAAAATACGAAAAAACTTGAAAATCCTCTACATGACACTTAATTATATCTTAGGTAATTTTTTTACCTGTATCAGCTAGATTGCAATTTATCCGAACGTTAAAAAAATATATATTCATAATTATTCACTAGTAACTGCAAGTTTAGAGGTACAAAAAAAATTATTTACAAATAACAACTTAGCGAACTACTACTGGTAGCAGTTGATGATTTAACGTGATTTCGATGAATGATTTTGCGAGTGTAACTATTAACAACGTTTTCATTCGTCTTCTGATCACGGTTATCGCTACTTTCAGATTAAAAATAACAGTAAGTTGAAATAACTACCACGCTTAGAATAAATGCACTGAGAAGTGTGTGTGTGTGTGTGAACTTAATCTTTTTTGAAAGTTCAAATCTGTTTCATTCAATTATTTCCCACGTTCTGATCTGTTTCGGATCTTGAATCTAGTGATTTGAAAATTTTAAGCGAACATTTACAACTTAAAAATAAGTGCATTATTTTCTATTTTTTGATTCCAGTTCTTAAAAACGACGGTGTAAGTATATTGTTTAATAGAAGCACAAATACAGTAGAAATAACAGATTGTCCAGAAACCGTTTAATTAAGTTCATGGCACTCCGAATAAATTGTTTTACAATATTATACCGTGTGACTAGGTTCACACATTTATTCTACGAATGATTTATTTCTGCAATGGTGAAAGTAGTTAAAAATTTTAGATCTGCTTTATTATCGCTAAAATACTCATTAGTATGATTACAGCCGGAAAGAGTGTGCTTAACAGTACCAAAGTTACACGTTAGAAAATTGTCGGAGTGTGCGATGTTATACTTGTATAATGTTTAAATAATAATAAATTGTACGTTAATTACATTCGGTGTAAATGATGTATTAACGAATCTTTTTTCAATCTTTCGGCAAAAATATTTAACTATACACCATTATTATATTCATTCCAACGTGATTGAAATTTATTTATATAACGCTTATCTAACACATGTATACAAACTGTTTAAAAAAGTTTCCAACGAAATAAGATTGTAGATATTTTACGTTACTGAATTCGTGATCTGAATTTATATTATTTTTTATGAAAAATATTTCACTACCGTTAGATATGTAAGAAAAATCTTCAAAACTCAAATAATGCTGGTATACAGAATTCAGCCGATTTCGATTTTAACAGAGATTAACAATCGCGTAAGAACAATCAAGTTTATTCTTAATAAACTAACGAGATAATTAAATGTAGGAAATTGAGATAAAGCCGAAAACTTATATATACATATAACACAAATATATATATATATATATATATATATATATATATATATATATATATATAAATGAACGTCGATAGACACGTCTTAACTTCAAAAACACTTCGAACAGACTGAGACTAACCCGGTAGTATGATCGAACTCCTGACAAGTAAAAGAAACGTGATTGGTTGAACGTCTGATAAGTAAAACAAACGTGATTGGTTGTTCCATCGAACCATACTCAGATAAGAAATCGACTGACATCGAACCAGACGCTGCGGCAATTGAACTTTAAATAATTTTAAACAAATACGTTCATCTCTATCTAAACTTAATGGTTTAATTCCGCAAAATGCTTGCCAAATAACCTGACAGTTCTGTAGGATTTAATCAATTTTAATGCTTGCTTTTCCTCGAGAAATGCTCCGTTTTTGCGTGTTCGGGCATTTTGAATTTTGAGCACGTTTGAGTGTCAAAGCGCTCTGTAAAATTTTTAAAAATGCTTTTAAAATTAAATAAACAAAATTTCCGAAATTTTATTTTATTACATATTTTTATGTACGTTCGCCTTCTGTTTTGTGGTTTATGTACATTTATAGAGGTGTATTTACTACAATTTCGGACACTTTTAAAAGTAATCATATTAAAAAAAAAATTATAATTTTATTGAAATTTAATATTGCAAAGTTGACTTTTCTGCACGGGGGCTGTTAATTTAATAGATGCGATATGCATATATGTATCTCCTATTTTTCTAACTTAAAAGCAATAAAAATTGTTTAAATTTCGGTTTAATATAAAGAAATTTAATCAATTTTATATCAACTGAAAGAACGTACCACATTGAATGCACCAGTTCTCGCCCGATTACCAAAGTTTAAGCAACGTCGGGCCAAGTTAGTACTTAGAGATGGGTGACCGTCTGGGAAAGCTTGGTGTTTTTGACAATTTATAATCATAATAATAGCTTTATTACAGGCTTATTATAAGTTTCAAGTTTTATTCGAGTTCAAGAAAACTGACTGTATCCTCCGATTTCGAATTAAATCGCCTTTATTTAAGGAACATTTTTTTTCTATTTTCGTAATAATAAATTAACGATTTCGATTTTATTTTCCAATTTATAATAAAATCTTCAATAGCTCCGTAATAGGTTTAATGATTCGGCGTCTTTATACGGCATATATATATATATATATATATATATATATATATATATATATATATATATATATATGTATATATATTATATATATACGTGCATACGTGCACATAAACATATCTAAAGGACGCAAATGACCACAGTAGTCGAGCGTCGTTTAAATAAAATATAATAATAATAATAATAATAATGATAATAATAATAATAATAATAATCAAATCAAATTATTTATTTAATAACACATAGAATGGAAAAATTTTATACATACGTATACAAATACCTACATACATACATTATACTCATATCACACATAGATATAAAATATACTCATACATATACATTCATATTCACATATATACATGATACATATATACACCTATATGCCCATGAAATATATAAACATTTTAGATACATACACACAAGTAATATGTAGATAATGAACTTAATACTAATTATAATAATTCCATTACACCATAAATACAATACATAGATATAATATAAAGTCCGCTGTGCGCATACCTGCGCGAGTAGCGGGAATTTCAATATCAATAGCTGCGTGCAAACTACCTTATGCAAATTAAAAATAGTAATATTAAAATAATAGTAACATACATTGTTAAGTGCTGAATCATTAGTCTAGTTCTACACATGCGAGTTATTAATTGAATATGAAATAAGAAAAAAAAAATGTACATTGATTTAGACATTGACAATGTTGTATAATCAAAAATAAAATTTTCTAGTTTATTCACTAACATTTACAATGCCATATAAACCAAAAATAGACTGGTACAACAAGTTTTGATTTACAAGTTGAACGAAACTTAAATTGGGGTGAAAAACACAACTAAACTCCTTAACCTGCTTAAAATATGCTTAAAATACTGATAATTAACCGTAAAAGACGCAAAATTAATTGGAAGTATGGGATACCTAAATTTTTTTAAACACACTTATTCTTGAGTTATTACTCTGAAATAGAAATAACCTTTGAATATCTATATACAAAAAACATCTTCAACGCAGCGTCACATCTCACGCTATTAATAAACAAAGTAAACAAAGCCTCCACTTTTCAACAAAACGCTAACAATTAAAATACTTATTGAAACAATTAGTGAGAGGCTAACTCACCTGTCGTTGTAACGTATTTAATTAACAATTTTCGTCGACGCCGTTTATAATTTTTCAAATCAACTTTAAGAGATGCAGGCAGTTTATTGAATAACATAGCACCCATAAAAACTGCCTGCATTCTTGTATGGTATTTATTGTAATTTGGCAGTTTAGCATATTCCGAAAACGCACTCCGAGTTACCCCATGTTTAACCGATATTTTGAATGTGTTTCTATTCTTAAATACAAAGCACAGCAATTGCATCACATACAACTGTTCCACTGTCAAGATTGAACTATTTTTAAATAAAATCTTAGATAAAATATTCTGTAGAGCCTGCAAAGGGGAAATATACATTCGGGCCGCTCCTCCCCAATGAACAATTCCATATACCAGAGTCGGCTGATAAATTGCAACGTATAAACGACGGAGATGCCGTTCTGTCAGGTATTGATTTAAATAATAAAATAAATAGTTTAGCCTTCTAAGCTTACTTGCTAAATAACGAGCGTGAGCAGCCCAACTAAGCTTATTATCCATTACTATTCCCAAGTATTTGAACTCGTGAACTCTCTCCAGGCAGGCACCATCTACAAGAATCTTGAAATTATCAGAAATTTCAAATTGCGGTTGAAAACTGTAAATTAGATACTTAGTTTTAGTTATGTTTAGCACTAATTTATTATTATTAATCCATCGCAAAATATCACTTACATCTGCTTGGACTAAAGACTGCATCACATTTATATAACGGGAACTCACCACCAGCACAGTGTCGTCGGCATAACTGAAAATACGTCCATTGATATTTAAGTTACATAAATCGTTAACATAGATTAGGAAGAGATAAGGGCCTAAAACACTACCCTGTGGCACCCCATAATGAGATATTATAGGATCACTATAGATACCGTTTACTTTAGTTATGTATGCTCTATTTATTAAGTAAGATTTAAACCAATCATGCATAAAACCACGTATCCCACAAACGTATAACTTATCAAGCAAAATCATATGATCAACCGTATCAAATGCTTTTTGAAAATCAAAGTATACCGCCACAGCTGATCTACCCTCCTCTAGACAGTCTGCAATATGCGAGACATGCTGGAAAAGAGCATCATCAGTACCCTTGCCCTGCAAAAATCCAAATTGATTTTTGCTAAAAAATTTGTTTTCTTCCAAGAAATTTAGTATAACTCTTTTGACACACTTTTCAAAGATTTTACATAATGTAGGAAGGATGCAGATTGGCCGATAATTCGACACTTCCGCCTTATTCCCCGATTTAAATACAGGTGTAATCACACCAGCCTTTAAAACGTCCGGAAACTTTCCTGATGTAATAGATGCATTATATAAAAAAGTTAATGGTTCAATAAAAAATTCCATGTTTTCCTTTATTAATGTCAAGGATAATTTATCCAGTCCAAATGAATAACTATTGGATGATGACGTAATAGCAGCTTTTACATCAGTTGATGTAAAACCTAAAAATGCGAAAGAGTTTGAACTAATGGCAGCAGGGGGCGTTGAAGAGCAAGTCCGATGTTTAAATTTATTGAGCAAATTACACACGCTAGCATTAAAATAATTATTAAATTCATTTGCTATTAACTTTTCGCTACCCACAACAGACACTTTGACCCCATCAATATTCACCAGCTCAATTCCGGATTTTTTATTACCTATAATTTTATTAGCGATTTTCCAGTAGTTACGCGAGTTATTGCTACACTTATCCAATAAGAGAGAATAATAATCTTTTTTGGCAGACCTGACAAGAACTTGCATTCTTTTAGATAATAGCTTGAATTTTCTTTTTATTTCCTCATCGAGTGGAAAACGCAGAGTTAACTTATAAGCAGAATTTTTTTCACCGCTCAACCGAACAATTTCCGACGTAACCCAAGGAGACCGCTTCCGGGGATGTTGCGCCGAATCCCGAGTATACTTACTTTTAGAAAGTGCTTCCGAGATTTTGGACGTGAACCAACTGAACTTCTCATCTATTGATGCCCGACTAGAATACAAATAAGACAAATTTAACGTTTGTAAATATCTACTAAACAGTTTTTTATCGAAAAAAGGATTTACATTACTGGAATCTGTGAACCGTTTGGGTGAAACAGATATTGTTGAACAAAGACCGGCGTGATCGGAAAAATCTACACGTTTAAGTAAATATTTAACGTCAACTGAAGATACAGTATCATGCCATCCTCGTACAAAGATGTGATCAAGGCAGGATGGGCGGGTTCCAGAACGTCCAAAAAAAGTAGGCTCATTAACCATACACTTAAAACCACACGAATACAATATGTTTAAATATTCATTACTCTCAGTTATATCGAGTAAATCGATATTAAAATCACCAGTGAGATAGCCTACGGCGCCAAATTGCCGTAAAAGTTTATGTAGGTCATTGTTAAAATCTGGTATGGTAAACTCACAAAAACGATAAATACTGATTAGCGTTAACGACTGATCTCTCTCTAAATAAATTTCCAAGCCCACTATATTACCAGTATCAATTTTCAGATATAAATTTCTATAACGAATGTTATCTTTAATGTACACTATAACACCACCCGATCTGTTATCATCCCTACACTGCGCACATGTCATATAACCAGGTATTGAATAACGCCTTACTTCCTCTGTGTAAATCCAAATCTCCGTTAAAATAATTAAGTGGTAATTAGAAAAGGTATTATTTAAAATCACCATCAGATCATCGAAATGCTTACGAACGCTTCTAATATTGAAAGTAATTATCCGTAGTTCACCTCGATTCATGTAATATGTACATAACCACTAAAAGTTATTAACATTAAGTAAAAAATGAGTCTTCAGATACACGAAAATTATATGTCTAAACAAAATATAAATTTGCATATAACTCGACCAGAAAAGATGACGCGTCCAAAATTTGGAATCACGCACCATAAAAGTACTGACGTCAAATTGAGAAAACAGTCTTTAAACAATATTCTTACCAAATTATCAAAAAAGTTGGTAAGCATAGACAGGGAGAAATCTGAAGGTACATTGCAGATCGAGGATTTCGAACTAATACAAGCCACAAGATTAGTATTTCGAGAGTGATTAACAACACACTGATACACACTATTACAAAAAAAAAACAAAAAACAAACTATAAACACAATTTTTCGCCCCTAGAAGCACCACATAGCCATACTTACAAGTAATGAAGTTTATTAGCATGCATAAAACCAAGACTAATGACCCTAATAATAAACAAAAATAAAAATATATTTTATAAAAAGTTACATATAGCAGTCATTTTTCAATCAGCTGAGCAATATCATTTTCATTACGCAATAGGATAGCCTTTCCAAATTCGTCCTTCCTGGCATAAATTTTTCCTTCACGCGACCAAATATATTTGAAATTGTGGTTTCGCAGTGCTTTCGCCGCAGCCAACAGCTTCGCGTTAGAACGAGTTAAGTGTTCATTTAGGTAAATTTTGGCTGCTGGCGAGTCTACGAAACCCAACTTCCCTACTACTAGATCTCGGCTACTTTTATTCTTCAAAAAATTTTGTTTATCCGTTCTTCTGCAAAATTTTACAATAATATTTGGATATAGTTGCTTTGGCGATTTCGGTAATCGGTGACACACATCAATGTCTCGGTGCGTGATCTCTACCCCAGCTAATTTACCGATCTTTTCGACTATGTCGGGAACATTTTCATTTTTCACAACCGGAACATTAGTAATAATTAAATTGTTCCTTCTGGAATATTGTTCCATATCATTTAGCCTAGTAACTAGCCCTACATTCTCTTTTTTTAAAGATACATTTTCCGCGACTAAGGTATCTATTTTTAATACAGCATCACCTAGTTGCTGTTGCATAGCTGAGACACACTGTTGTAGAGCCATGTAGTTTGCGTTTAATTTCACTAATTCGTCTTTTATAGATGATAATGCGGATTCGTCATTGTCCGAAACGACAACATCCTGTTTTTTTCTACACGATAAACAATTCCACTCTTCCTTCTTTATCGTTGATTTCGCTTTCCAAGTTGTAGATTTAACACCGGCACAGCTAAAATGTAGAGCGCTATTACACAATCCGCACGTTACAAATTCCCCATTTGACGGTACAGGTTTACAACAAATTTCACAGTTTTGATTCATTATTCACTCACGAAGCAAGATAACTTAGCTGATATTATAACAATAACAGTAATAATAATAATATAATATATTAATGTTAGTAACTGGATTTATCTCACCAGTGCAACGCTGATAAAAGTAATTCAATATAACAATAGCGAGATTATAATACCGTAAACATCGGAACAATAATGAACGCGAGAGTAGTTACACGACATACGCGATACACCACAGGATAATAATAATAATAATAAAAATGAATAGAAAAAAAAAATTATTTTCATAATGAATGGGGAAAAAGCTTATTATTTTTTTTAAAAATTATATATCGAGATATGTTTGATATGTCACGTTACAGTCGTCTTAACCAAGAAAGAAAATCTCGAGAGAGATATTTTTCGCATTTGCGTGAAAATTAGTTGAAATCGATTAGCCTGTTAATACCGAAATTAAGAAAACGAAAATTAAAAGAGTCAAACAATCGACTAACCGCGCAGCAACTTTTCTTTCATCGATCGAAAATGATAACTGAAACGTGTTATGTCATAACAAACGTTTCAGCAAAACATAAAAAATCCTTTCGAGATGGGGAAATTTTTAAACAAGCTTTTCTTGAAGACAGCGAGAAATTATTTTCTAACTTTAAAAATAAAAGTGAAATTTTCGATACGATTAAAAATCGGCAATTTTCTCGCAGAATCGAAGACACGAATAAACATGTAGCTGGACAACTAAAAAATGACGTCTAAAGTTGCGGTTTCTTTTCGTTGTAGCTTGACGCGTCAACAAACGTCGTTGATGCTGCGCGGTTAATTTGTTTTTATTAGAACGGTTTTTTCGATTTTTTTTTTTCGATTTTTTTTTTTCGATTTTTTTTTTCCGATAACGGGTCGCAGATATGATGGACAGCTTTTATTCTATTTGCTGAAAAAAACAAGTTTGGCTTTGCTCAAAACTGCTCTTATGTCTACCGACGGAGCACCTTCTATGATTGGTAGAAATCAGGGATTTTTATCGCTTTATATAAAAAAAAAAAAAACTGAACAGCTTCCTGATTTCATATGATTTCATTGCATAATTTACAATAACGCCTTGCGTGCGAAAATACCGGATTGTTAATGCTATGATGGATGTGGCAGTGAAAATTACTAATTCGATACGAGGCGCGAAGTTTAAGGAGCTGTCTACTTTGTAGTGAACTTGAAGACAATAACATTAAAATTGATCTATTTTTTGTCATGTTAGTTGGTTCGGACGAGGAAGCTTTTTGGAAAGATTTCTAAATTTTTTGTCTGAAATTATTGCGTTTTTGATGAATTGCGAGAAAAATACGAACGATTGATCCGGTGCGGGTAACAAAATTTGCATTTCTCGCCGATTTTATAAGCCACTATATGTCGCTTAATTCACAATTACAAGGAAAAGGAAGAAATATTACGGAGGTTTTTTTTTATTTTATTTTTTCCTGCATTACCCATTTAGATAGTTTTTTTTTACTTCAATATTTTCATTAACTAAGTTTATTGAGTTCGGTGAATGCTTTTAAAGCAAAATTAAAGCTTTCTGTTTCACAATTGAAAAAGTAAGATTTCAAATATTTTCACAGTTTACTCTCTAATCTAAAAGTTATGCCCTTTGTATTGCTCACCCCAAAAACATCGTACCCCGTCGTCTTACTCTTATCAGGATACTTATATATACATATATACATATATATATATATCATCATCATGTAGTCATCAGTCCTAAGACTGGTTTGCTAATTTCTTCCACAACTGACGGTTTTCTGTTTTCCTCTTCATATCCGTATGTGCTACCAGTGTCTTCTATTAGTTGCTGTGTATATTGATTTCTTGGTCCTCCCTTTCCGCGTTTCCTATTCATCCGTCCTTCTATAATTATCTTTAATAAGCTTTCATGTCTTAAAATGTGACCGATCGTATTAGTTCTTCGTTTTATTATTTTTTCCATAATGTTCTTCCTTCGCCAATTTTTTCTAACACCTCTTCATTTGTTAATTTATCGGTCCATCTTATTTTCAGCATTCTCCGATAGCACCATATTTCGAAGGCTTCTATGTTTTTTTTTCTCTGCTTTACCAATCATCCATGTTTCGCATCCGTACAACGCTGCATTCCAAACAAATAGGGTTAAACATTTTTCTCAAATTTGTACTTATAAGCCTTGTTGGTTAAAATAGTCCTTGCTACACCTGCCATCTCAGGTGATTTTACTAGATGAAATTCATTCACTTCTTGTACTTTAACACCGTCAATATCTGCACTTATTTTCTTTCGACTGTTATTTTTTTCGCATATCATAATTTTTCATTTATTTTTCTTTATTTGCATTCCATATTTCTTAAATACATCTTCCATTACTTTTAATGTTTCCTTCAATTGATTTCGATTTTCTGCTAGAACAGCTATATCATCAGTAAATTTTAATGTGCATATTATTTCGTATTTTTACACCATTTTTCTTTATTTTTTCTTTAATTTCTTTCATTATTTCTTCTATATATACAGGTTGAATAATATCGGTGATAAAGCACAGCCCTGTCTAACTCCTTTCAATATTTTAACTTCTTTGTTCACATTGCCAATCTGTATCATTGCTTTCTGATTTTCGTATAATTTATATATTCATCTTCCATTACTTTTAATGTTTCCTTCAATTGATTTCGATTTTCTGCTAGAACAGCTATATCATCAGCAAATTGTAATGTGCATATTATTTCACCTTGCATTTTTACACCATTTTTCTTTGTTTTTCTTTAATTTCTTTCATTATTTCTTCTATATATACAGGTTGAATAATATCGGTGATAACAGCCCTGTCTAACTCCTTTCAATATTTTAACTTCTTTGTTCACATTGCCAATCTGTATCATTGCTTTCTGATTTTCGTATAATTTATATATTAATTTAATATCCTTCTTGTTTATTTCCGTTTTCTGTAATATTGTAAACAATGTGTTCTAATTGACATTATCAAAGGCTTTGTGTATATCTATGAATGCAATGTAAAGTAAATTTCCGATTTTAAATCTTTGTTCGATTAACAGTCTTAGTGCCAGAATTGCTTCACCTACACGTCTCCTAAATCCGAACTGAGCATCTCCCAATACAATTTCTACTTTATTTACTATTCTTGTATACAATATTCTTACCAATATCTTTGATGCATGACTTATTAAGTTTAATGTTCTAAAAACATATATATATATACATATACATATATATATACATACATATATATATATACATATATATATATATATATATACATATATATATATATATATATATATATATGTATGTATGTATACACCCACACTTTCGCTTATATTTGTGTATACGTGTGTGTGTGCTTAATTCACTGCGGTGTCAGTGTAGACGGTTATACACGATGTACTCGTAACGATATATATCATATGTAATACACTGTCAATATCGTAATTTTTTGTTTTGTGTATATTTATTTTTAATCCTATTTTTTCACATTCGATTTTAATTTCAACCTAGTTTGTAACGCTTCCAGTAGTTATAATCGTCTAAAAATTTTAATTCATTAAGTGTTTTCATAATTTATCGTTGTCTTTTTGGAATTCTTAGTTTAGTTTCGTCTACGAATTATCTAGATTCCTAACGATAGATATCGCGGACGGAGTAGAATCTTTCGAGCGATATATGTTACCGTGAAAATGTTCAATTGATTCTTTAATTGATTTATTACTTCTGTTTATTTCAGTTTAAAAACCTAACCGTGCTAATTGTAAGAAAAATATTTTAAACTATTAATTGAGTAAGTAAAAAAATCAACAAGCGCTCGTAATACGAATTAAGTCCACCGACGAGCGTATGTGTATGTGTACGTAATTACGAATGTATTAATAAATTTTGTATATACATATATACAAACGTGTTATATATAGGCGAATTTATCGTTTCTATTATTGTTACTACCTGGTTGAGGAGGATCCCAAGGTGGATCAACGATCCCGCCGTATTGTTTAAAAATCGACCTGTCAGGGATCGATTCGGTTTCTACGGTAAAATTCCCTTCGGCTATTACTGAAATGTGAAATGACAAATGTATACTTGTAATTATTAACGTTAATATAGTAAACGTAATTATCGTTTCAACTGAGAACGATTCACGATTAACAAAAAAAAAAGTATCTTACATTAACCAAACCTATATATAATATATATATATATATATATTAAAACAATGAAATTGTAGTTAAAAATCATTAATTATTGAATATTTGGCAACTGAAATTCCGTCATAACTTCCTTTTTACTGCCAAACCCAATGTTAACTTCTGAAAACCACCTATCAATTTATCTTGTTCCAACTATATAGCACTCAGCCGGCTCCGTCTTCGTCATATACTATTCCAACGTACCACACCTGCATTTTGTTCCTTTTCTTTACTCCTAAACCCCTCTCTTATTTGCCATATTTTACTATACTGACCTACACTCCAACCGATCTCATATTCATCCACGTACACTAATCTGGTTTGCTCTCCAACAGTCCTTCAATTATATTCCCCCAATTATGCAATTACTCTTCTAACTCCGTTTACTATATCCGTTAAACTACTAGTATCGCAGTCTCGGTAAAAGGAATAGAATAAATCTGTCCTGTTGTTTTTTCAACTTTTCAAGTTATGAAATAACTTAACTATTAATAACCAGCAACCAGAAAATAAAATGGTAATCGCCATATATGATATACAGGAAGTAATAGCAATTTCTGTATTATATATATTTAGCTTACAGCACGTACTGAATATTGTCGAGAATCGATGTTACAAGTTGCGTATGAAAATATAAAACAGTTCGTACGATCTTTTCAAATAAATTTGTATCTTGCCTCTTATTAACCCTTGGTGGTGAGACTGTTACTCCAAAGCAAGGTGGAGAATTATTTGGGCGTGCATTTGGATGAGCGACTAACCAAACGAAACGATCTTCTTCAGTTAAAACTGACAGAATTGTATTGGTTAACCAGTATAAAGTCTAAACTTAGTCTGCGTAATAAATTGCTGATATATAACACAATTTTCGAGCATGTGTGAGCACGTACAGTGTATACTTGATGATGTGCGATACTTAGCAACATAGATATAATAGGAAGATTTCAGAATCGAACTCTAAAGCAATTAAAATCACCAGTATGTCTTGAATATTTCGATTCATCGTGACTTATGTGTAAGTACCGTTCTTTAGGAGGCCAAGAGAAGCGCTCTGCGTTGTTTAATATGCATGGAAAAGCGTCAAAATCCGTTGGCCATAAATTTTCTTGATAATTCGAAGGAGTTTCGGAGATTAGATTGTGTTAAACCGAAAGTTCTTTCCCTTTTCGATTATCAAATATCAAATGCTTGATGGGCTGCAGCTTGTCTAGTTGTAGTGTAAAATGCATAAAAATTATAAAAAAATATATATATATATATTGTTATTATTAGCGACGACGGTGATGTCTGGCGGAGAGTGTATGTAATTAAATACCTCGGTGTTATAATTGACAGTAAGCTGACTTGACATGCGCAAACACGTTCTGTAGTTAGTAAACTAAGAAAATTAAATTACTTGTTTTATTATATACTACAATATTTTTCGCGTAATCATCTTTGCCGCTTGTATCTTATTTTGTACCAACCGGTTGTTTCCTACGGAATAATGCGCTGGCGTTGTACTGCGAGTTTTCATATTCAGCCTTTATCTACTTTGGTAAATTCGGTAGAATAATATTCAATAATAATAGTCTTTTGAGTAATAACAACTTTTTTGACTTTTCCCTAATTAATGATTTAAGTTGTTTTTTGATTTTTTGTTTAGTAAATACTTGTAGAGTGGATTTCTTGTTATTTGCCATTTTTAGCGAATGTTTCTCATTTCTTTAACTAGAGTCAGTGACGCGGTAAGTTATTTACTTTTTCGATATTTTTAATTTGCGATGAAGATTTCCACGCTATGCGTTGAATAGTTTCAGTAAAATGCTGTATCGCTATATCTATATATTTTTCAATGGTAGTTTTAATTTTAGATCGCTATCTACAGCTTCCCGAAATTCATTCCAGTTGGTGTATTTATTGTGCAGGTTGGGAAGTCTTTCCAATCTTATTTACATCTGTACTTACCGTAAGAATTATAGAGCTGTAATGTGATATCAGATCAAAAGATGTTTTAGCCTCGATATTGAGCATAAAGGTGTACCTTTATTAATGAAAAAATCGAGTGCATCTTTTGTTTCTATCGGTTCGCCAATGTGTTGGCTCACCTGTAGCAGCACATGCTAAAAATTTATCCTGAATTATTTTATGCAGTAAGCTCTATCTATTATATTTGTAAACCTTGACTCCCCCCTTAAACAATTCACATTCCAGTCATCGCCAGTTACGAAGCTATGACCTAAACTATTAAAGTATTTCATTAATCTTTGCTGTGAAAATTTTTGATTCGGGGGCAATAACCAGCAGAAATCCTAATTTTTCCGTTTGATGTGAATACAGTTATGCTAAATTATGCTAGTTGCCTGCATTTCTTTACTAGTTAATTTGATTAATTCGTAATGCTTAATATTGTCTTTAATAATGACTGCACTACCACCACGAGCCTTGCCATCTGGTATATTTGTCGAATATATGTTGTAGCCTGATATGTGAAAATAAGATTTATCTGTAAAGCGAGCTTCAGCAACTAATAATATATGTATCCATGTGCTCGAGTTTTAATAAGGTTTCGATTTTTATTTTATTTTTTACTGCGCCACTTGCGTACCAAGTTGCTATTCTTAAAGACGAAATCGTTATTTAATCAGCTACAGATTTAATACGAGTGTATTTTGTTGAATTAGCTGATTGAACATAGATTTAAATTCATATAAAAAGTTTGTTAATGTATTTGCTAAATATGGATCGATTATATTGATATTTGCTCTTTTCACTAGTATCATTTGTAACCATGTTATTTTCGACTGAGGTATTATCAATCCTGGCCTTAGCGAAATGTTGTACGCGATTGACACTATTTATCGCAGCTGCTACATAATTGGCGTGTTGACTTATATTACTTGAACTACTCATATCAATGGTTTGGTATTTTATTTTAGTATAAGTTATCATTGTCAATTTTAATATCAGTTTTGTACTTTTTTTCATAAAGTTTCTTATAGACAGAATATATATATATATATATATATATATATATATAAGTTTAAAATTAAGCACACTACGTATATTATAGTGGATTTTCGAGTAAAATTTTCCTTATAAATATTATTTGTATCTTCATTATGTATCAACCGACAGAATAACTGTGTGCACTGCGAATTTATTCCTGTATAACGGATATTCCCTTTGCTCCCACGGGTTTCCGTTATACAGGATATATATATATATATATATATATATATATATATGCAAGTCGAATATCGTCATCCGAAAAATTGCACTACAAAAAATAGAAAATTGAACTTTATAATTTTGATAAACTTACCGGAATCGAACGAAGTTTCGCTTATCATGATCAATTCATCGGAAAAGTACATTTGAATTTTAACGAACTTTCCGACGTTATTGTTTAAACCAACGGTAACATTTCTAGCAGATTCGAAAGTTGTGTCGGCTGAGTGACTGTAAGATATATATTGGCCATTATAGTATTTACCTCCGATACTGAACATGGCCACCAGTATCGAAAATACCTGTTAAATCAGAAAGCGGAATTAACAATTAACTATTTTCAAGCACGCACAAATAAATATTCCAAGCTTGGTGATATATATGAATTTTGATGAAGAATTATTTTTCAAAATCTGTTTTATAAATAAAATTTATTGTAAATAAATCTAAAAAACTTGAAATTACGTCTGACTAGTGAAATATGTATATCAACTTTTAAGTTGTCGTTATATAAACATTTCTGATAATTCGTTTGTAATATTTATTTGTGCGCGCTTGAAAATGACGTAATCGTCGAAAAGAAACTTTTAGTGATTATTGGTGTTATATTTTGTGTGGTGTATAATTAATAAAATCACTACTCTCCGATATATTCAACATCGTAATAGTATAATTGTTCGTATATCATTAATAATTCATATTTTTTTAAATAATTTCTTTATTTTTTATTAAAAAGGGACAAAGGAGTATTAATAATAATAATAATAATAATAAAAAATTAATAAATAAATTGTATAGTACCGAAGTACCGATACTTAAAAAAAAAAGCAAATTATATACTTAATCAACATATATCGCTTATATAAAAATTCATAAACATGAAAACAAGTATTTCAAACTTTAGGAAGTCCTTTGCGAGTGTACTTATATTTAAGGGCAACAACCAGCATGACGTAGTCTCAGCCAAAGTCAATCGGTTAAAAGAAGTAATGTAATTATTCTTTTTCTTCACGAACCATCTTCGTTATCGGAGGCATTCCTCATTGTTTCACGCCATTGCTAAATGAAAAATATTTCCTATTACGGCAATCACCATTCATTCTTGGATAATTCATGACGTCCTTATGCGCCCGACACCACAAACGCACCTTCTACTGCTCCCACCAGTATTATTTAGAGTAGCTCGTATTTTGTTCCGCCGCGTCAAATGAGCCGGATAATTAATTTTCTTCATTTTTACCAATCTGATTAATTCCTAATCTTTTTCCATTCGTAACTTTTTCGTTCGTTATTTTCGCCGTCCTGTAAAGCTAATTCTCAAAATCGTCTTATTTGTTCAGCTTTTACTAAGTTTCTGCCACGCACAACAGCGCGGAAAAAACCTAGCCCTAATTTACTATCGTATCTTGTATGAAAGTTACTTCGTTTTTGAAAATTTCAATTCTAGATTTTACTTCTGATTCTAGTTGTAATCGAGCTACTGAAATAGGTACATCTATCCACCTGCTCTGATACTTTATTATCAATTTTTATCATTACGCGTTGTGTGTAATTTTTCTCTGTCGCCGTAACTTTTGCTTTTACCGCATTAATTGTCAAGTCATTTTACTATCGTATCTTGTATGAAAGTTACTTCGTTTTTGAAAATTTCAATTCTAGATTTTACTTCTGATTCTAGTTGTAATCGAGCTACTGAAATAGGTACATCTATCCACCTGCTCTGATACTTTATTATCAATTTTTATCATTACGCGTTGTGTGTAATTTTTCTCTGTCGCCGTAACTTTTGCTTTTACCGCATTAATTGTCAAGTCATTTTCTTTGCAGTACAAATTTATACGATGAACTAACTGCTGTAGGTTTTTTTTCCGGTCTGCTATTCACGACCTATCATCGGCATAACGCAAGTTGTTTATTAAAACACAATTAATTTTTATACCTTCCATCGCATTAATGCTTCTGTAAATATTGTTTCTGCGTATATATATATATATATCAAAATAGCAATGGAAACAGAATAACAGAATATAATTTTAACGCCTTTTATTTTTTTAAATCTGTACGTCATCTGCGTAACTGTTATCCACTCTTATACGAGCAGCCTGGCCTATCTTTATAGGTTCAGGCGTGCTGGATGATTCGATCTGCGCCCCTGTATTGCACTTTAGGCGAGGTTGATGATGTTAATCATACATTATTAGTGTGTCCTACACTCGATGTCCTGCGTTGTTAATTTGGTATTAACAGCGCAGACATTTTTTCATTAGGCAAAAGAGTTGAAAATTTCCATTTATATGCTGAACAGATTATGCGAATTAAGTTTTAAAAATTTTATCTATTAATTGACGCTTAAATCGTGATGCTGGGACCGGTGCAGTTTTTGTTAGCTTGGTGTTCATCATCTACTTTCTATGATTATAATTAATTATTACAATTTTATTATTCTATAATTGAGTGATTATTAGTCTGTAAGCGTGATTGATTTTCATTTTTACAACTTTGATTTATTTGATAATTGAGTTTGTATTTCAGTTTTGGTATAAGTTTTTACCGCTTTTTTTCTAATTATCGAAATTTTATAATTAAGTTTCCGATTATTAGTAAATAGTTTTTAAGATAGTGTAAAAATTCGATTTTTGGTTTTTGTAATTCATTTTTATAAGTTTGATTTATTTATTTTCTAATTGAGTTTCTATTTAGGTTATCAGTTTTTACCATTTTCTTAGTTTTTATTTTTTACGTTGGTTTCATTTTTTTTTTATACCTTATTTATAATGTTTATTTACTTCAGTTTAAATTGTAACTCTACAAATTTATATTAGATGGATGAAGGGACTACATCGCAATAAGTTAATTTAAGCTGTGTGCCATGCCGTTGTGCTGCGAGCTTCATCGTTATATTAATAATCCCATTTGGTTTGCAGGGGTTTTTAGTTTTTGTAAAAATTCGACACACTGATTTTGGTTCCCTAATAAGAAAAAAAAAAAGAAAGAAAAAAAACAACATATTTTTTATCATCGGTGTCTTTTGAAAATTTCCCCCCCCCTTGCATTTAAAAAAAATAAACAACAAAATACGAACAAGAACAATTTCAATTGTCAGTACGTGTCCTAACAGTTTTATTTTCCACACTTTTCTACGTGATCTATGACTTGTTCAGTAATAAAATATCGAAAGCAGAAGATCACATCAAATATCTAGGCCTACATTCGGACAAAAGGCTTACGTGGAGGCAGCGTATTAAAGCTAAAAGAACTGAACTTAATATAAAAATCAGGCAGCTGTACTGGCTAATAGGCAGGAAGTCGAAGCTTTCTCTAAACAACCAGCTTTTGCTTTACAAACAGGTTTTAGCACCTGTATGGAGGTATGGTTGCCAATTTTGTGTGGGGATGTAGCTCCGAGACAAACGTCGAAGTGATTCAACGTTTTCAAAACAAAACATTGAGAACACTGGCGGATGCTCCATGGTTTTTAAGCAATTAAACGTTAAGACCTCAAGGTGCCATATGTGAAATAATAAAAAACGAAGCCAGTAAACTCGTAGTCAGATTATCAAACCACCCAAATTGGACTGAAATCAACCTACTAGACAACTCAACTGAAGTACGGCGTCTACAAAGACGCAAATTATTACGACTTACTTGATTAATTCAGCTATTTTACTTTTAGGTGCCCTTCGACTGACCGATCATGTTACATATTATTACCCTACTGTAAAAAAAATGACTTGTTTTTTCACGTTTGACGCTTATCTAACTTTGTAAGTTAACATCGTCTTTTTTTATGGCATAACAATTTTTAAAAATAATTAAATCGAATGATCGACGAAGCGAATGTATATGCTCGAATTAAGTAAAACATTGATAGACGTCGCGACTCGAACGATTTTGTAAGAACCTTAATATAAAAATAATTCGTTAATGAGAAAACACAGCTTAGCATCAGTTTCGCAAGATAGTCGCTTCGGCCTCTGTTGTATTCCATTTACACAGCAGATTTACCTACCAGTAATCAAACAATCCGACTCGTTTTATAGATCGCGTACAAGAGATGGCGTGCATGAACTACATCACGACATGTGTAATAATGAAGAGAAGTAAGAAGTATCCAACAATGATTCGCAGATGATATAGCCAAGACGTCGGATATGAAAACTCTGCTGTTCAGAACCACATGAATCGAATAATTCAACGGCCTCGATATTAGCGAATACAGTTCAATCCATATAAGTGTCAACGTATTATGTTTACAAATAGATCGGTTGAGCATACACGTATAACAATTAATAACGACATAATTCCACAATTTCGTACTCGGAACGTACCTGGATCGAAGTATCACATGGCGCAAATTCGAAAGGCCATCATTGCACGCGTTGGGCTGCTATATCCGCTGCTAGGTCCGAATTTAAAAACTACATCGGACATTAATAAAAGATGTAAGATTCTATTAAGATGTGGTTCGGAATTATTGTTTTATTGGAATTTCAACTATTCTTAATCAAGCGCTAGGAATTTTCTTTGCATTGTCTTTTCTATAAATGTTAGAAATGTTTCCACATTACATAAGAATTAGGGATTTATTCGGTTTAATTTGATAAATATGTATTATGTTAATAAAGACAGGACACATTTCTATACTAAGTGTTCGATAGTGTCGTCACTATTATATGCCGTACATTATGGTTTATTAGAGATTCGTTATCTATGGAGATATTCTCCAAATTTTCCACATGCCCAGAAAGAAGCTGAGATGTGAAGAAATTAATGTTTAGTTTTTTCATTCTACCTCTGGCTTCGATATTAGGGAAAAAATTATAAGTCTTTCTTCCTGTTTCGCGAGTGTCCCACGTTTGCTGTCAAATATTGATTTAATATTTGATTAATATGTTTTTTTGAGGATTTTATAGGACAGCGTCTAGAAGTTAGACTTCAGGCTAGGGCTTCATTTAAACAACATGCACTGTCGAGCAGGCTAATGCTGCCAGTTATTTTATATTCTGAAGCAATTGGCTGATCAATAATATATAAATCTAAAGGTAATACGTTACTAACGATATTGGCAACCGAGAGGAACAGTCCTGTAGAGAGAGAGAGAGAGAGAGAGAGCAGATATTTAATAAGAATTTTCTTTGTTGCTTGTTTATTGTTTTAAGTATGAATTCATTTATATAACTACATCTATCATATCCATATATTAAACATTTATATAAGATGGTTCTTTAATGATATTTTAAACCTTTCATGTTTGATAGCAAAATTTTCTGCATATACATTTTTTCTCATTTAATTATTGAAGTAATTAATGTAAGGTCGATAGGTAAGTTTACGATCGATAATTATTTCTAAATATTATTAAATATTTTAGGATTTTTGAGTAACTACTGATCCGGAGATCGATTATGACTATTCTTCGGCTGCCAAACAGTGTTGATAATCAAAATTTTTATCAACACGAAACGTAGTACAAAGATCATCCGCATATGAAATAAGTTCGCTGTTGCTGTCGATCTCTGTGCAAAACTGTTTTCTAATTTATAATGTACTTTCGAGTATAATTCCACAGCGTGGACCCAAGAACAGTGTAGCACACTTCGCATGTTAATTCTTTATCAAAGATGGAATTATTTATTTTAAGCCTGGTACTTCTAGCAAGGAAGTAGTCAATAATATAATATTCGCTAGAAATAGTCGTTTTGATTTTAATATTTCAAATGACCGTTTACAAAAAACGCCCTTAACGTCAAGATAACAATCGCCGTATCTCCGCCAGTTATATAATTTTTATGACTACACCTTTTGCTGAGAGCCCCGTTCTAAAACCATATTGATTTTTAACTAAAGATTCTGTTGGTAAAAATTCTAAGAAGTCTGTCATTGCCACCGACTCTCTTTCAGCAATCGCTGGCATCAGTAATTATAAGCGCAAAAATCAGCATCCCCAGTGGTCAAGGAAATAATCGGCATCCTATCTACCGGTCTTTCCCCTCGACCATTATTTATACGGGTTCCAAGTCACACTGGTATTAACGATCTAGCAGACGCAGCAGCTAAAGAGGCGGCTTATATACGGCCTGCTCCTGATCTTCCTAATCTTCCAATAGATCTAAAAGATATCCGCAGCGTAAGAAACGAACAACTCCGCGCGAAATGGAACATATTGTGGTTATCAACACCAACTACAAACAAATTACGTTCATTCAAACCTGATACTAATTTATGGCGATCTTCTCCTTTGTTGACACGATATGAAGAAATAGTCATTCGTCGTATATTGCTAGGCTCTCACGCATAGTTACTTGATCAGAAGAGAATCACCACCGATTTGTTCCTGCAGCAATGTTAAACACCTTCTGCTACACTGCCAAAAGTACAAGGCTGAACGTATTCGATATGGTCTTCCATCGGCATTACGACGATTTTTGCAGCCAAATGCAGCCGGTCCGACAATAGCGTTCCTACGTGAAACCGGCATGCTTCAACAACTATAGCTTCCGTGCCCGTGCCTCTGGCCTCGTAGACGGCACGTAAATGGATCATCATCGTTATTTACGATGAATGTTTTCGGCGATAATTTCCATAAGAAGAAGTTTGTTAATAATTTTTTCGAAAACTTCTCCGACAGAATTTAGTAAAGACATGGAAACCTGAGACAGTTACTTCGTAGGCTTTGCAATTAGTTTTAATATCTGCTATTTTTCAACAGTTGGGGAAAGTCTGTAGTTTGATGCACCGATTTATGAGAGTTAAAATTAAATTATTATGTTTTACGTTTATTGCACTATTTTTTATTACTTTATCCACAAAGCAAGTTATCCTGTTGTTTAGACTTTTCATAATGCTATTATTAGTATTACTAAACTGCTTTTAATTACTACTTCCGCTAACGCTTCAATACTTTACTACTGTTATTGTTACTACAAAGAAAAAAATAATGTTAGTACCGTTTCCAAAAATTGTTAATCTAAAAACGAGACGGGTAATCATCGACATTAGTTATATATATATATATATATATATATATATATATATATATATATATATATATATATATATATATATATATATTATTACATGCGTGCATGCATACATGTACATATGAGAGAGACACACAGACGCAGAGAACAAAAAATAATTCCCCTAAAAACTACTCGCCTTCGATGATGGGTTCTAAAAGAAACATCTGTTACCGGCATTTTGAACCGTTACTATTAAATAAAAAGGGCTTTTCTTGAAAACGGCCACATCGCAACAAGGGATCAACTTTAAAGTAAGGGAGAAAATAAACGAGAATCATTAAAATATCCTGGCGAAGATATTAGGGGTGAAGATTAAAATGAAAGACGTAGCAACGAAATAACGAGAAAATGGCGTTTAGTGAGATTATGTAAGGAAAGTATGCGAGAGAGAAAAATCGAATTAAGAGGTGTAATGTAGCGAGAGTATTGACGGAAATGTTAACAAAGAGACGTAAAAAAAAACCACGTGTACAATGAAAGAACTTAAAGAAATAGTTACAGGAGTATTAACATCTTACATGTACACGTTCACACACCGGCCTGATAACAGTAAGATAGAGTGAGTAGGAAGAATGCGGAGAAAAAAAAGAGAGGAAGTGCTCTTATATTTAACTATTTTAAGAGGAAATTCATTCGTTGATTAAAAATTCGTTTTAAAACGTTGTCATCGGCGTGTTTAAATTATTAATCGACCCTAAATTTTAGAAAGAAGTAATATTTTATTGTACTAAAATAATTTTTGTGACGTTTGTGTACATTTAAAAATTCGATAAATTTAAAATTAAATGAGTCGCGCTAAGAAAGTATATTCGTAAAAACGTTTTATGAAGTTTTAAACATAATTTATTATAAGAGAATATTCATATATAAAAGATGGTTAAATTTTATTTTTAATTATAAGATGTCGTTAACCAATGTCGATTAAACACGTAAAAAAATTTGAAATATTTGAAAAATAATATTTGGACGGCGATGTATTTTGAATGCGTTTGTTTTTTTTTTTTTTTTTTAGACTACACATCCTTTATAAAAACGTCTTGTAAATTCCGTACATATTGAGGCGTCTTGCATATTAGACAGGTATGGAACGTTTTTCGTTCACCATTTTCAGACAGACATTTTCAGCAAGTCGTTCCGATTGACAGTTTTTAGCTCCATTCTCAGTGCTTTAACATAATTTGCTCATAAAGAATATTGGAACAATATTTGGTCCAATCCTTATCTAGCTCCATATTACAGATCGATTCAATCTCTAATACCCATAAAATCATGGTTTACCGATATAAAAGTACCAAATAACATACTTCGATGTTTCATTACTACTTTATGTAGATTACGATTTGGAAAAAATCGTCTTCCATCGTCATACCGATGCAATCTTATAAATTCTCATTTTTGCCCTCATCCTTCCGATGACGACAAAATAGCAGATGCGGATCATGTATTTTTGGAATGTTCTTACTACACAACAATCTTTATTATATAATCAAAAATTATATCTCTCAAAGTACCATTACCAATAAATATGTCTTACTTACTTACTATTAATCGCATTCGTGTGTATTTAGCTATTTATAATTATATTGCATCAACTAATATTAACGTTTAACATATCCATTTTAATAATTTTATACCAATCTGGGTGAAAAATCCTGTGCCCATTAAAAAAGAAAAAACAAAAAACAAAAAAAAACATTCATCTCTGTTTAGTACGCGACTGATAGATAATCGGACTTTTTGACACCAGCTAATCACCGTTTCATTTTAGGTATTATTACCAACGAGATTCCCAACTGTTTTCTTAAAATTATATCGAGTTAGTTCAGTATTATCCCTGTAGAACTGGTTACAAACACGGCAATAGAAAAGCGATATTTTTATTACATCTGGACACAGACAACCGTTATTTTTGACCGGTAGCAATTTCTATTATTAAAAAATAATTCTTCTACAACGTAAGCTATAATATTTTCTAATATAGACATGATTCTGAAAAAAAGTACTGAAAAGTGTACATAGGGTGAAAAACCAAAAAGTGAAATGTACAAATTCACCGCTTGTCTGTAATTAAGGGTTAACTAAAATAGTAATAATAATAATAATAATAATAATAGTAATAAGTATAGGAATAATGTTAATTTTTTTTTCTTGTTTTTTCATCAATATTACGCCGAGTGCAATGTGATTTGAACAAAATAAAAACACGAAATCGTCGTCAACGTTTAATTTTGAAACATTTAGAAGCAAAACTATTTTATTACTATTTTCATTTGTTATACTGTTCGAATTTTCTTCCTGTTACATCAGGAAATTATTAAAAAAAAAAAAAAAAAAAAACGATTTAATGCGATCGCGTAAATCGTCGTTTTTTTTTTAAATTTTCTCACATTATCGCACGACGTGTATATACATTATCAATTGTAGACGTTTAAATAACGTATTAAGATATATTCGTACGAACACATGCGCGCAATAAAAATGAGGCACCTTTTCACAAATCGATAGTTAAAATTGGAACTAAGAATTAGACTTTTGAGATGTTAAATATTCTCATTTATACGGATGTGTGAATGTTGGACACGCTAAATTGAACACCGGGGGAAAAATAGATCGACTCGTTTCAGATGTATACCGTAAGTACAAAAAGTCGAGAACACGGAAGTGCTTAATAGATTGGGTAAAACCCCGTGAAATTATGGAAACTACCGAAAGAAGACAATCGCAATACTCGGTACGTATTATAAGAGGAATATACTGTATAATAAAATGTTACTCGAGGATAAACTCAACGAGGGGAAAAGATCGAGAGGAAGACCTTAAACAATACCGGATAGACAACCTCGAGAAATGGTTCCGATGTTCATCGTTAGAATAATTTTTCCGGTCGGCCGCTAAGTAGGAACCGCTTTCGATTGTGGATTGCCGAACTTCGAAATGAAAACGGCTGATAAAGAAGAAGAATATCGTATACAAAATTACGATATAGAAACGGGCTTATAATTAGAAAATTCAAATTAGCTGACGGATTAGGTAATAAATAATATTATCGACAGATGGAAACGGATCTGATTAGGATATATGGCGAGCTAATAATAGAACGGAATAAGATTATACGTAGTTGATAGTCTTCGTACGTAAGAAAGGTCCGCGACTATGTGCGGTGGTGGGATGATATCGCGAAATGGATTATCAAATGAATTCGAGCCGCACTGAATTTGAAGATGTTTAGGAAATACTCGAAACTAGCACACAGTGTATTAATATAGGCGTATCGTGAAATCGCCATATGTGTCTTCGTCAATTCATTCTCGACTGAAGGAGTTTCTACATCGAGCGATCGTTTTTATTCCGTGTATCGCTCGTAGCCTGTCAACTAGTCGTCGCTCCTTCGTCTGTTAAGTACCGCTGAAATACGCGCGTCTACTATCACTTATTCCAGCTAGGTGTGATGGTAAATAGTTTATAGTTCGTACATACCTGAACGCGTTTGCTGAAATTATTGTTGCAATATAGGTTCATCGTTTTGAATCGATGTACATGACCGAACTGAAATATGATTTCCACGAACTGTTTCTTAAAGGTTTCGTTCTTCCAAGAAACCCAAGCGCTACCTGAAAAAGTAATCAAACGACTTTATTCGTCGGTTCGACGCTGATTCAGTGCAACGTTAGTATTGTTATACATTTAATTTATTTTCGAGCAATTTTTTTTTATTTGCATCGCAATTTAAAATAACGAAAGAAAATTTACATGAAGAATTGTTTTTTTCCTTTTTTTTTTTCTCCATACAATCTGTATTAATAACAATAAGCAGCAGTGAAGACATGTTATTAACAAAACTTGGAACGAGGATACCTACCAATGGATGCTGATCCTATTTATTGATGATTAAATCATGCTGCAATTACACGATTAAGAGTAATCAGGATCGGTGTTGAAGCTGGAGAAAATTGAATATGTTTATTCGATTGAATTTTTCACCGTTTGTCAGTTGGTTCTTTTTGCTAATATATTTTTACCATGGTCGAGTCTTTCCTTACATCTTGCACTTAAGCTGCGGATGACCTCTTCTTTAACAGAAATTATCTTCAAATCTTTCGAGATATCGTCACATTTCGTATAAACCAGGGTGCGGTTAACAATCCTATGTAAGAGCTTCACCTTGTGTCCTTTTCATAACAGCTGTAATGGAGTTAGATGCAGTACCCCGTATCTCAATGCCACATGTTCAAATTGGCTTTATTATCGATGTATAAATCGGAACTTTCATTTTCTAGTGAAAGAGCTGAATTTCTTCCAACCAATCAGTCCATATTTCTCAGTTTTCTGATCTGGTTAAGTTCGGATGTTATGTATTTACTCCAAGTCAATCTCTGGTCGAGATGTAGATCGAGGTATTTCGCACTAATCGCTGATGGAATTGGCTTTTTGTTTAGGTATATTGGACTGGCCGTTCCGGCTTTCAATGTAAATTATACATTCAGACACTTATTTTCGTTAAATTTAACTGTTAGATATTTAAAAAATCTTTAAAACTCAAATAATGCTGGTATACAGAATTCAGCTGATTTTGATTTTAACAGAAATTAACAACCGCATAAGAACAATCAGTTTATTTCGAATAAACTAACTAGATAATTAAATGTACAAAATTGAGATAAAATGAAAGTAAAAAACTTATATATAAACACAAATATATATATAAACACAAATATATATATATATATATATAAACACATATATATATATATATATATATATATATATATATATATATATATATATATATATATATATATGCACATAAATGAAATGACGATTAACAAAAAATGAACTTCAATTCAGAAACACGTATCAATTTCAAAAACAATTCGAACAGACTGACGCTTTAAGGAAGGCCTATTTATACCAATACTAGAATGTCTAACTGGTAGTATGATCGAATGCCTGACAAGTAAAAGAAATGTGATTGGTTGAACGTCTAACAAGTAAAAGAAACCTGATTGGTTGTTCCATCGAACCATAGTCAGATAAGAAATCAGCTGACATCGAACCAGACACTGTGGCAATTGAACTTTAAATAATTTCAAACAGTAACGGTACAATATAAAATGCCTATTACTTATAATGTTGCTGATAGAAAATTAATTGAAACATGATAAATATAAATTTTTACCATCTCAAATTAATTATAAAGTATATATATATATATATATATATATATATATATATATATATATATATATATATATATATACATATATACATATATATATATTATTATTATTTCGAATGAGCCACTAATGGACTACGTTATCAACTGGTCCTGCCATTTTTCTTCCTTTTTTCCATACTGCTTTCATCCTTTCACTGTGTCTTTTTTTTCGTTCTTCAGTCCACAAAGTGCCAGTTCTTCTTCCTTGCTTTTCCGCGAATTCTTTACAATTAAATAGTTTCTTCTTCTCGCTGTTCTACATCTTCAGGCATAATATTCAGTTCCGCCATGTCATTTTTAGTTTCTGTATACCATGTATCGTTCATTTTTAGTTTTCGCATGTACTTAAATAATCTTCCGGTGAGCCTACTGTCCTCCATCCGCTGCATATGTCCATAAAATCGTATTCTTCTCTTCCGGATCGCTGCAGTAATTTTTTCCACATGTTGATATATTTCTCGATTACTTCGTTTTATATATTTTTCACCTTGTTTCACTGGTCCTATTATTCTTCTTATGATTTTTCTTTCTGCGATTTCAAGCTGTTCATTTAATCTTTTTTGGTTCATTTTTAGGCTCTCCGCTGCATATAATGCCTCTGGTCTGATCACCGTTGTGTAGTGTCGCAGTTTAGCATTTCTTGATAAAAATTTCTTATTATATATTTCTTTTGTTAAATATATATATATATATATATATATATATATATATATATATATATATATATATTCCTTTTTTCCTTTTTGAATGGCACTGTTGCAGTATATATTTGCACTTTGCCTCACTTCGGTTCCCTGATGTATGTAATGGTTTTTCTGTCTTTTAACCTCATGTTTAATATTATCCTATCGTGAGCTATTTGCGTTTTCTTGATTTTCGTGAGTGTACTATTTGTGAAGCTCCATGTTTCTGTTTCGTATGTCAATATCGGTGAGACGCATATGTTATAAAGTTTGCACTTCAAACTGTCCGGTATATATTTGTTTCGGAATATGTTGAATAACTTCCCGAATACAGCTCGTGCGATAGATATATTCTCCTTCGTATCTCTGCATATTCTCTGTCTGTAGTGATTCCCTGTCCCGATAATCGTTATACCTCATTTATGTTTATTAACATACCGTCCGTTTTATTAGTCGTAATTTTTGTATTTTTCCACAGTCAATTTGAAATGGATTCTACATAGACCGTAACTCTTCTGAATTCATGCTTATTATAACGGTAACATCTACGAATCCTAGGTGATGAAGTTGTTCTCCGTTTATTGTTATGCCTTTTGAATTCCAGTTTAGTTTACTGAATACACTTTCTAAGGATGCAATTAATAATTTTGGTGAGAATCGCTTTGCCGCACAAATCCTTTTAGAAGTATTTACGCACTTTCCACTGCTTGACTTTCATCGAAGCCGATTCATACATTGTTCTGATAATGTTCACATATCGCCAAGTTACATATTGAGTTTAAAACTGCCCATATTTCAACCGAGTCGAATGCCTTTTCATAGTCTGCAAACGCCGTATTGGGATGTTGCTGATAGTTAACAAATGATCTATTATACTGTGTCCAGATCTATATACCGCTTGTTCCCTCAGTTGGTGATAGTCGATTATTTGTGTTGTACAATTTATTATTATTCAGGTAAACCTTTATATATTTGGTGCACCATACTAATAGGTCTATAGTAAGTAATTATGTGTTTATATGTACATATTATATATGTGAATACATGCGAATACGTATATATAATTGTACGTGTTTTATAATATATATATATATATATATATATATATATATATATATATATATATATATATATATATATGTATATTGTATATTTGGTTCCTTTTTTTAAATGAACATGTTATTTCAATAATGCAAACAAATCGTGCCGTCGGAATATTATAATATTTTGAAATCATACTTGGACGATCGTTATTTTCAAGTAATAATTAATAACCTCCCCATAAAATTCTGGCTGGAGTACCTCATGGAAGTATATTGGGGCCACTCCTATACTCAGTATTTACGAGAGATATTCCAGAAAATACATTTATAGCAACCTTCGCTGATGATACGTTAATACTAGCTTCGCATGAATGTCCTAGTGTGTCTTCTCGGCCATCTTAAGATTGCGCTAGACCAGACCGCTGAATGGTTCAGCATTTGGAAAATAGCAATTAACAAAGCTAAATGTAAACATGTATTATTTACTAAAAGAAAAATTGAACGCAAAAAATATCAAGTTTCAATAATTTCAATAAGTGTCCCAACGATATCTCAAGACTTTTCTGTTAGATACCTGGGAATCCATCTTGATCAGTTTTTAACATGATCGTAACATATAACGGCAAAAAGGATTGAATTAAATATGAAGGCAGCAAAATTAAAGTGGTTATTAGAACCCACATTGCAAATAGATATTAAAAATAAACTTTTATCATACAATGCGAACTAATAGCTGCGAGCTATGGGAGATGTTCCTCTAAGAGCAATATTCAAAAAATACAGCGATACCAGAATAAGATACTGCGAAGGATAGCTGGCGCTCCGTGGTATGTCACTAACTATACATTGCATAAAGATCTTCAGATACAATATGTGGAACAGGTAATCCAACGAGCTGCTCGCAATTACCTGGCGAGATTGGAAACTAACGAAAATGCAAGTTCAATCGGCGATTAGAAGGCTGAAGAGAAAACGTATTACCGATTTTAGATAATACTTTCGCGTTGCCATCGTTCATAACTTGGGAGTTCTGTCGCTGGACCGACTCCTTCTAAAATTGTTTTTTTTTTTTTTTGGCTTCACATTTATTACATCTGGTAGATGACGGGTTAGACACGTCAGTTCTAGATTAGAAGGAGATAGAAAAAAAAATAAATCGCAACGTTTTTTTTGTAATTTTTCCATGTATTAAATATTATTTTGTCTTTTATATAATTTGTTATAATTTTATTTTAAGCACTAACGTTAAGGATGCTTTTTACGCAACATTGTTATATACGTATTTATCATGTTGTAAATATGTTGATTATTGATGAATAAAGTTTTTCTTCTTCTTCTAGTTATGTAGTGATTTTATATTCCCTTCCTTATGATCATTATAACCTCTGCCTCGTTCTATGTTCTAGGTATAGTTTTATTAATAAGGCACTGGTTAAATAAGTATCGAAATGCATCTTCTATTACAGAACCACTCTATTTCAGCACTTCCGCTTGTACGCCCCTACGGCCAGATGCTCTGCCGTTTTAGTATTTATTTGAGTGCACCCCATCTTATTCGTTCAATATTCTTGAAGAGCATCTTTATTATTGTAATTTCTGTTACTTTGCTTAAACTCATTGCTGTTATATATATATATATATATATATATATATATATATATATATATATATATATATATATATATATATATAATATACGGTTGAAATATCTTTTAGTTATTTGGTTTTTATCAGTTATTATTTCTGTCTGGTAGTTTTCAATTTTTCTTAGTATTTTATATATATATATATATATTATTCGTCAAAGCTTTTTTGAAGTCTATTAGCGCGTTGTATATGGGGAGTTAACCCGTAAAACCAGCAAGTAAGCGGAATACATAGGCTGAACGAAAATACATGTAGGTGCATATATACATCCCTTTCAAATGTACCTCCACTAGTACACCGTCTATCAAACCACGTTCTGTATTGGAAAAAAAAACCCTGTAGCTAATTTTTGGAAAACGTTTAAGAAGTTTCACTTCTTCCCTGCCCACCGAGGCTCATGTTTTCTTTTTAACACTTGCTCATGTTTTTTTTAACACTTCTCGGACCTTTGTTTCCTTTCAATTGTTGTTTATATTACGTTGGTATTCAATTTGCGAATGTCGTTCTGCATTTCTTAGCAGTTTAACTCTGCTCATTCGATTAGATTTTTGTCCTTCGATGGTTTCAAATATCACATCGCCGTTGGTGTAAAGCTTTATTATTATTATTATCGCCTATTTTCTTTGATAAAATTTCCTTATTTGGGAGATACCTTTTATTCACGCGCAGACCTAACAATATGAGCATCTGCTATATTGACCGTGTATTATATCTTGTTCGCTTTAATTTTTCCCCATTTAATCTGCCATTGCAATTTATTTTGTACAAGCTTTTTAGGATCAATTTTTATTGCCTTTAAGCGTTTTCTAACGTTTAATATACTCTCAGTCGATAATTAGGTTAGTTTTCAATAGTCTGCGATCGCTGTTTATTTTAAGTTTGTTTATCACAGATACCTCATGAATTATGCGTAGATTATTAGAAATTATAAAGAGACAATTTCCTTTTTTTATATTTAAAGTCCGGAAAGTCCACTTCTACTTAGGATTCTTTTTAGATAATGCATTCATTGCGTATAACTTATTATTTGTTACGAAATTAGTCAGCATCAGTCCTTGTTCGTTTCTGGTACTAAAGTCATTCTCTTTAATCGCCATTTCGCTTTCATCCTGACGAGAAACCACCTTCTTCGCCTTAAAGTCGACACCAGTAATCGTGGTTATCCTACAACCGGTTTTGTCAATGGATTCCTGTTCGCAGAATTTATCTACTAGTTCGTCTGAGTATGTTTCGATTAATGTATAAACTTGTATGACTTTAAGAATTTTATTTTGTGTTAACTGTGCCAATATATATATATATATATATATATATATATATATATATATATATATATATATATATATATGCTACCCCATCTGATGTGCTGACGTACTTAATCACTTTATCATCCCATTTTCAGTTTATTAGGAAGCCTAGACCGTTTTTTTAAATCATGTCCCTTGTAATAAAATTCATCGTGTTTTCGTTCTTTTTACTTCGCTGCGTTGTTGTAACTAGAGCCTCCTTATCTAGTCACTCGACTGCTACAAGGTGCACAGGTCTCGCCGACAGAGAAAATGACTAACCTAGCGGTAGTGATAAAGTTCCTAAACGTGAATGTAAGAAAGAATCGCCGTAGCAGTCGAGGCTAGAATGGGCAACCTGACAAATGTCTCAAATACAGCCTGAATTAAATACAAATCAAGAAATTAGACAATTCGAACCAAAAGGTAACCGCTTGTCGAGGAACAAATGGTAAAATTAGGACAAATCTGATGTATATAATGTATAATGTTAGAACATTAACAGTCGAAGATTATCTCTTGGAACTTGAAGAAGAACTAAGTAATATTAACGCGGACATATTTACACGTATATAATATAATCTAATTTATGAATATTATAAGTAATGATTTTTGCACTTAATATATCTGTGTTTATACTTGATAATTCGTAGCGTTCTTAGCGGACTGTTGTGCCAGCTACACTTGTCGAAATGTTCATTTTTTTTGATAATTTGAAAATTGTTGAAATTATCGTATTTGCGGTGGACGCTATGAAGACATCTGTGACATCGATTTTGGTTTAATTTTAGTCTGTCGAAATTGGCGTTGGGAATTTTTTTTGGTATATTCATATTTCAAAAAAATTTTATAAACCATGAAGAAATTTATATTATGCCAAGTATCATTAAAGTTACACCTTAGCAGTTAAATACAACCAAATGACTTTACAAAACTAAAGAAATAATAAAGAAAATAACAGTAAATTAAAAATAGGAAAATTAAAAAAAAAACAAAAAACCCTATACAGATGATTGGATCGAAGAATACGTTAAAATGGGCACGAATTTCCAGTTCCCCATATTGTTCCCATCCAGCCGATTCACAAATTATCGCCGATGAAAACCGCATCCTTATTTTTCACACACCTGACCAACTTGCACTCCTGAATTCCTTAATATCCATCGGTTATCGTCCTCCTTTCTCTATCACTTCCTTAATTTTTTCTAATGACTCCCGTGTTTTCCTCCTTCTTTACAAATTCCAAACCAATTGTAACATCAATATATAATAACTATTTATCAACACGTTAGTGGGTTGTGATTGCTCCTCAGCAGTGTCCAAAAAAAAAAAAAAAAACCTGTCTGCGCCAGTTGTTAATTTGTTCTTAGCTTACAGTTTAGCCATTATACAAGTTCTTAAAAAGAAAAAGAATTTTGCAATTATAAGTGATATTAAAATATGTACATATATTCGTAGTACGTTGTCTCCTTAAGAGAGATAAAAAAAACTCTATATAGGTAATAATATCGAAGCATTTAATAAATATATATATATATACATTATAATCGTAAATAATTTTATACGAACAAATGTAAATGTGTTTCAACGCAGGAAAGTTATACCGCTATTATCTAAGGAGATAAGTCGAATGCAAAAATAGAAGAAATATTCCGGAGAAAGGGGTGATTAACATCCGAGATACGACGAATGTCTGTGTTTAGCTGGAAAGAGGTGCGCAACCGTAGACATTCTAAACGGTATAGCCGTAGAATTATTTTTCCTAAAGGGTAACCTAGATAAGGCGATAATAAAATGGCCACAATATAGGTTATTGCACGAATGAAGGGCAAACTGGTAGATAAGATTTGGATAAATGTATAACGCGAAACGTTTCTTCGCATTATTTACGCGCTGTTTTTCACGAATAGAGTATCCACGCGGGGTGTATAAGCAACAAATAATCCGACATAGGAGAGATTCGGCCTACTGATCGAAAAGCGAGTTCGCTCCAATACCGACGTATCGTGAAAATCGCGTAAGCTTAACGAAGATTACTACTGCGCACTATATTAAAAAAAAAAAATTAAACAGTTTCTAGTACAGTCGAAGACGTTTATAAGAGACGCCGGATAAGAGAGACAGTCGCTTATAAGAGAT
Source organism: Coronaproctus castanopsis (assembly GCA_032883995.1). Classification (NCBI taxonomy): domain Eukaryota; kingdom Metazoa; phylum Arthropoda; class Insecta; order Hemiptera; family Monophlebidae; genus Coronaproctus; species Coronaproctus castanopsis. Next base: position 90,081,898 of record CM065054.1, read on the forward strand.
ATATATATATATATATATATATATATATATATATATATATATATATATATATAGGGGAAAAAATACAAAACAAAAAACAAACGTACGAAATGAAGGTTATTTCAGTTCGCTTCGGTGATACAACACGTTGGTTATAAGAGACATTATCAGACTAATCAGGCAATTATAAATGTTGAAATAGGCCAATACGATTGTCAAGTTATAAAACCGTTTCGAATTTCACACGCGCTTCAAGCGACTTGTTGACGTTTTCATCAATCGAAGAGAATTAGCATATTATTCGATTTTTGTTTATTTTATTCGATTTTTGTTTATTTTTTTTTTTTTATTAAATTACGTTTAATATTCTCTCATTGACTCTGTACTTTTCTTTCCTCATCTGATCCGTACCTCATTATGATTTTAGATTAGGTTTTTTTCTAAGAATTACTGTAGCGATATAGCGCGAGTCTTTTTCCCTTAGTAAAATTTTCTATTCTATTTTTTCCTTTTTTTTTTTTTTTTTTAAGAAAAACTAAGCCACGATCAGTTTGGATTTAGAAAAGAAAGAGGCACTCGAGAAGCCATGATTAATCACAGAGAAAAAAAAGTATAATTTGGGGAAGAATTATATATAGCATTCGTAGATATAGAAAAGGCGTTTGATTGTGTAATATGGAATGTATTGTAGAAGAAATAGGATTAGATTACAAAGATAGGAAAATAATATAGGAGTTATACAAGGAGCAATCGGCGGAAATAAAAGTCGGCAATTCGAAAGAAAAAGTGAAAATACAAAGAGGGATATCACCAAATAATTTTTAACTCGGTAATAGAAGAACCGATAGAAAAAATGAAAGATGACACTACGGAGGGTAAAAGTAAATGGGCATACATTGTATAACATTTGCAGACGATATTGCATTATCGGCCGACAAATGAACAACAACTGCCCGAGATAACAAATAACAATATTACAGAAATACTTAAAGCAAATAAATTTAAACATAAGCAAAAGGAAAACAAAAGTTCTAGTAGCATGAAAATATGAAAAAAAAGATACGCATATAGAAAACAAGATCTTAGAGCAAGTAGAACAGTTTAAATTATTTAACTAGTATAATAACGAGCGCAGGAAGAAGTGATAAAGAAATAAAAACAAGAATTAGCCAAACAAGCGTTTGTGAAAAAGAGAGATTTATTTAATAAAAACATGAAAATAGAAATACGGAAAAAACCTTTGGAAATATACATACCGAATATATTACTATATGGTTCGGAAACGTGGATGTTAACACAAAATTTAAAAAAAAAAAAACACTCGGAAGCCTTCAAAATGTGCGCCGCATGATTAAGATCTCATGATGGACACGGAAGAAAATGAATTCAGAGGTTTTGGGAATGGTAAATGAAAAAAGTAATAGACATAATACAGCGAAGACGCGAAAGACTTGACTGCGGCATATTCATGAAGGTCATAATCGAAGGAAAATTGGAAAGAAGAAGGGGAGTAGATGGACATGGATCGATCGAGTAAAAGAAAATAACGTATAAACAGAGATGAAGAACACAGCAGACAACAGGAAGGAAAGAAAGAAAATGATCTAGCTACAACGATACATGCTCTTAAATACCGATGATGATGATGATAAATGTCAAATGTATTTTTCTCTTAATTTGCCTGTAAATCACTATTACACATTAAATAACGTTGCGAGTAGGTTAATTATTTATTAAATGGTATATTTTAAACACCCACCCGCTTCGATAAGAGATTTTAAAAAAAAATCGCTTATAAAAGACGGGAACTAGTATAATTATAAGAGACAAAATGACTTCTGCTCGATGTATCTCTCTTATAAGCGGCGTCGACTGTATTATAAGAGAAAGTGTAAAGCATTATGAGAAAAGTAAACGATTAGGAGAACTTTAAAGATGAGAGACAGCAGTCGAAAAAAATTACCGACTTTTTCAGATATGTGATCGAATTGAATCAAATGGTGAAAATGAAAACACCCCCCTGACTTCGATGTAAAAATAGAAGAAATTATTAAAAACGCTTATTACTATTATTATTATTATTTTATTTTTTTTTGCTACCGAAGATGGCGTGGACTCGTGCAAGCCACGTGGGTGTCAGATTTAGAGACATGCGTATAAAATAAAAAGGTAATCTGATTATATTGCATCGACTAATATTAATGTTTAATATATCCGTTTTATCAATTTTATACCAATCTGGGTAAAAAAAAAATCCTGCGCCAATTAAAAAAAAAAAATTAATCCGTCTATTTATTAAAAGTATATAGTGCGTGCAAAACATTTTGAGAAGCTGTATTATTCAAAATGTCGTTAGATTAATTCTTTAAAGAAAAAAAACTCATTCGAATACCTTTTCCGAGACCTACGTCGAAACTGTAACTGTCACCTCCGTACGTTCCGTCAACTAAACGACCCAGTCCATTAATTAGGAAATCTCCGGATCTTTCACCGTCGTAGGAAATATCGCCCATATCGTTCCATATGTCCCAATTAGGATCGTACGGTAATTGATAATTAATAATGTCGTCTGAAACAAATTAACAAACGTCGCATCTTATTATCGATAAATATGATATCTCAAAGCGATGTAGACGTGAATTACGAGATTAGTGTTAAAAAATAAGTCGATAATAATATTTCGATGATTTGAAAACGTTATTGAAAATTGACGCGAAACGAACTGCCCCAGTTAAGATCTTATTCGATCAGGATGAAATCGCGAATAATGCTCGTGTAACTCTGCAATAACGGGTGAAACGAATTAAGAATTTCGGAATCACTCGGAACTTGCGATTATTTTTTACTAGTGTCGTATTAATTTAACCGCGCCTATAATAACGCGCATAAATTACCACCTGCGATAGTGAACATTGGAAAACCGTTATTAAATATTTACGTGTAATACTGGATCGAGGTCTCGCATTTAATGGACATGTTGAATATGTCTCTGCAATAAAAGTCACGCGTTTAACCTTTATCCGATATTTAACAAACGATGTCACATTAGCTCGGTAAACAAATTAGTAATCTACAAAATTATAATAGGTTTTTTTTTTTTTTTTTTTTTGGTTTATATTAATAACGTAATTTCAACTGGCAGAGAGGAAATATAGAATATGAAATGCGAATTAGCATGAGTCAACAAGCATTAGTGCTTCTCCAATGAATCCCAGTAAAAATTAGGATAAATCAAATATCACGGTTCGTTTCAATCGGCGTATCTGTTATGTAATAAATTGATTGCCAGTGTGTATTTGTATGAGACTCCGAGCGCCTTTTACAGCATCAGTGTACGCACAGGCTTTAACTTTATCAATTAAAAGCTTATTTTCAAGAGAAAGACTGGAGTGTCTGCCAAGAAACCAGTGCAGCTGCTTCAATTTTACGTCAAGATGTTTTCTTTTCGACATGTCGGCTCCGTGTTAATTTACTGTCATACTTAACGTAACTCTGTTGAGAGATTAATTGCCCATTTAATTGTAACGGGTGGATAGGTTAAGTTTCGCAATGACCTGCGTGCACTTAATTTCGTTAACTGCGATACGCCAACGTCTTAGACAGGTTTCGATTTTTATTAATGACAGCTGCAGAGTTTAGAGACTAGGTTTTGCTCTTTGACTACAGCTAAAATGGCTGTATCGTAAACTTGGCAGTTATAACATCGTTACTAACTGGAAAATCAACATCGAACAACAGATAAAGCACCGGACTCGAGACACTTCCTTGAGGCACGCCAGCGAAAACGTTACAAGATAGTGGAGTATTCGTTTTCGAATTTTACTTGGCATGTACGAATCCTCAAGGTGTACCGTTTAAGGAGAAGAAAATACGGTTGAGGAAGAAATTGTTAAGTTTATATAATAGCCCATTATACCTTAGGCTTGCCTGCCATCTAGGAACACACCGAGACATACTTGCTTATCATCAAAAAGCTTTGTTGTATCGTATGTGCAATTCGGTGCATATAGTCGAGCGCTTCTTGCGGAATCCAAACTGATGATCGGGAATAATATTCTCCGATTCTAGGATAGGATTTAATCGTTTTAATTTGATTTAATAAGGAAAATACGATGCGACCAAGTCCGGTGTTTTATTCGCTTCAGGTACTACAACTATTTGCGTCAGTTTCCACGACAGAGGGAAATATTGCAGGCGAAACACCGCGTTAAATATTAATAAATAGTATTTATCCGGCCATTCTGATAATAATTTTCCGGCGATTAAATTTTTTTATTATTTAATTTTTTTAATATTTATTTCTCCTACGTACGTTAGCGCGATAGGGGGACTCATTTGAAAAGGAGCGATTAAAAATGTCATTATATCTTCAGAATTATCAGTTTCGAGTTCGGTTTAAAAACTTCCGGAAAATATTTGGTAAAAACACTTCAGTCTTCTCTCCACCATCCCTATATCCCGTGTACCATCGGGTACGAGTTCGAATATAATAGAACAATTTTATCCTTGTACCATATATATACCAACCGGTTCTAACTTAGTTACGACGGTTACGAAACACACGCTGCAGAAAAATTTAACATAACGAAATGTTCGTTACGATCGTCGACGAATGTATGGAACTATAAATATTACCAGAATGTTGAAATGTGGCTGATGTTAGTCTCATTGCGAAACCGGGGAACGAACCGAGTGAAGTTATTTCATATATATGCCAATCTCTTTATTAAGTTCAAAATATGTTAAAATTGAAAAGTCATTTTATACATCTTTCGTATAGCCCCGTTGGTGATTTTCGAACTAGCCCAATCATTATCGCGAAGCTGAAGAATCGGCTCCATTATTAAGAAGAAAATACCGCGTTGAATTATTTTCTCTCTTAACTTCGAGTGATAACTTTCCTATTTTAAAAATTTCCCACTTAATTTATAAACATCAAGGCGCAATATCTTCCTTGGCACTCCCATCCAACTCGAGACGTATTTAACACCGTCCACAATACATCCAATTCCCACACTTCAAATAAATAATCACATCGAAACTATAATCACGTATAAAGAATGCACAAAAATCTAGACAGACGCGTCCAAATCTAACGAACTTTGTGGTTGTGCTGTAGCTTCAGAGGATGATCTCCTACGTCGCTACATCCGCTGATCTCATTGAAAACCACAACATTCTTCTAATATGTTTACTTTCTCTTCTATCATGCGTTTCAACTCTACTAAATTACATCCTGTAGAAATCTTTATTAACCATAACCTTACTCTCGATATAAAGTTATTGTGGATTACAAGTCATACAGATTTATCGAATAAACCAGCGGACAAAAAAAAACCCAGCTAAATCAACTATATCCATTAACTCTCCTACATTCGAATCTGATGCAATCCCTTCCATCAAACACATAACAAATAAAACCTTTTGCGATCTATGGAATATTATTCATAAAATAAATCACCTTAATCCGTTCTCATCCATTTCCTCGGAGATCTTTTTTTTGCACAGTAAGAAGGAACAGATATGGGTTATGCGCCTTAACGTCTAACGCGGAGGAAACACAACAGCAAAGCGGACTGAGCTAAATCGAAACCCGAAACAAAATGCACTGATTATTAAACGAGAAATCGGAAGTGTATGCTGAAAGGGTAAATTATTGATTTATAATCGCGTTTTGAAACCAGCTCGGTATAAAAATAGCGACATATCGATTATTCAGCGAATCCGGAATAAAATCCTCCGGACGGTTGTCAATCCACCGTCGTACATTACCAAACGCTCCACGAAGACATTGGAATGAAGTCTGTTCTAGAAGTAATATCCAGCGACGAGGCAAAAAATTATGCTAGTAGACTAGAGCAGCACCTGAACAACATGGCGATCGGGTTGTTAGATAATTCGCTAGGAGAAAAACTTGAATAACTATTTTTGCTACTTACCGACGACTAATCATGTCATCTGCATAAAATATTAAACTTGCCACATCTGTTTCCGCGGACATATATTTCTAGAGAAGTTGTTCGAGTTTATAGAAATATGAGTCAGGAATTACAGTATCACGTTAGGTAGGAATGGCATCCCGATTAAAAAAAAAAAATTAAAATTGCCCAATAGCTACCGTCAGCTAGGTACAATGTAACTAAAGGAAGAAAAAATAAATTTTCATAGATTGAAAACCAGAGTCCGAGACGGTTCTGAAACACGAAAGATGATCTAAACTAAAAATACATCAATCGACTTATTTTAACGGAATTGAAGAAATATAGAGTTAAAGAAATCTTCGATTTAAAAGAATCGAAAATCGAATATACGGACGGAAATGGACGGGGAAAAAAGATAACGAAGAAATACACTACCGGGAAGAAAGGAAGAAAAGGGTCGTTGCTTCCATGTGCTCCATAGAAGGGAAGATTCGAGGAAAAGGAACTAACAAAAAAAATAAAATTAAAAATAATTAATATAATACAACGATAATAATAATAATAATAATAATAATAATAATAATAATAATAATAATAGTTGTACTGCAATCAGATACGCGGTTTGAAAATTAATCTTCATCCAGTACGTTTTCCTCCAACAATTTTTCTACTCCGCTACTCTTGTAATTTTTCGAAGAAATATATATCCTCTCTTACTATTAACTTTCCCATTTCGGTTTTTACTTTTCCAATAAAAACGGAAATTTATCTAAACCGAACGTCGAACACATAAACCCATTCGCAACACACACATATATCTATATTATATATATACATGTATACACATGTAAACACTATAATTTCTGCAATAGAAATTAATTACACCAAACGTCCGCATTAATCATTCTCGTTTAATTCTCGATCGGGAGTCTGCATTCAATTTCATCTTTCCGGCTATTTAAACGTAATATGAAAACACGCGTTTTAAATTTTTTTCAATTATTATCATTATGTTATATTTTTTCGCGTGTTTCAGAAAATTGTATGTATAAACGTGCAAAGAACTGTTAATATATATATTATCAAACACTTAAGAATCCTACAAACATCGATTTTAAATCTAATAATTCCAAAAAATTGTGATTAACTGGATAACAATTTTTTTAGTGTAGAGATGGTTTATATGCACGTATTACTTTTTATATTAAAAAATTTAAGTAAAATTAATACGTCGAATTACGAAAGCAATATCGGGTGGTGAGATCAGAGCGGTTATATTTAAATACAACGAAAGTACAATTCGTACATGCAAGTTGTGTATGGCGGTGTGGTTAAGATCGACAAATTGCCTAAACGGAATTAAAAATCGATTTCGTTAATAATAAACGAAGTCGTAGAAAATTACTAATTAAGATTTGTGAATCATTTTCGTAATATTTCTAAATTTTTCGATAAAAATACTTGTCAATTTAGCGTACACTTCATTGTAATATCTGATATATTTTTACTTAGAACGAAAAATATACTACATAATAAAGTAGAATTTTTGTTTCGAATAATATTAATTTATGTTTCAACCTTCAAATTAATTGCAATTTCGCCGAGTGTAAATAATTTCGAAATACCCAACAAGCCGAATGAGAATGGACGTGCGAATGTTTGAATTTATTTAATACATGTGGATCTAGTCGCAGAATTGCGCATAACCAGGTTTTACGGTCAGCGCAGAAATATAGTTTGGTTGGCAATTATCTATTAAGTTCTCTATATATGCTTCGTTGAAGTATATGTTGGCATTTTTATTTATTTTTTAATTTTTTATTTTATTTCCTCGAGCAATGTCGTATATTATATTTCGAATTGGTTTCTGTAGTAGAATATTTTATTCTTTTTATAAATTCAAGTGTCTTGAACGAAAAGTAAATAAATTAAATTGAATTGAATTATTATTATCATATTATTATTATTAAACTGGTTGGTTTTATTTATAATTGTTCTTGACGTTTGTGGTTTTTTTGTTATGCGTATAATATCTTTTTAATCAAATTTTTGCTTATATTAAAGTTTAAATACTATTGATTGCGTTATCACTTTTTGTTTGCGTCTATTATCTGGACCGTTATCGTGGTTTACCGTTATCTGGTAATTGTACGCGTTCAACTTTTGTCTAGTAACGATATAACAATAGCTGCCGGCCTTATCTTGCTAGTACGATATCTCATATTCAGGTAAAACTAATATATTCATTTTTGTCCCGATCTTATTACTTTCAACATGTCAAAAGTTTGTGCATTATGTGCGGAGGACTCTCTTCCGGTTAATGGAGATTTCGCTATATGTTCTGTATGTTCAGACGGTGTACATTTCAAGTGTTGTAATGTGGCACCAAATACTTGGAAGGTGATGTCAAAAAGTAAAAAGTTGGAACGGAAATGCTCTAGTTGCAGAGATAAAATTAGACGTAACACCGTCGTCCTCGTCTAATGAGATGAGCAACTTAGTAAACATAATTCGAGCGGAATTAGGACTGACAAATATTAAGTTGGGCGAAGTAATTTCTTCTATTGCTTTTCATACTGCCAAGTTCGATGAATTATTGAACGAGGTAAATAAACAAGAAATTAGAGATTTAAAAAAAGATATGATCGCGTTGCAAGCTGAAAACAAAAATTTAGCGGCGAGAATGAATGATGCGTAACAATATTCTAAACTTAATAATGTTATCGTTAACAATGTGCCCCGTATATAAAAAAATGAAGACGTAACTGAGGTAGTTAAAAAAGGTTGGTGCTGCATGTGGTTGCATAATTAATAGTACGGACATTGATATCTGCCATCGGCTATTCAGGAAATTAAGATCCCCGGGTATTATTGTCAAATTCTGCAGAAGATCGGTAAAACTTGATCTATTAAAGAAACGTAAAACTGTAAAAGTTACCGTCGCTATGTTAAAAATGAACGGAACTGAAGCTGCTCCCGATAACATCATTTATATAAATGAGCATTAGGTTTTTATACAAATTTTTCCCTCTAATTTATACATTTGATATTTATAAGTCTATCATATAAGCTTTTCTATTTTTGTTTGCCTGGGAAAAATTTTTGTTTTATATTTCGGTACGATGTAACTTAATAATAAGAAATTAGCTAATTCGGCTATTTTTAAAAAATCGAGGGAGCTGCGTGCGAACGAGTACAAGTTCGTTTGGATTAAGAATGGCAGGATTCTAGCACGGACGTCCGAAGGAACTCCGGTTATCGAGATTAAAAGTATGAACCCATGTGGATCGTTTGATTTTAAATGCTAATAAATCGGATTCATTATACTTTAGTTATTTTTAAGAATACAATGCTGTTTTATTTTTTGTTGTATAGTTTGTGACTTGTCAGGTATGTGGATGTTCTTGGAATTTTATTCTGTTTTTGATTTCTGTTATTTTGCGGACGGTAATACTTTCGTTGTAACCGATACTCATTTCTTCATTGTAGTTATGCAACAACCTCATTTTACTGAGGATTGATTATAATCATAATGTCTCATGAACCGTCACGAATTAAAAATATTTAACTTAAATATTCGTAGCCTCCGTATGCATTATGATGATTTAATTTAAGTGAACGTAAATTCAAATACGATGTAATAGTGCTTACGGAGACATGGGTATATACAGATGAATGTCTTCGTTATAACATACCTGGGTATACGTCTATCTAGCCCAGTGTTCATGTGAGAGCTGGCGGTATTATTGTTTACCTTAAAAGTAACGTTCATTATGAAAGTGTAGACATAAGCCTCAATAGCTGCGATGTAATAATTTGTAAACTTTTTCTAAAAGCGAATGATTGTATTTCTATAGCTAGTATATACAAATTTTGTTATTCTAAATATAACGAATTTTCAGTTGATTTGAGTAAAATTATTGATGCGTTGTCTTTCAGGGCAGTTATAACGGGCGATATCAATATTGACTTACTTTCCTCCACGCGTAATCATGAGTACCTCAATTTGTTAAGTTCGCATGGGTTTGCGTCTATTGTAAACGAACCGACGTACGTTCGTGTAAATGTAGGATATAAATCGTGTTTAGATCGTTTTTTGGTTCGAGGTTGTCGAGATAGTTCTAATGACATTGCATTAGTTCACGACATATCGGTGGTGTCGTTTTCCGACCGATGTCACAGTTTTACTTTCATCTGTACAACGTAAGCAAGTATTTCATAATAAATACTATTTCGATAAAAGACTTTTCCAACGGCTCTTGCATACTTTAAATCTTTCCCCATTATCTAGTAGGATAGCGACAATTGATGAAAAGTTTGAATGGTTCTTATCGCATCTTTTTACTATAGTTAATAAACGGATATTAATATATAAATGCACTCGAGGTAAGCGTACACCTTGGATTACTTCTCAGTTAGTCGATCTGACGCGTAAGAAAAATCATATTCATAAATTGTTGAGAGAGTCTCCTACAAATGACTTGTTACGGAATAAGTTTAAAACTCTCTCCAAACAAGTGCAACGAGATGTAGGAAAAGCGAAAAATGTTTATTACTCAATTATTTTGAATAAATGTAAAAATAATCAAAAAAATTATTGGGCGAATGGTGTATTAGGTAAACACGAAAAGGGAATTAAAGAGTTAATTCTACATAATTTAAGGGTACAAGTACAAGGAAATGAACATCTAATTTCTGATGACGTAAATAATCATTTCAGAAATAGTGTGGCCGATATTCTAGCAGGCTTCGATCATGAGTTATCATATAACCCATGTACACACCTATTCAATAATTCTAGCTCATTCGCTTTTTTGGAATTTACAATAGATAACGTCAAGGATGCTATTCGTTCATTACCCAGTAAATCTTCGTTCGGTGCTGATGGGTTATCGATGATCTTAATTAAGGAAAACATATACTTTTTCTCAAAACCACTTGCGTAACTTTTTAACGAATCACTCAGTTCAGGGAAGTTTCCGGAAATTTTAAAGCTTGGAATCATAGTACCGGTGTATAAGACTGGTGATAAATCGAATATAGAAAATTATAGACCTATATATTTACTCCCGGCAATTTCAAACATTTTTGAAAAGTGTGTAAAAGAAGTTATGTTGGTATATCTCGATAAATTCAATTTTTTTAGCTGTAATCAGTTTGGATTTCTTCCAAAAAGGGGAACTGATGATGCATTATTTGAGCATGTTTCTTATATTACAAAAAATTTAGGTTTACTTAGATTTGCGAAAAGCTTTTGATACAGTGAATCATGAAATTTTATTGCGAAAACTGTATTTGCGTGGGTTTAGAGGAAGTATCTGTGATTGGTTCAATTCGTATTCAATAGAAAGTATGTTACTAAAATAAATAAAGTAAAAAATAGTTCTGAAGTAGTTCAAAATTACGGTGTTCCTCGAGGAAGTTGGTCCTTTTTTATTTTTAATATATATCAATGACCTTTGTAATTTACAAGTTAGTGGCAAAATATTTACATATGCGGATGATACTGTTCTAGTTACAAGTTCACACGATTTGCCCAATTATTAGAAAATTTAGTACAGAATGATGTTGACAAAGTTGCAGAATGGCTCAATTTAAATCGGATAATTTTAAATGTGCATAAATCAAAATTTATAATTTACAGTTTAATGCCGCCAACTTTTTGGATTTGATAAAAATTAAGTTAAATGAACATATATTTTTACAAAGGGTAGATGATGTTAAGTATTTAGGAGTTGTAATGGACTGCTGTTTAGATTGGAGAAATTCTTTACTTGTCTAAGAAATTAAGAAAATTGAATTATTTGTTTTACTATCTTCAACAGTATTTCCCAAGGAATCATTTACTTCGTATCTACATAGCATTATATGAGCCGGTTTTGAGATACGGAATTATGCATTGGGGCGATGCTGCGGAATACCATTTACTCCCAATAAAAAATCTCCAAAAAATATTATTTAAATTTTAGCATTCTGAACATGACTCTCCTAATGCACGTACTCTATATTGAAAGTTAAGTATCTGTATGAGATTCAACTTATTATCTACGTATGTAAAAATAAAGATAAATTCACCCGTGGAACGAGAAGAGGAATTACAAGATCGAGCTTAAAAGATAATGTTACGGTGCCTGATTTTCGAAAATATCATTCGAGATTACAGGCTATATATAATTGTGCAACTTCATATAATTCGCTGCCGGACATGGTGAAACTGAATTTCTAACAATTTAAAAAATTACAAGAAAAGGCATAAACTTTTGATGAATTATACGCGTAATCTTTCATCCAACTAATTTCATCTGGTGTGTCAATGTCGTATTACTGTTCGCATCTGCGTATGTCTTTATGTATAGAAGAGTCATTTTATTATACGTATGTCTGTATTATTGTTTTCATTAGTGTGTCCACATGTATATCGATTTGTGCTTGGATTTTGATATGTGTATCGGAATTATGTATTTATGTGGGTATATTTATTATCGAGTTAGCCTATTAACCATTATAACCCTGCGTATATAAGTTTATATGTACCTATGTGCATGTTCATTTTTGTAAATAAGTGTGTGTTTACTAATGCGTTTACTTTTATTATATCTATTACAAAATATAAATGTAATTAAGTGTACGTGTGTGTGTGTATATATGTGTGTAGGTGTGTGTGTAGTGTCTTGTGGGTGTATATACATAACAATTGCGGTTGTAAGTTTGTTTATTGTTTACTGTCACTTACATATTCATAAGTGTTAACAATTGTTCAAACTATTTATGCAATACTAACCAACCAAGTATTTGTATATCTATTTAAGTTTCCACTACTCGGGCGCAAATAAATGCGCATTTGTGGATTTGAATGAATAAATTTGATTTGATTTGATTTGATTATTATTATTATTGTTATTATTATTTTAATCGAATTGTTTATTCATTCGTAAATTTATTATTATTGTTATTTTATATTAGTAAGCTTAATAATTTTATATGTAACTATTATTTCAGAAAAAATAAAATGATTTGATTCGATTATTACTATTATTATTATAAATTTTATAAAATATTATTATTATTATTATTACTATTATTATTATTATTATTATTAGATTAAAGAATGTATTATTTTGTTTAATTTGTTCGTTATAGAATTTGCATTGTAAAAATCTTTGAAATATCTTAAATATATTCGATTTGATTTGATTAGATTATTATTGTTATCATTATTATTGTTATTATTATTTTCTTTCGGCTACTATTAACACGGCGTTTGTAATGGTAAACATTGAAAAGTAAAAATCTTTTATTTACTTATTTTTTTTATTTTTTTTTCCTATTTTATAACTAGGCTCGAAGGACATTCTGTAGGACTTTATTTACATGCGATCAATGAGAAAGGAATCATAAGATGACGTGATATAGTAATTCAATCACATATTGGTAAACAATTTTTGCCGCTTTAAACACAATTTTTAAAATAATTAAACAAAAAAAAAACAATTTTTAAAATAATTAAACAAAAAAAAAAAACAATTTTTAAAATAATTAAATAAAAAAAAGCGTTTAAAAAAGGGTTAGAACAGCGTATTATAATAATGCGTGGTTTGCGAAGAATATGTCTGAAATTAAATTTAACACACATAGTAGTCTTTTCTACCAGATTTAACGTTATAACACTTCCTAATGCATAATGTTAAAACCTTAGAAACAATATCAATCAATCGAACGATCAATCAATCCAGCATCAATCAATCAATCAAACAATCAAGCAATCAATCAATCAATCAAGCAGTCAAGCAAGCAATCAATCAATAAAAAGGGATTAATTAATGCTATTTTTCTTTCCTAATAGCCTTTCGAACTTCTCATAATTTTTCTTAATAAGCAATAGATATACGTTTTATGGGTAATTTTTAGTTAATTTAAACGTAACGTTTTTCCAAAAATATTCAGTGATCTATGGTGTCAAATATCGAATCGTCTTTTCCTCGATATGATTTATTAACCAGTTTACATCGTTTACCAATTTTCACAAATTCGGTCATTTTGTTGATAAACTATTCAAATTTTTCACCTACCGTTGCAATGCCGGTGTATATATACGATGTATAGCGAAATGTTTTAAATAGTTGTTGATATTAATTAAAATATAAATTCTCGTTTTCATTTTTAAGTTTTAATTTAGTATTTAACACAGAAAATGAAGCGCTTACAATAGAATAAAATGAAAAATGGTTAGTTTAACAAGTTTAAAAAGGTAGACATTTCTTATTTAAAACTAACGAAATTGTTAGCGTTTTAAAAATATTAACCGCTTGGATAGATCGAACAATACGAAGTAGAAGAAGTTAAAATTAACGTAACGGTAATTTTCTAATTCGTTAAGCGATCTTCGTATTTTCATTTATTTCTGTTTTATTTTGTACCCTCATTCACCCGTTCACTGTTAATTATATACATATACATATACATATATATATATATAAATACACAAACACACACACACACACATATATATATATATATATTCGAAGTGGATAGATATCAATGGTGGTTGGTACCCTTGATAAACCGACACACAGCTCATAGAATAAACGAATAGAAAAGTTTTTTATCAACAACTGCCACTAACGAGGAAGTCAGAAACGAACTTTTTAACTTCTATTTGCAAAAGTATAAAGTTTAAACTTACGAAACTTTATCCATTCCCTGTATTATTTGCTAAGACGAAAGATTTCGTCTGATACGACTTCGCTATTAGTCTAACCTCCAATATGCAATTATGTATATTTATGTACCTCTCCAAAAACGTATATATATATATATATACATAATATATAACAAAATTAAAGTTTAAATAAAATAATTTTAATATTCGAATAATTTATGTTAAAAACGAAATTTTAAATTGAGCTTTGCAAAAATTAAAATTCAGTTATTAAATAAATTTCGCCATTAAAATCTCAGACGAACTCTATATATGTTCCTAAGCAATAGTAATTGGCGATAAAAATGAAATCTCATTAGGAAAGAAATTAAATGAGGTATACTATGCAATAAATAAATGGTTACAAACATTTAATCTGAGCATCAATAATTCGAAATCAACCTATATGTTGTTCAATAGGAAATTACAAAATAAAAAGTTAAATTTAACGCCAGATGGATTAGACATACAATATGTCACACAAACCAAATACTTAGGAGTATAGGAGACTAGCGAAACGATATTTTCCCAGTGTAGACAGAAGACTAAAAAATGTTGTATTCGTGCCAAATTATTTCAGTACACAGTTTATTAGCGGACATGGATTATTTAAAGATTATTTATATAAGTATGGAATATCGTATACGAATAAATGTGCAATATGCAATATAACCGATGATGTAAAGCATACTCTGACAGGATGCAATTACGGCAACGCTGATTTCGCATATATAAATGCAACAGAATTGGTGGATAAGCAGTTCAACATTTTTGACGTTTTCACAGTATCAGAAATAGCATACCGCAAAATACATCTACATATATTTTAATCAAATTAATCGTATAATATCACCTTAATGTAAAATGGGCTGAACTGAGCACCGTAAACTTAATTGGATGGGCTCTTTTCAGTTCATTATTTATAAATTACATGTATCTCACTTATAAATAAATTTACCGCATCGTAATTTACGAACCGGGGACCAAAAAAAAATATATGTTCCTATATACGTACATCGATACGGACACATATTATATTTGTATATGAACAAGACCGTATGAAGTAAATTTATTATTATTATTATTTTTTTTTGTAGGAGGGGGATTAAAGCACCCGAGAAATGTTTTACCTAACTTACTTAAATTAAACTCTATAAAGTTACACTTAATATGCGACGAGAAAAAGAACTGTTCTGCATCATCGAACTTGTTATGTTCGAATTTGTCTACCCCTTATTTAGCGCGCGAGATTGTCCCGGTCAGCCGGTACACGTTGACAACTAAATGCGAGAAGATCGTTTAGAGTATTGCTGCGTCTCACCAATTACCGGCGCATATTTCATTGTTTAATTTCCAAGTGCCCTATATAACATCGTAATTGATAGCCGAAGCCTTATCGATGAATCCATTTCTATTATTCTTTTTCAGTTCTTTAGAAGAAGAGGAAAGAAACTTTATTTCATAATGAGACGCCTAATAACAAGGGGTTCATAAAGTTACCTTGCACCTTAAGTTCGTTAATAGTTTGTTAATATTTGGTTTGGTGATAGGCAAAGTTTTTTTTTTTTTTTTTTTTTTGGGGGGGGCACTGCTGAGGAACAATCACAACCCACTAACGTGTTGATAATTAGTTATTATATATTGATGTTACAATTGGTTAGGAATTTGTATAGAAGGAGGAAAACACGGGAGTCATTAGAAAAAATTAAGGAAGTGATAGAGAAAGGAGGACGATAACCGATGGATATTAAGGAATTCAGGAGTGCGAGTTGGTCAGGTGTGTGAAAACTGTAATTGAAAAGGATGTGGTTTTCATCGGCGATAATTTGTGAATCGGCTGGATGGGAACAATGTGGAGAACTGGAAATCCCAATACGAAACATGTGAGCCGGAAGACGATTGTGTCCAGAACGTAAACGGGTGATGGTTGTAATAAATTTTCGGAAGTTGCGGTGTATGTTGGACAAATTAAAGTACCAGGGAGTAGGTGATATGGCCAGATAATATCTAGGGGTGGAAGAACTAACTAGCCACGATGACCACTCGTATAGGATATATCCATGTTGGCAAGAGATATCAGGTCTGTGGTGGAAATTGCCGGCACCAATTCTCTTATCGTTATCTCGTATTCTTTTCATCAGCCGGACACAGCGGTGAGAAAATTCCATATCATTAACAATATTATTCTATCATTACCATAACTTATTTAACTTCTTAATCTTATTGTTATTATTATTATTATTGTTGTTGATGTTATCTCCAACTATCTGATTATCGTCGTTGTCGAGTAGTGTATGTGCGTGGAACGCGTGTCTGTGCTCTCGTATTACGGTGTGCGCGTTGTTGTCAACGACATTCGTCTTTAATTTGTCGTTGACCCAAAAAAAAAGACATAACCTCTTCTCATATTCGTGGCTACAGATGAAGACGAAGAAGTGAACAACATAAATGATGTGCAAATGCAAGATAGAGAAAAGCACTTACAAACTAACGTAAAAAACAACGCAAATCAAACTTATCCCCCAACCACCGGTCAAAACTACGGCAAACTTAAATAAAAAGAATATTCCACCTGATATAAAGAATGTGTGAAAAACATTACATAGTTAAGGAAAGACTTATTAACTGATAATGGAATTAAATTCTCATTAAAGTCAACAATAAATGGCGTCTCAGTTAATCCTGAGCAAGTAGATGATTATCGTAGAATAGTTAAATTACTAAGATCTAACTCGCCATACCACGATAAATTGCAAGATTAATTAATTTGAGGTAAGCAACAAACAAGAAACGACGCAACTATTATACAACGCAGGAGAAAAAAAGGAAAAAAATAAACAAATCGAGCATAAACGTTGAAACTGACGATTAAATATGAAAATAATATAACATCGCGATAATAATTAGAACAATATTAATAAGCGAATAGAGCTCAATATCTTTTTAATACGTCTACACCTATTATTTGTGTACATATAAACATTAGCTGCCTGAAATCGTAATTACCTATTAACGAAGTAAACTGATTATCGTCTATACGGCAATCATCGAAATATTTACTACGCAATATGTTATGAATTTATTCTTTAATAGGAGGTAATTTCAGAACGCGTATAATCTATTCTAATGTAACGGGGAGCATTTAGTATGTATCTAACTGTTTTCTGAATGAGCTGCAATTTATTATAACTAGCGTTCGATATGGTATAACAAACAGGACAAGCGTAAGTAAATTGTTTTGTAAATAATAAGTTTATTGCGTGTGTTAAAGAATGATTTCCTATTATGGAACAAATGGATTTATTAGCCTTCGTATTAATAAAGTTAATATGTTTAGTGAAAAACCAACGCCTAAATACCGAATCTGATCTGACCAGTTAAGGCTATTTCCCGTCACGATCAGAATATTTATATAAATATATATATATATATATATATATATATATATATATATATATATATATGATGGCAATATATCAATAATATTTGATTGGTTTCATGTTTATTTTACAGCTGATTAAATTTGTCCAGTTTATTTCATTTTTTCCCCCTCTGAATTCGTATACTGCTCTAAATTTATAACGAATTTTTAACTAACCATTTCGACATAGACGGTTATTGATAGTTTCCAAATTACATACACACATATATATATATGTACATCTACTGTTAGACATTTAAGAAATCTTCAAAACTCAAATAACGCTGGTATACAGAATTCAGCCGATTTCGATTTTAACAGAGATTAACAACCGTATAAGAACGATCAATTTATTTTGAATAAATTAACAAGATAATTAAATGTACAAAATTGAGATAAAACGAAAGTCGAAAACTCATATAAACTAATATATATATATATACACAAAAATGAAATGACAATTAACGAAAAATGAAATTCAAAGACACGTATCAACTTCATAAATACTTCGAATAGACTGACGTTGGCATCTTTAAGGAAGGCCTATTTATACCAATACTAGAATGACTAACCGGTAGTATGATCGAACGCCTGACAAGTAAAAGAAACGTGATTGGTTGAACGACTGACAAGTAAAATAAATCTGATTGGTTGTTCCATCGAACCATACTCAGATAAGAAATCAGCTGACATCGAACCAGACGCTGCGGCAATTGAACTTCAAATAATTTCAAACATGTACTCATGTATATATATATATATATATATATATATATATATATATATATATATATATATATATATATAATATGATGTATATCTAAAAAAAATTGTAAATACGAACGTTTGTATCCGAGTTGTATATAATAATGGTTCAATTTACATTATAGGTACGGTCACACATTCCTCTAAACATTCTCAAATGAGAAACAATGTAAGCATTCACACTATCGGTAACGCTCAAGTTTCGCTCTAGTCACGATCAATCTGAAAGAAATTCTGGCTAGTGAATAGTCTGGTAAAATATTCTCAAATTATAAACCTTGTAGCGGTCATGCACAACGCTCAAATTTCTATTATTAATGTAATAAATATGACGTTAGTGTTTCATTTTGTTTTATAAACATCGCTGCAGAATGTTTTTTTTAAGCGTTTTAACGCGACAAGTGCATTACATGAAATTAATGCGAGTGTCAATAATTTTTGAATTTCCGACGTTTAATTAATATCATTATTTTTTTAAATAATTTATGTAATTTAATTTATCTTTTTAATTTCTCATTTAACCGTCGCTGTACAAATACGTTTTAAATCGTTTTAACACGACATATCACGTGAAATTAATGCGAATAATTTTTTAATTAATTTTTGAATATAAACGAATAAAGGTGTATTTTCCTTTTTTTAAAAATTAAAAGTGGAATACGATCGAATTTGATTATTGACTGGTTCAAGACTGACTGAAGCCTGACCGTAAGTGTGCGAACGTCATGCGAGCTTGAACGGACTACCGAGACCGGAGTGTGAGGGTTTTTGTTTTTTATATAATAAAAATTATATTTAAAGAAGGTTCCGTTTTACTTTCGGAATCGATCGTACGTCTTCCTCTTTAAGAAGAGGATTATACCATTCTCCACGGGAACCCCCTAGCGCCCCTCTCGAGTATTGAATGGATAAGTTGGCTGCTCTGTCGTCATGAGCAATGGCGCAATTATACGGTATTCGTTTTCTCGGTTATTTTCCATCTTTTCAGCCGAATTTAATGAAATTTATCTCGGCACGCACTTCATAATAAGCTCTAACATGCAATAGCCATCGGTTGTACGTTTCGGCTCTCTTTCAGCTGACAACTCCTTATACGATGTATTCAGCAACAATCAGCATACTAATAGCCAGACAAATGACACGGGGTTATTGTTATTAGTCAACCCGAGACAATTAGTGTCGTTTCGGTGGATTCTCGCTCATACCTATTGAATGAACCGACAGATAGAGCAGCAAAGGAGGCTGCTACATTATTGCCGATACGTCCCAGTTCCAGGTATTGATGTACGTAATTATGTTAAATAAGACTTTTGCTTCGTGACATCAAAAGTGGTAATCGCCTCCTCGTTAAATAAGCTTTCCCAAATGAAGGATTTTACCTTGGAAGACTTCGCTTCCAAATCGCAGAGATGACGTTGTCCTCAGCAGACTTCGGCTGGATCATAACTCGCTCGTTCGTACGTGATGTACCTAATTCCGGTTCTTCACTGCACCGTGTGTAACGTCACGTTTTCCGT
The DNA here is from genome assembly GCA_032883995.1 of Coronaproctus castanopsis. Taxonomy (NCBI): domain Eukaryota; kingdom Metazoa; phylum Arthropoda; class Insecta; order Hemiptera; family Monophlebidae; genus Coronaproctus; species Coronaproctus castanopsis. The sequence continues at coordinate 90,102,199 of CM065054.1, forward strand.
CTTCGATATCATCATCAACTGTCATACTCCTTACTCATCTCTAAACTTTCCATACTCATTTCTTCTTTTACTCAAACATGAATACTCCTTTCTAACTAATCTAATCGTGTTCTTACGCATTTCTAATCCTCGATTTAACTTCCTCTCCCTCGTGCCTCTAGCCAGTTGCTGTACGCGGCAGGTTAATTTAAATTAATAATAATATAATGCATATCTATATAGGCGTATATATTAATTCTCATTTAATATAGAAACCGATTTCGAAAAAATGTTGTATAAATTTCGGCGATGAAATCGTTGAAAGATTCTTTATACGTAGTTTGTTTTCTAGAGAAAAGATTAACGTAAAATAAATGAAGAAATCTTTAACGAAATAGATAGATAGACCGTTAAAGTCATCCGGGTAACGTGAAAGAATATTATTAAAAGATGCTGGTGACGTTTTAAGAAGTTTATTATAAGCCTTCTGTGGTCGCTATCTCTTTAAGTTTCCGAAAGTTTCTTCTACTATCCACATCGACACACACACGCAAGTTATATCTGAACGACTTCGTAACTAATTAACGGTTACACAGACAATCTTTAATCTTTGTAGGTCATCCGTCGATGTAAACGACTACGTTGGCGAGATAAAAGTATTCCCTACTTTAACTCGGTTCGTATTTTTCACCGGATAATGCCAATTTCATTTTTATTCATCCTACACTAACACGTGCACACGCTAACTTCTTTATTCTCATAACGCTTGATGTAAACCCTTCGTGTAAATAATTTTCCTTTATTACGCTGATGATTAAATGTTGTATTTATCCGTAGAATAAGAACAATTTTATTATTATTATTATTTTTCAATAAAGATTTTATTGGGACTATAAAACTAATTACATTTACCGTAACTAATTATAGGAGGATTTCACTGGTAGTTAAATTATTTTATAAAAACATCCAGCTGATGTTTTCATTTCAGCCGACGGGTGTCATTAGAATCATCTAATAGTAAAATTAACGTTCGGATGGCGATGAAGACGATTAATGCAGCTGTTTGATAAGAGGAACTGGATCGATTTTGAGATCGGTGCGAAGTTGGACGTTCGAGACAAACCGAAGTGCTCTTAAAATCGTACGCATAAAATTGTTTCGAAATTTTTCTACAATTTCGAGATTGGATTTAGCTGCGGTTCCGCATATCTCTGCGTCATAGCTCCATACTGGTCGGAAAAATTGAAGTATAGATGAGTCTTTTGCTTTCGAGACTTGATTTAATGCGTACGAAAAGAAACGGTTAAAATTAAATTATATCGCGACATCGAATATTACGATTTTATCATTTTCTACGAATACGTCTAATTTTAATATATATAATTATTATTATTATTATTATAATGATATATATATATATATATATATATATATATATATATAACAATTCTTTGTCTCGTACAGGACATTTTTTGTTAGAATAAATAATGTATTTTTCCCAAGAACATAAAATTTTAGCTTCAGTGCCGCATGCTCGGTCCAATATTTATATAACATCTGTACTGCGATCTCGAATCAAACGATATAAGCAAAATTAGCTATACACTGGCTGCTAATTCAATTCCGAAATATGCTAATACGGCTGTTTATGCGGATCGAATCGTTAGGTGAGCACATAAATGGCGTATAACGTTTAATCCATCTAAACGCCAACATACCGACTTTACTAACAGACAAGTGTCCTCCTATATGTGTCCGTGGCAATGAAATTCAGCAAACCAACTGTGTAAGATATCTCGGAATGCACATTGATCCATTGGTAACATGGCAATTTCATCATGTTGCTCAAACAAGGAAAACTATGATTCCGCGTACCAGATTGTTGTATCCGCTTCTATATAGGAAATCTAGTCTCAGCTTTAAAAAGCAAAAATTTATTCAATTACGATAGCTCCGACATGAAAATGTGGAATCGAATTATATGGAACTGTATGTAAATGTAATGTATTAAGAATACAACGACGACAAATCGAAAATATTTCATATCATCGCAACTGCACCAAAATACGTAACTTAACCCTCCTAACTATAGCGTATATATATATATATATATATATATATATATATATATATATATATATATATATATATATATCAACGAAGTTTATATAAACCGTTATATATATTTTTTTTTTATAAATTGCAATTTAATATTAACCCAAATCTCCACGGAATGCATTTATTTACTCTATCTTCATAGAAGACGATTAAAAAATAGGACACGGTGCAGAGGTGCTCTTTTTTACTACTTCTTTTCAACATCATCGTTTACTACAATTAGGGGAATTAAGAGAACAAATTACAAAAATATCTCTTCTACTTATTGTCTACTGAAGGACAGAACAAAAAGGAAAAAAAAATTAGAATTACTTATTTCTTTTTCATCCGGTGATGTTCCTCAAATTATTCGAAAATTCGACGTAGGTAGGTAGGTAGGTAACAAAAGGTTGTAGAGACCCGATGGTTGAAAGCGGGTAGAATTAGCTTCGACCGTGAAAACGCTATTCTAAGAATTCGACTAGGAATTTCAACGACTACTGCAGATTTTGGCCGTGTATAGTTTCTTACCAACATATACATATCGTGTCGCGTTGTATAATATTATATATATATATATATATATACATGGAGCAAATGTTAATAATAATTCTACTAAAAGATTTGGAATATTTCGGAGGTATTTTCGCAACGGGATATAAACTATTCAACAGTACTTTAGCTCGCGTCGAAACAAGCTGCTCCGCCGGTTATGTTGAGCTAATTATAAAAGATGCGAGTAGGTAAGCAAACCCCCGTACTTTTGTTGTTCACCATTTCTCAACATAAACGTTTTCAATATTATCTTTTTAATCCTTTCAGTCACGATGTCGAACTATATGGTACGTAAAATTGTGAAACATTTTTTTTTTTTTTTACTTTCTGCTTGACGTGAAGTTTATCTAAAAATATTTATATAAAAAAATTTAAAAACTATCTACCTAAGAAGCAGTACTGTACAATAAACACCTGTATAAAATTTACAATTTTGTTTTAAAATTTTATAATGTACGACTGAAAGGAGGTAAAATTCATCGTTCTTCGAAGGATCTGGTGGGCGGCGTTATAGCTTTTCGATTATTTTCTACGTTGCCAGGTGGAATGCTTCCGTTATTGTTATTCGTTTGATCCGTCCGTCTCGTTGGACATTTTCCGCTATAGCTACTTCTCAGCTACATGCTCCGAATTCCATCTTAGTGTATATTTCACGACTACATAACCAAAAAATATTTTACCGCGCTTCCGTTTACTTCCGTTAATGAGATCTGGAATCTATTTTATTTACAATAAATTTGTTTGCAAGTAGTATTCTATGTTTCTTGTTGGTGGCGCCGGGTCATTAAGGTACCTCGGAAACAATGAATTTGTTGACTCGTTAGCTAAAGACGGTCAGCTAATGGTGTAGAATTCTTCTTAGTCTCATTCAAGGATATTATTCACTCTGTTCAGCTGTAGCATAAAGAGCATCGGGAACCGTTGTACACTGAGAGCACATTAGTCAATCGTCTCTCGTCTATTACTATCAACTTCAAAAACTTTCGTTGTTCTATTTCTTTAAGAAGATTAATCGCAACGGAGCTTTGGCACCGTTACGTTCTGAACTTAACCTTATACATTGCTATGATTTTTACATCTCCATATAGTATATCGTCTCTTCTCCCTCGTGATAATCTATAGTTGTTCCCGCACATAGCGACGTTTCTAGAGAAGTCCGTATGTTTGATTAAAATAGTCCACGCAGTATCACGTTAGGTATAGGCCATAAAGGCGTTCCCCATTAAAAAATAATAAATAAATAAATAAATAAAAAGCATCGACCATGGTGTTTAGAAATAGCGAAAAATTCTCGGTACATAAAAACTGTATAGCTGAGAGAAAAAGAAACAGTATCCTATGCATGCATCTCGACGACAGTGAATTAAAGTGAAAACACCGCATTCAGATGAAACAAAAGCAGTTACGCATAAAAATTTCGTGATTTACATTGGCTGCTAAGTAGAAAAATCGGCAATGAATAACATACTTCTATATCGGATGATGGCCAAACCAATTTGTGCCCCACTTTAAGCGATGATCTAAAAATAAAGCACTAAGTACAATAATAAATTTTCCCCTCCGCCCCAGTTGAATAAATCAGGACATCGAATATATGACGGAAGTAATATCGGATAAAACGATACACCTGAGTAGATTCGAAAGACGCGATAATTCCCTCATACGTTATGCTCGTGGATAACTAAGAAGAAATTAAACGTTTTCAAAAAAGAAAACTCTTCGACTTAATAAATGTAGAAATAACATTTATAAATAGAACAAAATAAAAACACAGCTTAATCATTACAGAATTTTTTCCTTTATTTGCGCGAAACTTTTCGACAATTAGGTCATTATCAACCGTACATGCAATCTTCTACTTGAAATTCACCACCTCCAACTGGAGGTGAATTTCATTGATTATTTTACACTAATTCGCTTCCTCCCCTCCTTTTTTTTTATATATTCATTACAGAATAACTAGATAGCTATAAGGCTAATTGGACAATTGAAAGACGAAAAAATGCTAAAATTAATGCCTTGCGAGACACTTTTTTTTTTTTGTATGTATCTTTCCATATATCGATTTCTAAGAGCCTGCAGATTTACGTTAAACTCCTATATCCTTAATTTCAATTACCATAATTTTAACCTTCGACTGATTCAATTTTAAATTATATTTTCCTTTTAGTGTAACAATTCATTTCTTAGAATATCCATCTGTTCTTTTTAGCAATTGAAGAATAGTATATATATATATATATATATATATATATATATATATATATATATATATATATATATATATATATATATATATATAATTTATGGTTTGCACTTGATGGTGTAAATTTGAGAACTTCTGCGATAATACGAACTTAAAATGTGATTTTGATCATTAATTATATGTTATAATTCAATATACACGCATATATTTTAGTTACACACACACGCACATATATATATATATATATATATATACGATGTCATTAGAGCAGCCGAGCGGCTAAGAGCACGGACTTCTGTATGGAAGGTACCGAGTTCGAATACGATCGATAATGCAAAAATATCATCATTTAGAAAATAAAAATACAAATAATCCGAATATTCTCGCGTGGAAGGCAATGGTAAACCACCACACATAAATGTGCACGCTAGTAATAAGTACACTAAAAAAAAAAAAAAAGAACACGCAGTGCTGCACTGTGTCGTGACAACAAAGCGATTACAGTTAGTTCTCCCGGGTGTGTGTATGTGTGCTTAACTGCGCTAGCGCCATATTATAATTGGTTTGTACGCTATTTGTACTATACAACAAAATATGTATAGATAAGTAGTCGCCTATCTCCGATACGGAACGGCACTTCATGATGATGATGATACGAGTTATGTAAAGTAATGGAACTGGCAACCAGCATCACGTGCACGTGTAATATGCCTTCAGTATGATTTTGAACTGCCTACAGTCATTCGTTCGTAGCATTAGTTGTCGTAAAACCGGTTTACCTAGTGCGTTCTAAAAATGAGTGGCATCGATGTAGATTAACGGTGTGCCATCCTGCCATCAAGTTTTGCTTCAAACTTGTTCATAGTACATCAGAAACGTTAGAAAAACTTACAAGAATCGTCTCCAGCGTTGCGTGGGTTCTCAAGGCAATTATTTTGAAAATGTTAAATTGTAATTGTGTTGAAATCAAAATTTTGACAAAGAAAACCAGTCTCATTATTTTATTTACACACCTTATATATAGGTATATATGCATACATATATATATATATATATATATATTTATGTGTGTTTGTGTGTGTGTTTGTATATATGTCAGAATTCCACTAGGGATTAATTTGTAAATAGGGCTCTAGCCAACTCAACTACCCAAATTAAGAGGTAGGTAAATACGTACCACTTTACTGGGAAAGTAAATCAGGCAAAACTAAAATGCAAAACCGTTTGGTTTTGATTTTGTCAGTATGAGTCGCTTGGCGAGTCCTCTATTACTCTTCAGGTTGACGAGAATTTCTTAGTCCATTGGTTGATGGGACTTAACAAATATATATATATATATATATATATATATATATATATATATATATATATATATATATATACGTGTATGTATGTATGTAATGTACATATTTGAAAAACAGAGAACTTATTAAATATAAAGTAATTTATAAAATATAACTATATATAGTTATATGTATATATAGTATACATGTTTGAATAAGAGAACTCTTAATAAATATAAAATTATTTAGTCAACTTACTTTGGTAGAGACATCCTCTAAATTCGAGGCGTAAGCAAACTGTTCGGACATAATTACTGAATGGAGATATTCTAACTATGCTCGCAAACATCGGTGGGTTCAATCGATTCGATATTGTCGTATGCGTATCGCTATTTGCTGTTAATAACTGTAACGAACAAAACGGAAAGTAGTAAATAATTACCGATGATAATCTATCTTTTTTTTTTATTTTTTTTGGCCTAGGTTAAGCTAAACCTTTGTGACCAGTAGATTCTAGTTTAAGCATCACGTACTAAATTATAATTTTAAATAATAATTTTGCACTTTAAAATAAAAAGAGAAGTTAAGAAGTAATACTTTATAGTCACGGCTTAATAGATAATGTCGGAAATATGGAGGAAGACAGCGAAAGATATCAGTTTATTAAAAATTATTCATCTATTATAATTAAATTGCGGACAATTAAAAAGAAGGTGATTTATATCTTCCAGGAAATTTAATGGAAATATGACTAGTATATATTGTCCCTGATTATCTCCATTCGAAAAATTTAACTCTATACCGGAATTACCCACGCGTAACCTGCAAATTATGGTAACAAATCAGCGAACTCGATGAGGGGGGGAAAGATATTGGGGTACGAGCATACCATGGAAATACCGGAAGATACGACTGAAGAATTCTGAAATATTTACCTTTTTATTTGAGGATTTCCAATATTCGTTGACCAAGAATTGTGATAGTTTAACCGTATTTTAAGACGTAGATCTAAATATGGAATAAATCGGAATTTTAAATCCGAAGTTGACTAGGAATCTAACAAAAATTTCTATCTACATATAAATTTAATTATCAAACACGGCAGACATTCCAGTACTAACTACCTCCGTTCGGGCTACGTACGCTGACGACATCTACGTCCTAACGGCGCATGATGGTTGTTCGCACGCATCCGCTGTTATACAGGAACATGTAGATAAAATATCTGTACCGGTTACATAATGGGGGGAATTAAAATCAACGTGAAAAAACGTCAATAAGTAACGTTTTCACCGAATAAAGAAGCCTTTTCAATCAGTTAAAATCAATAGCGTTCCTCTTATTGTTAGGTCTGTTTTCGGAACGTCATCTTACGCGGAGAACTCGCATTCAGTACGCGCGTCAAAAATTATGTTCCGGATTAAAATTGTCGAGCAGCATATGTGGTAGAAAGACTTCTGTAGAATTATCCTGCAAGGCGTTTAATGTACTTGACGGTAATGACTCAAATATGGAGGTACGGCATTGAAATCTAGGGTGGTCCATCTGCAAGAAATAATATAAATCGTATTCAGGTATCTTAAGATTCCATGCCAGGTATGGTCGACGCTCCCCGTTCTTTATATCTTTATATCAAATCGTACCATTCACGATAATCTCCGCAATAATAAATTTATTAACGACCTGCGGAACAGTTCCAACCGCAATATTTCGAGTATGTAGCAGCCATCGTTACCCGGTTTTCTTATGATCGTTCAGTCTTGCGCTATAACTGTAGTTCTGGCGATTCGTAGAAATAATTTTTTCGATAGTTTTTTGCTTTTCTTTATAACTATCGCATACTTTTTCCATATTCCTTCTTTCTCTTTCTGTAGATCATCACGTTTGTCTGTCCTGCTCACTCTATCGAGAGTGATCTGTATTTCACGTCAATGTTTGTTACTAACTTGTCAGCTTCGCCAATAGTGGTCACTTCATATTGACTGGAGTGGTGTTAAAAAAAAAAAAAAAAAGTAAGTATAAACATGAAAGACTTATTAAACGTAATAAACTCTTTATAACGTTATAAGGGGGACCCTTGTTTTACGACTTATTATTTCTTCTACGTTTACTTACGTGCGTCATTCTTTTGTTTTATTATTATTATCGTTATTTAAATATACTTCAAGAGCTTGTACAAGAAGATGTAGATTCAATGTTGGTTAAACAAAAACCGTTTAACCCTAAATGAAAACAAAACAAAGTTTATTATATATACAAATCAAGATTTAGGTATTTGGAATGAGACAAAGATAAAGTTAAAACACGATGTCACGATAGACAGGGTGTATGAAATTAAATATCTAGGGATTCTATTGGATTCTAGACTATTGTGGAGTAGACATTCGCTGTACTTATCACAAAAGTTACGAAAGTTAAATTATGTATTTTTTTTATTTAAAGCAATTCTTTTCTTCTGATCATTTATGTACGCAGCAATATATGAACCAGTTCTATCCTATGGGATACTACATTGGGGTGGTATGGCAAAATGTCACTCATCATCTCTACAAAATCTACGAAATTCAATTTTTCGTCAATTAAATCGTACACGTTTAACTGACACGTTCGTATTAACCAGCGTGCGAGAACTGTATAAATTGCATCTGTTAAATTTTGTTGCGGAACACAAAAATAAATTCCATCTATCATTCTACGAAGGAAACACAAGATCACGAGGTGCGAATGTCGTTCCGCGATTTATTAAATCACGAACTCGTATGCAAGCTATTTATGCATGTGCAATACTTAGGCAATTAAGAATAGATTTATGAAATTATTAACGACGGAGAAGAAAACTTTTGATCGAATTTTCGATATCTGTAAGAAATGTGGATCACATCCTACGATAAATGTATGCTGGTGTATCTCCTTCTGTTATTTTATCAACATATCGTAATCGCTCGTATACAGCATGATCGCGATATATGTATGTATGTATGTCAGTAAAATTAGTGCGTTCAGTCATAAAATATTGTTGTTTACGTATTTCTGTTTGTTACATTGTGGTTTCCAGTATATGTGGGCGTATATGGATATAATGTTTCGCGACTTTAAATTAAGATTATTATCATTTTTTATTTATTTATATGTGTATGTGTATATACGTATATATATTTGTATGTATAAATATATTATTTAAATTTTTTTTTTTGTAAGCCTATTATTGCGCATTTACAGGCATTTTTATTTGATATTTATTACGGTGATTATAAAAATGTGCATAGTAATAAAGATTTGAAAGATTTGATTTGACTTTTTCCTTTTTCGTTGTACAGTTTTTTATGATATATATATATATATATATTTTTTTTTTTTACCTTCATTACATTATAAGTATAAATTTTCTTTTACGCGCGTTTTCATATTAATTCCGTGTCATACGATGAACCATTACGTAATTATTAGTTAAAATTTTTGTTTCGTTATTTTTTTAGTAATTTACGTTAAATGTACTTTTTTTTTTTTTTTTTTTTTTTTATCAGCCGACACTGATAATAAGAAATTAGCTACTTCTTTTTTTATTATTACTAAAGGGTTTTCCTGTTATTACACCGATATTTATCTAATAGTTCCTCTGTGATTTTTACTTTCGAAGACTCTGTAGTATGCAATGAAATCACATCACCTGGACAATTAGAAAACAGAGTGATAATTTTTCAGCGAATATACCTCGATACCGAGGGTTAAATCTTGAAATTCTGTCAAAAAACTGTACCGACATCGAACACGTTGTACAGTGTGTAACACGAGAAATTGGAATGACGACTATTCTTAAGAACAAAAACGTATATTGGTATATATATATATACATATATATACATATATATATATATATATATATATATATATTATTTATTATATATTTAACATATACATTACAATTGAAACAAAAAACTGTAGTAGCATGCAAATTTGTGCTTATTGCTACTAGTAGCGATTATCTATAAATGTACTTAATTTTAAATATTTCCAAGATAAAAACCGGAAATTGGTTTAATAAAATAATTTCATTCGGTTTAAGCGTACAATCAATACTATACAACTGCCTCAGGTGATCATATTTGTTACATTTGTATATTATATGTTGCATATTTTCAACTACATTACACTTGCAGTTGTGACATTTATTATCACCGATTATATTTAATTTATTCAAATAATATCCGATGGAACCATGACCAGAAAGTATCTGAGTCGTGTAAAAATTTACTATAATCTTTTCATTTTTAAAACGATCTATTACATTCGGAAAAAATTTACTAATTAATTTATCTTTTGTTAAAATTTTTGTATCATATACTAAATTCATTTAAAATTTGTGTATTCAACTGTTTAAGAACTATTTTACTTATGACACCATAATTATTTTTTTTAGCATTAAAAATTAAAGATCTTTTTTTAATATAAAGATCAATAGGTAAGATACGAGCAATAGTATATAATGTTAATATATATACATATATATATATATATATATATATATATATATATATATATATATATATATATATATATATAATCATCATCATCTTCTTGTCAGAAGATGGCATACATCAACATTGATCTATATTTTTCTAGCTGATTCGATAATTCCTGTCATTTACCTTGTATTGAAGCTGGTTGTCATCATCTCCAACCGTTTTCTTCCTCGCGTCTTCTTTCAATCTGTTTTTCCTTGAACAGCCATCGTAAATAATCCTTCTCTTATTTTGTGTACTTTTTCTTCCTCTTTTAAACGTCTTCTACGACGTTCATCTTCGCCATTTCACTCCATTGTAGTATTTCTTTGATCTTCGCTGTCCACGGTATTATTCTTCTTAACGTCCACATTTCAAAAGTATTTAAACGTTTAATACTCTCTGTGTTCAGGGTCCACGTTATGCATATTTTAGGACGGACACGACGTAGCACTGATTTACTTTAGTTTTTATATTAATTAATTTTCTGTTTTTTAGTACTAGATTCTAAAACACTTGCTTTGCCATTCCGATACGACTTTTAATTTCATTTTTATATCGGCCGTCTCTTGTTATCAATACGCCTAAATATCGGAATTCTTTTACGGTTTCCACCGTTTCATTTCCGATTTTTAATTTTAGATCTACATTGTTATTCGCCCTCGTGAATAATAAATCAAAGATTTAAATCGTACTTACCTCTTATACCAGAACTATATATAATATGATTATTAACAAAAGAGTATTTTAAAAAAAAAAAAAAAATGGTCCAACTACTGTTTGATCAGATTTCAATTGTAGGTTCTTAATTTTTACATAGTGATACACAACATACGCCTATTTCTAACGATAGATATATATATATATATATAGATCTTATTTTCCTCTGATAAACTTGTATCATATTTTTGCTGCAGGTGAACACGGTTCCGCTAATATTTGACGAATTGCACATTGTTCCGTGTTGAAAAAAAAAAAATCGTTCACAACCGTCTACATAACTTGAACAGGTCCAAATTTAAATGTGTCAAAGATCCCTTGTCCCGCAGAATTAAGACTTGTATCAGTAATTTTCATTCTAACTAGATATTCCGTATTTCGTATGCGAGCTATTCTCATTGTTAACGTGGTGGTTTTAACGTAGCTGCTTTCTAAATTGCCAATTTGAAACCGAGATAATTTTAAAGAATGTTCGGTTGTACATTGTAGTAAATTATTTCTTTCGGTTATATCACTTGATATTTTTTATTTCACATTTTTTTTTGCTTAATCCAAGTAATAATGTATTCGGTACGTTCAATCAGTTTGTCTTTTGTTTCATATTATGACCTTTGGTTAATGTATCCGCTACTTCATTTCCAAATATCGCTGTAAGCGAGTAATAATGGCGAACTAAATATTATGTTTTTACGAAATATCAGGTCGAAGTGCTGAACGTAGTATGTAGAGAACTTTTGGTTTAACCAAAGACACCGTTCGCACTATAATTGTTGAAAGTGAAAGATTTATCATTTATAATTGTGAAATTAGTCGATTAATTCACTTGTTAGAAGTGTGTGGCTCTGAAATCGTTAGTCTTATATTATGGTCACCGGAAATAACGCGCGGTAAACGGGGTAATATTTTAATGCGCTATCTATCGAATTGAAGGGAATGTCTCTCGGTTTAATCGGGGTTAAACGGTAGGAAATTAAAATAATTTCTCGTATATTTATGGCGATAAGTTTGAAAGAGTTATTTTAATAAACTAAATACAAATGTTTTTTTTTTTTTTTTTTTAATATATTATTATAACCGCTACTCAATTATTAATACAGACGAAATAATTCGAGTAGAATAGCATCACTATCAATATAAGAACAGCATCAAACAGCATCACTAACAGTATGTGGTTCCGATTCAATAGCGTATAAATTAAGCAACAGTTTCTTTAGTAGAATTAACGGATCTTGCTATGATACTGCCGAGTCAATATCCCCTTACATCTTGAGTTAAACCTGACTACAGCCCGAATGTAGGCAGGATATTAATGCTACACTTTAGAAATACGAAAACTTTCGGACGCTATATACTGACGGCTTTAAATTTTAAAACAAAGTAGGATGTGTCTACAGACAACGAGATTCTTGTACGCTATTCTTTACCACCCAATTACTCTATTCTCTCTGATGAGCTTTATGCTATCTTCTATATAGTTGAAAACGCAATCGGATATTGCCTCTGCGATATTAACTCGTCTCCGGAAACTCTTGCTATCTCTAATTATCATTACTTTGATCAACATCCAATAGCTAAGGTGGTCATCAAGTTATTGTGGGATCAACGGAACCAATACATCGGCCGATAATGGGTCGTGTTCCTGACCACTCTTATATTGCAGGTAATGGTATGGCAGACTAGGCTGCCAAACAAGCAGCAAACATGCTTCGTCATTTAAATAATGCCATTCCGCGTGTAGGTACTTTAAAATTAATATCCTATCAATCAAATCTGAAGTGGAGTCTCTCTGCGACGTATATGCCAATTACTAATAAATTAATATCGATAAAATTAGACAACGCGAGCTTCAGTACTCCTTCGTACTCATCGCGGACAGTTGAAATAGTTTCACGTCGTCTTAGACTTGGTCATACAGTTACTACTCACAGTTATCTGCTTCGTCAATTTCCTCCGCGTTGTTCATGCGGTAACAACATCATTACAGGGTATCATCTCTTAATTGATCGTACTAATCACAGTTGCTTGCGCACTAAATTGACTCTACCAACGACTTTGAATGAATTACCGAATTCATGTACAGATAGTGTACAACGTGATCTTCGATTCATCCAATCATCCGGTCCTTCACTTCTAATCTGAGACTTCTCGTTCATCTCTCCGTGAGTGTATCATACACAGAATTTAGGTAGATTAACCGACAAAATTATCATTTACCTATATTAAGGTATAAGCACGTAAAAGAACCCAAAATCAGTTTTTTTTTTTTTTTTATCTCAACAGCTCGTAGGTGTTCGTGAATTCAGGACAATTTTTACAGTGACCATCGTGATCTAACTCCGCCGTTTGATTACTGATTAAGCTTAATTCATTAACATTATTATTAAAATAGTTTCAAACAATATTGATAACATATTTCAATACCCAGCTTACATTTGTGCCCTACTCTTAAATCCGTCTCTTAGACATTATATTTTACTACACTGCCATATACATATATATGTAGCGTGATAAATTTCACTAGGTACAAAGAATTTTCAAATATACTTACATAAGTCATTTATAAAAAATAACAATAAAATTCGGTTTCTTCTTTTTAATAATTTAACATAAGAGACCTAAAGTATTTTGAACTTCCATGACAACCTTCAGATCATGATGATTATTCGGAGCGAAATTTAAAATAAATGACATATTTATAAATTTTAAATAAGCGTTCCTTTCCGAATTCGTTTATAAAAGTGTATTGAAGCGTTTGAGATGTACCTATTCTTGGCATAAATAAAGTTAGTTATGAAGAAATTCTTAATAAAATGAATAAAAATCATCCATAATTATTAATTTCTATCGAAGAAAGGAAGCTGCAATATGTTACGACGCATTCTGAGAGGAGCTAAGCACGAAATATTGCGTAATATTATAAAAATTTGCCGGCGAGAGATCACAATTCATCGATGGGAGACTTACGACGCTGTTGGTTTGACTGTTTGTCTATTAAATTATTCTGGACTACTGTGTCGAAAGAGATTGTACTTGATCGCCGACTTTCGTAATGGTGATGGTCGGCGAAGAAGAAAGGAGATTTTTTTTTTATATAAACTTTTAAGATCTAGAACTGACGAGACTCTCATCATCAACTAGATTTAGTGAACGAAATTTATTTTAATAGGAGTCGACCCAACAGCCGAACACCTGGGTGGTCCTATTAATTATCTACACCGACTCTACTTGAAATCGGTGATGCGTTTTCTTCGCAATCTTCTGGTTTCTTATTGTTCTAGCAGCATCTTTGCTAACGGATTCCCATGGAAGTCCAGTTTCGACAGATACCTTCGGACAGCACAGCGGACTTCATCTTCTACATATCCTATCCGGAGGTCGCTGTGCAACGTGTCGTTCGACACGTACCATGGAGCACCAGCTTTCATACGCAAAATTTTATTTTGGCACTGCTGGATTTTTTGTTTATTGCTTTTGAAAGCACATCCCCATAGCTCGCAGCCATAAAGCCATAACGGTTTTAATATAAGCTTGTACAGCAATAGTTTGTTAATTGATAGTTGAGACATAGGTCCCAGTAACCAGTATAACTGTTTCATTTTGATATTTAGTTCAGTTTTCTTAGCTGTAATGTGTGGCAACCATGTTAGTGTTTGATCTAGATGAATTCCTAAATATTTCACACAAGGATTTTGTGGTAGTATCTTTCCATTTATTTTAATTTGATATTTTCCACGATCAACTTTTTTATTTGTGAATATGATATGGCTACATTTTAGCTCATTTATCACTATTTTCCACTTGCAAAACCAATCAACCGTCAGATCAATGGTACTCTGGAGCTGTCGATTAGTCGTATCAGGACAGTAATGAGTAGCTAGTATTGCTGTGTCATCGGCAAAAGTTGCAATAAACGAGTTTTCCGGAATATCACTGGTAAAAATGGAGTATATAAGTGGTCCCAGTATACTACCCTGGGGTACTCCTGCCGTAATTTTATATATAGATGATTTACTATTATTGACAATCACTTGAAAATGTCTCTCTTCCAAGTAGGACTTCAAAATGTTGTAGTATATCAATGGAAATATCTGTTTACATTTATATAGCAGTCCCGAGTGCCAAACTCTGTCAAACGCCTGCTTGACGTCGAGAAAGACAGCAGCACAAATCTTCTTATCTTCAAGAGATCCTTCAATTTTCTTCACAACTCGATGAACCTGTTGCACAGTAGAATGTCCAACACGAAATCCAAACTGATGGTGTGGGATGATTTTATTTTTATCGATAACTTTCTGCAGCCTTTTATGAATGAGTTTTTCAAAAACCTTTGAAAGTGTTGGTAAGAGTGAAATCGATCGGTACGATGTTACTTCTTCAGGTGGTTTTCCAGGTTTTAAGATCATAAGAATATTAGCAAATTTCCAAAGCCCCGGTACATATTGGTGCCCTAAAATTGCATTATATATATAAGTCAAAAAGACTAGTGCTTTTCTTGGAAGCTGCTTTAGTATTATTCCAGTAATTTGGTCATATCCTGGAGCTTTTCTGTTGTCAAGCTTCTTAATTATAGCTCTGATTTCTACAGGAGAGAAATGTTTGATATTTTCATGCGCTGTTAGTGGACATTGATTTAAATATTCATGTACCGAATCTTCTAATCGTGACTTTACTTTATTTGGTTTAAAAATATCGTGTAAATAGGTCGCAAATATTTCTGTTTTCATGTTGTCATCTGTAGCCCAGTTTCCATTCTGCATATTTAGAGGGTTATTTCTCGGTTTTGGCTGTTTCATAAATTTTGTAGCTTTCCACAAAGAGTAGTTGCTTTCTTTCGTATTTGATAGGTTGTGAACATAATCAGCGAATGAGTCGTTTTTAAATTTTCTGATTAACAATTTCAACTTTTTCGTTTGATTATTTAACAGTGTAGGAGATTGAACGCACTAATTAATTGCAACGCAGATGAGGGCGTATACGGAGTGGGGTGCCACTGCCTTCTCCCTGATTATTAAGCATTACATAATGATATGAAAAACATTTTATGTCTCCACTTGTTGTCGAACTCTCGATCGTCGAGTTGACAGTCGAGCACTCTAGCAACTATGCCACTGTGGCATGACATTACATACATACATACATACATATATATATATATATATATATATATATATATATATATAGTGGCCGGTCAAAATACATGGATCAGGAAGCCGGGGGATGCATTTTCATTGTTCGAACGATATTATTTCAAGCGCAAATCGGTTACAACAGTCACTGTGATAATTAATAAGCGCTTTTTGAGAAATCAGATAAAGTGGAGGGCGTTTACAATCTCGCTCCGTCTCGAACTTTACCCCCGACCAGAGTCACTTGAAAAGTTATACGTTTCACGTTGCGTTCACCCAACGGAAAGAGATTATTACCGTGAGAATAGTAAAGTGTTTCGAACAATACGTATAGGTGCGTGAGTAAACCTAACTCTGCACGGTTGCTAGGATTTTCTTCGGTATGCACGAAAATAAGTTAATAGTTTCGCCTAAACTTCTTCATTATATTAATGAAAATGTTATATTACGATAGTTTCATTTTCCAACTACAATACCACGATAACGGGTACTGAGTAAAACGATATCTCTCTTCGTCTTTCTTTCTAAGTGCATGTATAAAATCTTCGTCGATCTTTGTTTAAATTTATAATCTGAGACTCGTCCGAACGGTTAAATGTTTCAGAAATTATTTTGGAAGAAAACGGCAGAGATGCGACCCGCTTAAGTTTAATTTTCGTCGACTTGCGCGGTCTTGCAATAACAATAATAATTACGATAACAATAATAATCATAATAATACTGACAATAGTTATAACGTATTTGTCGACTCTGTTCAAGGGGAATTCGGTATAGTGTAAATTCCGCAAATTCCATTCTAGCAGAACCTAGAAAATTTGAACAACAGTACTATAAAAAGGAAATATAATTTACCAGTAGCAAGTTTCTTTGGCTGAAGATGTATATGAACATATATATATATATATATATATATATATATATATATATATATATATATATATATATATATATATATATATGATTTTAAAATGATTATATTTAGTACAAATTCAGATTGATACGATAATAAAAGAAAAATTTAATTCCGAAGCAAACAATAAAACGTCAATGAATTCAATTACGTACCTAAGCGATAAACTAGATAATACGTATATAGTAACTCTGCTAAAAAAGTTTATAGGTATGGGTGGTGAGATTATATATATATATATATATATTATGTATGTATGTATGTATGTATGTATGTATATATATATATATATATATATGTATATGACACACATTTAACAAATTTACATTTCACAGATGATGTAACACTTATAGCTTCCACGGCTGAACAATTACAGATGATGCTTAACGAATTAGAAGAAATTGCAAAGAAAGCAGAAATTAGTATAAATGACAGAGAAACCCGAGTTATTAACTAATAGTACATGGCAATAACAAAGAGCACATGACGAGATGTGAACATTAACTCAAAAAAAACTAAGATGGGTTTAAGAACTAATATATCTCGGACAATTAATTTCATTTAAAGACAAAACAGCCAGGAAGTAAATAGAAGGGTAGCAATAGGGTGGAAAAATATCGGACTTTGAAGGAAATTCTTAATACGAAAATGAGTTCATCATTAAAGGCATAAGTATTTAATACATGTACCATACCGACGATTACCTATGATTCACAAACGTGGTCATGTAATATAAAGCAAATAAAAAAGTTACAAATTGCACAGCGGGCAGCGGAAAGAAAAATGTTAGGAAATTTTATAAAATAAACAATAAGGCATTTAGAGCACAGTCGATGACGTAATGGAGACAGCAAGAATACTAAAATGGGCATGGTGTGGTCGTATCGTGCGGAAACAAGCCGATAGCTGAGACAGAAAACGTATAGAATGGATTCCATTGGATAGGAAAACGGAAAATCAAATGACGAAAAACACGATGGAATGATGAGACCTTTGCTCAAGTAGAGCTTTCATTATTATTCAATTTTGATTACTTTCTAAATGTATTTTTGGTAACTCAAATGAAATCATTATTTATTTATTTATTTAGTTATCGAAAGCCTTATAATATCTTGCCAATTCTTTTTCTGTCTGATGCATTCTGAAACAGTTCAACTGTATCAGTGTTATATCACTGCGCTAAGTTCTGCATACATGTTGTTCTTCATTTTGGCGATCTTTTCCTCGCGATCGTCCTTTGTATAAGTAGATGCAGTGAATTTTATTCACTATTGGAAGGCCTTCCACCTTCCCCGACCCGGTGTACCTCAACTTGGGACGAGTCCATTTATGTTTATACCACCGACCCGTTCCTAAGACCTAGACAGCTTTACAGCCAGATGATCTGGTGGCGCGATTGAGGAGTCGCGGAGCCGTCAACTGTCCAAACTATTCACCTACCGATTATATTTCTCGGGTCCGAAAACCGAGTCGGTGAAAATGACAACCGTCATTCAGTGAAACTGTCGCTAAGAGCCACTGTCTCCCCAACAAGAAGCGCAAGCGCGACTTGTCAGGTACTGAATGATATTATCTCGAGTGAAGAGTTTGCGGCCCTATTAGGTTGTACAGCGCAAACTTCATCCCCGCTTTCGAGCGCAATCCTATAAAGGACGCGCAGGAGATCTAGGCCGATAATGGACCAGGTAGATTTCTGACGGAACAAATCTGTCCAGCTCTCGGCCGGCACACCCATAATTTGATGATACCGACCGAATATGTCCCTGGCCGAAGTTGCTCGGCGACAAGTTCCTCTAGGCACATCTGCTTGTACGTTCAACAGATGAGAGACCGTACACGTTCCGGCTCCGCAGACATACAGACGAGGCGTTTCCCGAAGAGAGAAACGTTGCTCGTAGCATGCGAACGGACCGTGTCGCGTTCCGAAACATGTTAGCGCCCTCGAGGGCACAAACCATTTGTATGTTTCCCGCTCAATCACACTAGGCAGTAAAGTCTTGACAGCACAGTCATATTCCATCCAAGACTTTTGCCATCTCGCGAGAGCAACACCGTATACTTTATTACTCAGGGACAGATACAGTGTGTTATGGCGTTCCCGGTGGCGCATTGCATGTCCGTTGCCTACTTATTGACCCTGAATAACAACAATATCCTCGCAACTCCGGCCACCTATGTGTATATATATCTAGGATTAATCTTTAAGTGATTTTTTTTCTTTGTTATCTTATGTATGATATATATTTATATGAAAATAGCGTTGACAATGGGTAATTTTTGGGTATTCACACCTAAGCTGAACTTTTATAATATAAATAAATAAATAATGTCCAAAATATTTCAGTTTTCGATGTTTGACTTCTTTTACTATTTCTCGACTTTTATTTCAACGACTTTATACTTCGCTGTTTCTTACCCGGTCAGCCCATTTATCTATAAATAAAATGTGATAAAATATATGTGGTACATTTGTACACATATACACATGTACATACGTATGAGCACATTGCATATTAACTGCACAAAATAATTAATCGACGTAGACACGGAATTAAGTGACCTATGCTTAATTCTACGATGTTTGTATATAACGTATGGCGAGGCTTAATCAATTAACTGATTCATTTCGATATATTCTACATCTGTCGTATAAATTTTTCGATAATTTACTAATATAAGAAGATAGGTATAACATGTTTAATTCCGAGTGCGTATCGGTAATTTTAGTATACCTGTGACGGTTTAGTATAATTCTGCGACAGTGTGATTTTGAATCAGTTGTAATTTTTTAAACAATGCGTAGGTTAATCTGGACCGAATAATACGCGTATATAATAATTCTAACGAGCGTGGAATCATTAATTCTAACGACAAATGCCCTTTTGACTTACGAATTAAAGAAAATGGGTAGAAATTGCTACTCGCGTAATTTAAAATTTGAACAAAACTATACTGTAATTACGTAAATTCCGAACGATATAAGCGGATACCGATATAGCCGGATAATTTTACCAATTTTGGTCGAACGCGGGGGGGGGGGATTCATAATCCGCGAATTTGTTATTAACGACAGATAAATACGATCGCCGATTAAAGATTAAGTATACGGATTGCCTTGTTATCAATTATGTGATTAATATTATTATTAAAGGATAATTGAGAATCCAGGATGATACCAAAATATGCGGATACTTTTGCAATCAATGTTAATTTCCGCATAAGATAACTGACACAGCCTTGTGAAGAGTATAGCTTCAGTTTTATCAGTGTTTATTTTTAATCCTCGCCGTCTATAATACTTAAAAATAGAGCAGCAGCCTTTTGTAATCTGTTACTTATTTGGCCTATAAGATTTACAATATAATGCTGAATCGTCGCACCTACAACATATGGTAACTTAGATATATAATTTATTAAATATTATAAATAGATACGCACCTAATGTCCTGCATTATACCGGAATGATAAATTTTGACAGAGGGCTTATATATATATATATATATATATATATATATATATATATATATATATATATATATGACGATGCTTAAATAAGATTTAATTAACTTTATTAAATATAAGGGAAATTTAAAGAGTTTAAAAATGATACCATTATGCAGACCCGAATCAAAAGATTTTGAATATCGACTAGTGATAACCTAGTATACGTATTAACATTAAAGTTGTCGGTTATGTAATAAGCCAGTCTAGCTATTTAGTGTAGAGGAGATAAGCCGCTCTATATCCACACTGTTCATATATAAGAATTCTGTTATTGTCAGAACTGTAAACGATTTAAAATGATTTTTTCAATTATTTTAGAAAGAGAATTTAGCAGACTAATCAGACTAATATGATTGATATTAGGATTGATAAAACAATAGACATCTCTAGAATCGAAAAACATTCAGAAAATGTTCATACAAAATTAACCAGTTGAAAGTATCAATTCGAACGGATACCAAAAAAGGACGCGTCGACTAAAGCTATGAAATACAAATAATCCTAATATTATCATCGCGTGGAAGGCAATGGCAATATGCGAGCTAGTAATAATTTATTTCTTTGGGCAATGAATTCTCTACGACGTCTAATATAATCACCGGAAAAGTGAATGGACGAAGAAAAAAAGGAAGATCAAGAACGCGCTGGGCTGATCAGTTAAAATCGTTAATTGGCTTAAACATGCACGAATGCTGGTTGCTCACGATAGATCAACATGGGGATCAGTAACGTATATGTTTCTTAACATCACTACACCCTCTAGAGGGATAAAGGAAGAAGAAGAAAAATGTATAGTATTGTACAAAAACATGCGGGGATGCATTTTTTTCTAACAAAAAAATGATTACAGTCAGTTCTGCCGGGTGCGTATGTCTATATAATACGTCAACGTCATATTGAGATTGCCTTGTACACTACTTACACTATAGAGGAAAATATGTATAGGTAAGTAGTCATCTACCTCCGATACGGAGACGGCATTTAATGATGATTATGATGATGCAGGAAACATATATATGTATATACGGTAAATACTTAAATACAATAAAAAATGTTTCCATATATAAAAATACGTAAATATAAACATATCTCTACTTAATTATCGTTTCTTTTTTTTTATATATATATATTTTATATTAGCCTTCTTTCTGGCGTAACCCTAGGCACTTAACCGTGTCCTTGGTCGGTACTGCTTCAATTTACAGTGCCTCTGCTCGTAGATAAAATAATATAAGGATGCATTTATTTGAAATTACTTCAATGTTCCACTTTTCAGAGCACCCATGGACGATTTCAATATATAAATCTGTTGTCCACGTAATCAGTTTATTTTGGTTTTTCCATTTACCAAAAATACTCGCGAGCATTATAATCGCGGCAATTAATCGATAATCGAAACGCGTCTAAGCCATATGATGACGTCGCCGACACTATTCAATCGACCTATAAATCAACGTGTATTTCATTAATAGCGGGAAAATTGTCATGAAAAGAAATAGTTTACAGATGCTTCCTTGTGGTTTTTTCCGGTGATGTAGATCTGATTTTCGATGTACGAATGTTATGAAATAAACAGAAATTAAACTGGAATGAACTTTTAAGCGGTAACAGTATAACGAGAAAATACTTTGTAACTTCAGCTTTCTGACCATCAAGAAGACGATTATCCAATTTTTCGACGTCCATTTCCTTCAATTTTCGTCTGTACTATTAATATCTTCAAGTTCCGCTCACTGCGTACAGTATTTCAAAAATATTTTATCACTCTTCTAATAGCCTTATTTGCTAACCGCTGCTTCAGGTTCAACTTCTGTACTATAGAAGCATTTGTTCATTTCGCGGTTCATACTATGTAGTTTTCTCCGACACCGCACTTCAAAACTTTTAAGTCGAACTAGGCTAGCATTATTTAATATCCACGTTTCTGTCCCGTATCAAAAATATAAACGTCTTTACTAATTTTACTTTAACTTTCTTAATAACCCTTTCGGTCACTATGTCCGCTATATGATAGATGAAATTTTAATACTAACAAAATTATATATTTTCTAGTTGACCGTTAAATGTCCAAATTTGAATTAAAATTATCTAGAGTTATCCAAAAAGCAGCCTTATATAATAAACAGCCTGTATAAGATTTATAATTTTCTGACAAAATTTCATGTATGACTGAAATGGTTAATAGAGTAGTTCTTCTCCATATTTTGTATATATATATATATATATATATATACGTATGTATATACATATACGTATGTATATATATATAAAAGCAGCGGTGATAAACTACACCTTGTCTTACACCCTTTCTGACTTTTACTTCTGTTTCTGAATTTCTACCTGTGATAATATATGTTACAAACAATACACAAATACACATACATATTCAGCAAACAGATATATACATAATAATAATAATAATAATAATAATTGTAAAACAAGAATTCCGAACCTTTATAGTTGGTTAGTTTCTTGAAGCATCCCCTCTTTCAGAGGCGGTTGTTTAAAATGTTCTTTTTGCCATTCATCTTTACTTCACCCTTTTGCTTTCATTTCATTGTTTAGCCTCATGTTCGCGCTAAATTAACCGCACACTATCGTCCGATTTGGGTTATTCAATTCAAATAGTAAACGAGCTGCATATTTCGCGGATTAGGAATTTTCCCCTTTTCGACCGAAATCGGTAAAATTATCCGGCTATATCGGTCTTTTGTCGTTTGAACTTACGTAATTACAGTATAGTTTTGTTCAATATTAAATTCGGCGAGTAACGATTTATACCCATTTTCTTTAAATCGTACCTAGTCAAAGTGGCATTTGTCGTTAGAATTAATGATTCCCCTCTCGTTAGAGCGAAAAATTTTATTTTCGGCAGTTTACTTGGACCGCTATTGTATTCCATCTACACCAGCGAATCACCCACTTCAAACTTAACAATTGTGGCGCCCACTTTTGCCGACGATATTGCCATCCACACGTCTAATCCAAATCCAGATTACGTAAAGACGCGCCGGTTCAAAAGCACATAAACCAACCTAACTAAGTGGGCACAAAGTTGGCGCATATCGCTTAACCCGGTAAAATGTCGACACAATACATTCACCAATCGGGGCGAGTAACGTGCTCATGGTTCAAAATAGACGACACAGAAATACCGCAGACAGGCTCGGTACGTTACTTGAGTTTGTTCATGTATAAGAGACTGAAGTGGCTTTACCACGTGGCCAAAGATAAGGTAAACTATGATTACTCGCGCTAGAATGTTGCACTAATTGCTGCCTATATTTAACATGTGGAAGTATAAAATCCAGCCTAACGGGGTACCGCATGTAAAAGTAATCTATTACGGATACAAGAACAGTCGTCAATACGAGCAGTATCACATCCGCACCGATGCCGTATCAAATTTAACGCTTCGCAGCGACTTTCTCGTATCATCTATTCAAGACGCTTACGCTGATCAGTACAAAAGATTTTTCGAGAAACTATAAAATAGTGCAAATACAAACATAAGCAGAATGTATACGACCGCATTGCCGGACAATCTCTAAAGACGATTGAGAAGAAGCGACGCCCTTCCTATTACCTGAATATAACAAATCTGGGTCAACGTAATTTACTCTTATCTTCAATCCTTTCAGGCTAGTCCACTCGCCGGAGTCGTTAGTCCAATACTTACTTCTCCTTTTATGTTTCATATCCTCCTTCTACTTCCTTTTCCTTCGTCCTAATTTTTAGCACCGTTGGTTGCGGTATTATACTGGCACAACGAGGGGGGGGAAAGAGAATCGAGATATAATCTTTCAAAATGGCCGATAAAATAAATTTATTTGATGAAGGAAACAAACTGATCCTTGAGTATAATCTCTTACCGCAGGAGTACATCGAGGGACTGCAATTTCAACAATGTTATTTAACATCGCTTTGTCAGCCGCTCGTAAAGCAATCGA
This sequence comes from Coronaproctus castanopsis, assembly GCA_032883995.1. Taxonomy (NCBI): domain Eukaryota; kingdom Metazoa; phylum Arthropoda; class Insecta; order Hemiptera; family Monophlebidae; genus Coronaproctus; species Coronaproctus castanopsis. The sequence goes on from CM065054.1 coordinate 90,127,028, forward strand.
ATAAAAGAATTACATTAAAGTAATCATTTACGCCGATGACATTCCAGTGATGGCAGGAATCAATTAAATAAGAAACGTTAATATAATTAACGATATAATAAAAAATTCCAAAATGACAGAACTTCACCTGAATTTAAACATCGACAAGACATACTCTTTCAATCTTTATGCATTTACACCTTTCCATTTGATGTATACACATTTTTCAGTGTGTATTATCACCTCAGGCTCTTTTATAATCTTACTATTTTTCTTTTTTATCCGCATCAGTTTTGTCTTTCCTATATTAATTTTTAATCCTCTATCGCGTGCCCACTTGTTCATTTCGTTTATATCTTTTTTCTAATAAGTTAGCAGCTTCTATTATATCGTTGTGTGGTATATCATCTGCATATCCAAATGCGGTTGAATATTTAAGTACTTTATATATTTCATTCGTATATACCAAGTATAATATTGGTGACAATATACTATCTTGCGCGGTACTCCTGTTTCCGTTATTATCTTACTGCTCATATTATCACAAACTTTTACTACATTTTGCCTGTTGTTTAGGAAATCATTCTAAATAATTTTTCTTTACTCCTATCATTTCTAAATCTTTGACTAATATGTCATGTCTTACCGTGTCGAATGCCTTTGTAAAATCTATAAATACTACTAAGCATCGCTTGCCTGTACCAACGTTTTTATTTATCAATTCGGAAAAATTTATCAGTAATGTTGTCGTAGATTTTTATTCATTCGGTATCCGTACTGACACGAATCTATGATACTGTTATTTGATAAATAATTTTTTAAATAATCTTCTACATATTTTTCTAGTACCTTGCTTAAGGTTGTTTTCCTATCGTTAACGGTTTGTAATTATTTAAGTCACTGTGATTACCTTTTTTTATACGCTGGCTTTACAATTCCGGTTTTCATATCTTGCGGTATATTTCCTTCTTTAATAGATTTATTTATTTAAGTACTATGTAAAAATTATCGTTACGTGTTTGTAAATTTTTTATCCTATATCATACCTTGTAGCTTTTTTTTTTATTCATTTTTTTTATTACTTGTTTAATTTTTTCTACTGTTGCTATAGGTATATAATATAAATTACTTTCCGGTGGCTTGTTATTTGTGTACGTTTCGCATAATTTCTCTTCACAACTGTGGATTTGATTGACTTGTTCTATGAAAGTATCCAATATTTTATCTGCCGTTTCTTCACCATCTCCTATATACTTTTTAATTATTTCATCCACTATTTCTTTCTGATGACCGCTTAATTTATTCTTTATTATCCTCCGTGTCTCTTTCACATTGCCACTTACTTCACCAATTTTTTTTGTTGTAATACCTATCTCCTTCCTTAATTTTAATTTTCGTTTTATTTCTCGCTTGTTTATATAATTCCTCCAGTTTCTTATTTCTACGTCTTCTCCTCCATTTTTGAATATCTCGTTCTCGTATAAGTTCTAAAATTTCTTTAGTCATCCATTCTTTATTCATCACTTGTATCCTAGTTTTTGTATTACTTTTACGCGCGTTAGTTTATATATCTCTTCCCATTTCTCCATCGTATACATTTGTTCGAGACTTAAGTTCCCCATTATTTCCCATTTCAAATTTTTCAAATTTCCTTTTAATTTCACCTCATCGATACTTTTTTTCTGTATTTTTTCTTCCTTTATATTTTGATTCATTTTTACCAATTTGCATCCTATTAGATAATGATCGCTTATCTTTGCGTTTATTAACAATGAATTTACTTTCGTTCTTTCTTTGATTCTTACCGCTATGTGGTCGATTCAAGATTTTATGCATCTATCCTTTACGTATTCTTCTCTTGTATTCTCTCTTATTATGTGACTTAATCAATTTCCCGAAATTATTATTTTCATATCTGTTAACTATATTATTTACTTTATTTAAATCTACATTTATATCCCCGATCACTAATAACTCCTTCCTTATGCCATATATGTCCGACATTGATTGAAATTCTGTTATAAATTTCCATTTATCTTTACTCGGTGATCTAACATGCCATAATTGTTATTGCTCTATTCGTCTCTATAGTTACTTCCTCTATTAGCACTTGATATTGTTCAAAATGATTAACTCGCTTTAACTGAAATATACATAGGTTTCTCGCGAGAAATTCCCCCTCCATAATGTTTTTCCTCGCTAATATAATATTGTTTATATTCTTCCAATTCGTACATTCTATAATTCTCCTCTTCCTTGACATTGGTTTCGGTCATTATCATTATTTGAATATTTGCATGTTTCAGAAACCCTTCTAATTCTAACCGGACTTTATTTAATGATCGGTACATTCAAGCGCAATATGTTAATTCCTTCCTTCTCATCACTCTCCATCCGCTGTTCTTTATTTTGAAATACATTCGTCTTTCCCATCTAACACTAATATGTTGCCATTCACATTTTTTCCCCCTTCAAGCTCCTTATCTATCTATATAGAAACCTTCCCCTTTTATTCCCACATATCCTTACACGAATAGAATAATTATAATACTTAATGATAAACATTAAACTAATAATTGCAATAAGCTATAGATGTAGACTAACTTGATCACCGATGTAGTTAAAATAATTTCCTAACGATTTCTTCGTTATCAAATATTTTAATAGCTTCTCTTCCATCTTCTTTTCTTGCGTAAACATGCCCGTTTTTGTCCATATATATTTGAACTTCATTTGCCCAGCTAGAATTCTAATATTATACAGTAACTGATTATTGTGTTCAATTTTCATTTACATATATTTTCCTCCCAACCGAAGTAGTTCGGGATTGCAATAGAGATTACTTGCACAGGTTATCACTCTAACCAGCTGGCGGTAGATTTATTAAATCATGCCAATGGGTCTCGCCAGATTAAACTATCGCACACCTCTAGATCTTCCGAATTACGCCCAATGCTACACGATACGAAAAAATATCACAAAATGTCGGCATATTTTATTGCATATATTAGCGAAATACCGCGAAAATTTCGTAAAAAGCGTGAAAAGCACGATAATGAGCTTAATAAAAGCACAGATAGTTACAATATATATATATATATATATATATATATATATATATATATATATATATATATATATACGCGTACATTACGCTAAATATAAACATCGTAGACTTAAGTACAGATTTTTATAATTAATTTCATTTAATTTAAAAACCAATTACGCTATTTAAGTTGTTATTATGATGAATTTAAATGAAAGATGAGAAAAAAAAACACTACACAAGAAACAGACACACTGAGGAAACAAAGATTAATAAATCGATAAATTAATAAAACTAAAAGCAGTGTTTTTAGAAATAATTTAACTTTAAAATATTTATACTTAACAATAGGTTAATAATTACAAGAATCTCTGTTTTAATCTACGATGCTTATACTTAGTATAACGTACGCGTATTGCATATTGCAATTCCCTATTAGTCGAATGAATTTATTTCGATGAATTTTACAGTTTTCATAATTTTTTTAAAATATTTTATTAATAAATGAATATATGTAAGGGATGCTTATCGTGTAGACTAGAAATTCTAGTATATCAGCATTCGACGAAATTCTGCGGCAATGCTATTTTTTTTTTTTAATAGGGCTGCCTTCGCAGCTTACCCAACATGATACTGTGAGGACTATCTACATCTTAATCAAGGATGCTGACTTCTCTAGAAATGTCGCTAGATGAGGGAATAATTGTAAATTATTCAGATGGAGATAGGACGATATATTATACGGAGGTGTAATACTCGAAGAACGTAGAAAGACAAGGTAAAGCTTCGAACGCAACGGCGCCACAGCAAAGCATTCAAGAAATACATTATCGGGGTTGCAGGCTACCTGTTCAGAATGGAGGGGACAGAAGAGACTTCCTCTAAGCTGCATACGGAAAAGACGGTCAGGCAACAAATGGTGTCCAAATCGTAATCTACCGATGAGAACAATTCCGTTACGACTAAACTTCTTAAAGATATAAAGATATAGATCCACGGTAGTTTGGGGAGAGATGGCTAGAGCTGATAGTAATAAGTGAGAGGCGATTGACTAATGCTCTATTTTGAACTACTTGTAATTTCCTATATGTACTATCGGACACTGGTGAGACCATACAGGATAAGCATAGGTTAATCTAGGGCGTATAACGGTCGTATAAATTAAATTTTTATTGAAATAACTGAGACCCGATTTCCTGTTAAATAATGGAAAAGTGTGTGCATAGCTTTATGCGCTTTTTCTATAGCGAATGTAATATGGTTACTGAAAGTTAGTCTGCTATCTAAGATAACTCCTAGATGCCGAACTTGTTTGACCTAAGAACTTCTTTTAGAATTTATCGTTATTACAGTTAGAGGCAGTGGTCGTTTTCTAGTAAATAGAATTGCTTCTGATTTTTCATTTAATTTTAAGTTCCATCTGTTGTAATATTTAGATATTTTAATTGCAGCCTTTTGTAATCGGTTATATATTGTATCTGTCCTATAAGAAGATACATATAAGGCAAGATCATCAGCATAAAATTCAGTATTAACGAAAGGCAGTTCCCCTGCAATTAGTGTTTTAATTGAGGAGTTTTCGAAATAATTGGTTCATATGTTCTACGGCTTAAGTATGATTTAATTAATTTAATTAAGTAATAACGGATATTTAAATTTAATAATTTTATATAATACTGCATCATGCCGAGCTGTATCGAAAGCTTTTTCAACATCGATTAGCAGCATTCTGGCGTGTTTCTTGAGATTAAAGTTATCAGTAATAGTGTCCCCTATTCCGGCTAGCTGGTGAAAAATGCTTCGGTTTAAAATCAAACTGCTCATCCCTTAGAATATTATTTAAATCCGAGTAAGCTCGTAGCTTGTGCAAGATGACCTTTTCAGCTATTTCGCCTAAGCTTGTTAACAGATAATTGACCGTGGATTATCGATAATTATCTTTACCTAGTTTTGGTAACACGATAATTTTAGCTATTTTCCATTTTGTGAGAACATGAGATATCCTGAACATACTATTAATGATATTAGTAAAGTAGATGATGGCTTTGTTCGGAAGATTTGTAATCGTTGCTACAGAAATTCCGTCGTCACCGCACGATACTTTATTTTTTAACTGTTTGATGTAACTTCGAATCTCAACAGGCGTAGTGAAGGTGTTTGCATTGTACATTCGCTGAATGTTTAAACATGTTTTTAACTGTTTTGGTTACATTATACTGCAACTATTCGAAATATTATAAATGTGCGAAGCGAGTAGCTCCATTTTATTTTCAGTTTTGCACACGGACGTTTGTTTCAGAATCATATAGCGGTGGGAATGCTAATACCTATCGATTAAGATGCTTAGGTTTTTTTCCCGAAAGGTTGTTAGTACCACGTGGAATGGCCGCGAGTAGATTGTTCCAGTTTTTGTTCTTCCAGTTGTCTAACAAAAATTTTGTAAGTCCGACTATCATGTTTTTAAAGTTAATTATATACGTTCTTTTGTGTAGATTTTTCGTTTTGATTTTTCCTACGCAATATACTTAATAATTATAAAAATTCAATTTTAATTTAAGTTCAAGTTGTTTTATATTTCTTAATTTGCTAATACACACTTAGCTTAATAAATTTGGATGTAATAAAAAGACAAGCAAACATGTTGCACGAATTAGCGTTCACACGAATCCACTTGCTACTGATTTGCTGAAGTAAGTCTCTAGACTTTGTCCAACACCAGCATAAGTTTAAAGGGAGTACTGTTGAGTACTGTCGCTCCGCAAAACATCACTCATCTCATTAAGTCAATCACTAAATGACCTCTAAGATTGGTCAGTTGTGATGGGGGAAAAAACAAAAAAAAAAACACCTTACAGTTGTAACAGTGTAAACATGTAATTGTTGAAATATATTTGTTGTTGTTATTGTTATAACAGTATTATATACGATGGAAGAGTGGTAGGTAAATCTAGAGTGAACGAGAGCAGAAAAGGTTGAAAGGTGAAGTTAGTTCTATTAGTGATAATATTAAAAAAAAAAAAAAATGAATTAAATAAGGAAAAATCAATAAGCAACGTGTAATCTGTAGCTCACCTGTTGACCGTTCCATTTCTGATATCGTTTCCAATTCTCGACATTCGATCTTTTATAATCCACGAAATACAGTTCCATGTACTCTAAACCGCGTCCGTGATCGTATCTGCCTTGAGTTTGGATACCGGTTATTACGTACACAGATCCCAAATCTATGTCGATGTATTCGTGAACAACCTCGTTTACTTGTTGTTTCGGACACCAAGCACCTCCGCCTCGTTCGCTATTTAGTCTGAAACGGATATAATAAGAATTTGAATGCGTAAATTATCGAATGTTCTTCCGTAAATTACGTATGTTGAAGGAACAATTTTCGGTGTAATCTTTCGAAATTGTTGTAAAAAAAAACCCGCATAAAAGTATCGTTATGTATCGTACACGGTGTTACATATATATTACGACGATCAACGTATGCTCACTTTGAAATAAAAATAACGATTAATTTAGGAAATAAAAAATTATATATATATATATATATATATATATATGTATATATATATTTTAATAGGTTTATTTGTATTTAAATAATTATATATATATATATATATATATATATATATATATATATATATATATATCTTCTTCTTTATGAGCCGTTTTTAATCCGCCGCAAGATGTAGGCCTCTTCCTTTTGTTTCCATATATTTCTATCTGATGCATTGATCAATCGAGTCCTTGTCTATCTTTTTAATATCGTCTTCCCACCGTGTACGTGGTCGACCCCTTTCTCTTTTATTCATTGGATGCCATTTAGTTGATCTGTTATCATCTGTTATCAATGTGTCTTGCCCATCTTCATTTGTTTTTTTAAGATTTCTCGGGCAGCGTCTTTTACTTTTCCTTATTTCAGATATTTTTAACATGTCTTACATTTTCCGCTCAATTGCTCTTTGTGTTTTATTTATTCGTTCTAAGGGGCCTTTAGTTATGTTCCATGTTTCCGTGGCGTATACCATTACTGGCAGGACGCATTGATTAAACACTTATATATATATATATATATATATATATATATATATATAGGGGACTCCCGATTATCCGTGGTATTAGGTGACGTGGCAACCGCGGATAAGCCAATTCCGCGGATAATACGAAAAATTTTCAAAAGGTCAACAAAACAATTCAAATCAAGGCAAAAAGTTGATTTATTATGTACATACGCACATGCATACATATATGTATACATATCATGCAATTTATAAAGTAACGATGGTTTTAAAAGTTACCTGTAGATTTCACAAAAAATCAGTCACGAATTTTCGTTTTTTCGAAATCAAACACCTCTTCTTTACTTGAGATTGAAGTTTTTTTATTACCATTTTATCACACAGAGCGAAGCATCGTCTTGTTCCTCCAGATATTAGATAAGTCCTTCGATGTGTGTTAGAGCTACATCGTGGCTTACTTGTGTCTTCGTCTTATCCTCTTCTTCTTCCACACTTTTCTCCGAAACCCTACCTGATGCTCTGTCAACAATTTGTTCATCAGTAAGATGTTCAAAGCCTGCATCATTGACATCGCAATTAATCCACTCAACAATATTTGCTTCGTCGACGTCACTTCCTCCTATAACGGATTTCGCCAAATTAGCTAAATCACCAAATAGAAACTTCTTCTTCTCCTTTTTCTTCTATAGATTTTTGTAAAGTATTTTCCACATTAGGTAACATTTTCCTCCAGGACTTTACTAACGTAGATTGTTTAACTGACTCCCAAGCAGTATTTATATCATAAATGCTGTCAAGAATCGTGTAATCTTTCCCGAAACTGTGAAGATCATTTCCATCTTCAATCTTTTAAGTTTGTTCTATACTTTTTTTTCATTAACGCAATCACACCCTGGTCCATTGGTTGGATAAGAGCATTGATATTGCGAGGCAAAAACTTTACGATGGAATTTCTATTTTACGATTTTAAAACATTTTCCCCTGGGTGAGATGGGGCATTGTCAATCAGCAGTATAGCTTTCTGTGGTAAATTCTTTGACTTCAGATGTTCTTTGACTTGAGGAATAAATTTTTTTTCAAACCACTCTTTAAATACTCGCTGGTCCATTCAGCCGTTCTTCTGGTTAAAGTAGTGTACAGGGAGCTTTTCAAATATTGTCCCGTTGAAGGATCTCGGTTTTCTTGATTTACCAATCACTACCAATTTTAATTTGTGAGAGCCTGATGCATTGCTGCACGTCATTATAGTCATTCGCTCTCAAAGGCCAATGTTCGCGTCGGCAAATATTTCCAGAACAGTCCCGACTCATCAGCGTTGTACACTTGATCGTATAAAATTTCCTCTGATTGAAGAAACTCTTTAAAATTGGTCTTGAAATTTTCCACTGCCCGTATGTCGCCACTTAATTTCTCGCCGTGAAGTCCAATCTCTCTTATCCCGTGGCGCTGTTTGAGCCTTGTTAACCAACCTGATGGTGCGTCAAATGTTCCTTCCAAACCTAGCATCTGAAAAAACTGTTTTGCTTTTTGCAGCAATAATAGGCCCTGAAACAGGAGTTCCTTCACTTCTCAATTGACTTACCAATTCTAAAAGTGCCGCATCTAATTCTTCATCATAACTGCTCTTTTTCATAGTTTTTATTTTTTTCATCGACCAGGAGTTGTCTGATGTGGATGCAAATTGAATTAATTTAGCTTTTTGTTTTAAAACGTCTCTAATAGTGGATTCACCTATTCCATACTGCAAGCTAATTTGTTTTTTCGAAGCGCTATTTTTAATTTGTTTTATTAATTCTAGTTTTTCTTGAATTGATAAAACCACTTTTTTCCTTTTATCAGTCGTTGTAAAATAAAATAAAACCAGGAATCACGAAACAAGCACACTTTTATAATAAATTTCGCAAAACTAAAATCACGATTCACTAAACAAACGAGCTACCTTCTACGGTCAAGTTGACAAAACTGACGTGAACGAGACAGTAAAATGTTGAAGCGAAAAAAGTAAGACGAGAGTGCGGTTCTGAGAGTTGTGACTCATACAGACTTCCGGTAACGATGACTAATACACTTAAGTACACGAACGTTTTTTCGTTCGCGTTTTTTCTCTAGAACAAAAAAAAAATCAATCCTAGAAACACCGCGGATAATCCGCAAGTGGATAATCCGCCGGCGGATAATCGAGAGTTTATACAGTCGAATTATAAGAGACACATCGGGCGGAAGTCATTTGTCCCTTATAACCGGTTGTCCCAAAAAAGCGAATTGTTTAAAATCTCTTATTGAAGCGAGCAGGTGTTAGAATATATACAGTTTAGTAAACAATTAACATACTTATAACCTTATTAATGCGTAATATTTATTTATATGGAAATTAAGAGAAAAATACAGGAGGCATACATAAGGTAAAAGAACCTGACCTGATATTTGTAAAAAGTGTTCATTTACTGTAAAAATGCGCTATAGTTGTTTGGTGTAAATTCTTCATCTGCTGCGTTTGAACAAAATCTGCACAGTTATCTAATGAAGCCGTAGGAGCACCTTCATTATTCTGTTGCATAAAATACCGCCGGAGCTTTTCAATACATTTTTTCGCCTCTTCAGTAGACACAGGAGGTAAGGAAATGTCATCCGTGTCATTATCACTTTCTGATTCTTGTATTTGTTTCTTCTTTGTGATATTTTCCATAATTTCGTTATCCAAATCTTCAATATTATTGTCACAGCATGGCAAATTGGCGTCAATATCTGAAAATTGTTCACAGTTGGTCACACGTAGTAATTCATTCGTTGTTTCATTACTTTCCATTTCAACAATTTTATAATCAGGCACCTTGAAACCGCAATGAGCAAAGCAATTCTGAATTGTCATAAAAGTGACTTTTCTCCAGCTATCAGCAACAAATTGTATAGCCTGCAGTATTGTTATTGTGGAACTGATATCTTTTGCCATTGTAGAAAGTGTTTCCAGGTCGTCTTTGATAGCTTCTAAGATATGCTGTATCAACATCTTCCTATATTGCACTTTTAAATTTTTTATGACACACATATCAAGTGGCTGAATTAGTGAAGTAGTGTTTGGAGGTAAGAATTCAATTTGAATATTTCTTCAGTTTAACGACAGTGCGGTGCGAAGTTGCATTGTCAATAAGAAGTGAAATTTTTCTAGAATCTGTAATTCTATATCCCAGTTTTCTAACCATTTTGAAAAAATAGTAGCAGTCATCCGTGCACTTTTGTTTGCGTAATATGTTACTGGCAGATTACTTACATTGAGATTTTTAAAGCAACGTGGCTTTTTAGTTTACTAAAAGTTTTTTTTTCGTCACTTCCAGTTGCATTGCAACAACATAGCACAGTGATACGATCCATAGCTTTTTTCGAACCAATAAGTTGTTCGTGTTTGTATACTAATGATCCATCTGGAGTGGCTCGATAAAATAAACCAGTTTCATCCGCATTAGACATGTCATTCAGGCTGTAACTTTGAAGGAATTTTGAAATTTTGCTCGAACTCCATTGTTCAGCTCCTGTCAAATCAGCGCTTGCCTTTTCTCCGTGATTTTTTTTTAATTTGATATCGTGTTTCCACCAAGCAAGCCACCCATCCGTAGCTGAAAAGTCTTCATAATCCATTTTTTTCGCAAACTCTTCAGATTTTAATTTCAACATTGGCCCACTGACACGAACACCTCTTCGTGTTACTGTTCTAAACCGTAAATTAAGAGCTTCATCAACCTCTGGGTTTTTACCTTCTCTTTTCCGTTTCCTTTCCTCCACCTTTCAGTACCACTCCATTTTTTACGTAAGTTCTGTTCGTCTGTTTTTAAACGGGAGATGGTGTTTTTGGAGACGCCCATGATTTTTGCTAACTCCCAAATAGGCATATTGGGAGGTTGAATTTCGATTTTGTCTGAAATAGAATTTTTTTCTTTTAATGATAAACATTTACGCGACAAAAAAATTCACCAGAACTAGAAAAGAAAATTTTCGTAAGAAAAAATAAATAAATACAGTTTTGCAGAACTAAACTAAGAATAAGCTATCGGTGAGTGCATAATTAATAAACGTACAGAGCAAAAAACAGTATAGCGTCAATGGAAGAATGTTAAGCACATCTCAAACAAAACGAAAAAAAAACAAAAATGTTCACTTAAACGAAAACCAATTGTAAAAATGACTAAAACGTTTTTATTCAATTTTTGTTTACGTGAATATTTTCGTTTTACGACCGGAAGTGTCATTTCGGCTGGCTTATCACCCGTCTCACTATCTATTGCCTTGAAAGTCTATTAATCTTTGTCCCTTTTAACCAAGATGTTGTACCGCTAAAGGCGAACTAAAATAACCTTCATTTGATACGTTTGATTCGGGGTTTTGCTGATTGTCCCTAAAAACGGCTGTCCCTCTTATCCGGAGTCCCTTATAAGCCGGTTCGACTGTATATACGTCTCGGGAAATCGCTCGATACAAACGTAGTACAAGTTAATTTAACGGAATAATATTTAATATTAACTTCGAGATAAAATGACGAACTACGGTAACATTTCTTTTATCCGTTATACTAGGGACCGTGCCTGTAACGGATAACTTAATAGGTCGGATAACAGAAATTCCGTTACAAATTACATATATAGAACTAGACCAGATTGTAAATCATTTAGAAAAATTCGCTAGCGAGCAGTGCAGGTTCGGACCATAATTTAGTGCATCCATTCTGTAGGTTTAATAATATCGAACCATGCGCTGGCAACGTTAAAAATTGCGTCCTTAATGTTGTAATGTTTCTAAAAATCTTTAACCGTTGTTGTATCGGCGGATGACACCAATCAATGAAACTTCTTCTTTTGTACCAACAAGCTAATTGCTATAGTGGCTGATAGTGTGACGGTTAAAAGGTATTTTACTTAAATCAACGCTGGCTAGTGTAGTAATTATAAACGTACATACGTATAGTTACAGTTATCGTCAAAATCTGAATCTAAATCGACGCTCTGGCTAGTTTAGTAATTATAAACGTACATACGTATAGTTATAGTTATTGTCAAAATCTGGTTTGATATGAGTGAATTATTGTCACACTATAATAATAATAATAATAATAATAATAATAATAATAATAATAATAATAATAATAATAATAATAATAACAATAATAATAATAATAATAATAATAATAATAATAATAATAATAATAATATTAGTTCAAGCCTGAAACGTCACTCCTATAATTGAAAGGTATGTAAAATGAAAAATTGCTCACGCTTAAGGCACCCTGCAAGTTTACAACCGGTCGAGTGAGAAAATAAAGAAAAAGAAGGTGGGAGAAAATATGTACGACTTCATGATTGAAGAATGGACGACGAAGAAGTCAATTAGTAGAAGTTGAAGTAAGAGTAAAAGATGAGTTAGTTTAGCTCAAGAGAAAGAAGATGGTTAAGGAAAATTTAATTTTCGTAGTTAAACAAGGACAATTTCAATAACTTGAGGGTGGTATAAATTTCGAAAATTTATCAAAATACATCAAATTAAACGAGTATAAATTAGGAGAACCAGATTGATCGAAATTCGTATTTTGTTACAGCTATACTAGTCAAATAATACACCGCTAACCGATGTAACCGGACTGAGGGATAAGTTTGTCTGTTTACATTTCAAGTTTTATAGGTAGTTATAAAATTTTTTCGTAAACTGCACGATATAAAAGTCGTACGTGATTACAACGTGAATTTACCTGGCATATCTAGCGCCGACATTTGGCACGTACGCAGAACTGGCAGAGAACGCTTCATCCGGTATGGCCATACTTTCAATTCCTAACGGCGCATCGCATTCACCTGCGTTGAATAAACAAAAAAAATAACCCCGTCGTTTAGCATAAATACTTATATATATATATATATATATATATATATATATATATATATATATATATATATATACATATATTACGACGATTGTCGTATGTTCACGTCATAATAAATTTAAATTTATTAAATTGAAGGTGGAAAGCTAATATTTAATTTAATAAATATAATAAAACAAAATTTATATATATATAATTATTTATTTAATTAAAGTAAAATATATTAAAATTATTATAATAAAACCAGACCAGATTTGTAGTAGATAAACTATTGTTATACAATAATTAAAATTAATTTTAGTTAGTCAATGGAAAAAACCAGTAAATTAGTTAGACCAAATAATTTTAGTTAATACAGCCAGTAAAAATTAATTTAGCCAGTAAATAATGAAGAAAATCGAGTAATTTTTTGTTTAACAAGGCTTAAGAAAAAGGTATAAAAAGGGATGGTTATTTATTTTCAAGTGAGTTCAAGTTTTTCAGTCTAAAAGTTCAGTTGTTAGTTTCTTGATCAAGATAGTTAGGATTAAATGAAGAAGGATGGTTGGCTAGTAATTACGAATCCGGTTAGGTTAGTTTTTTTTATTATTTTCAACTAAATTATTATTTTTATTAATAGATATATAATAGTTTTTTTTATAAATACTGTATTTATTTTTTTTTAAAGAATAATATTAATAATATATATTTATACGAGCATTCACGCTATATATATATATATATATATATATATATATATATATATATATATATATATATATAAAATAATGTGCGCAATCGTTAGAGTGTTCAATTGGGTCGACAATCGAGGTTCGATATTAGCTAGAGACGTATAATTTATAACATTACTACTCGTTAGTTATCCCAGAGAAAGCAGTGAACATTTCGCTACATATTACATTGCCCTTTCGTAGCATATAATTAAGCAGATCGACGCTAGTGCATTGGTTTTTTTCTTGTACGTGAAAATAACGCGTACATTGGACTAGTCAGGATGTTGGAAAACGAATAACAGGAAGACGGTGAACAAGACTTAATACACACATTATTGCTCAAGAACCTGCCTAAAATAGCCATAGTATACTTGACAAATATAATTAATGCTATTACAATCACTGGCCATTACCCTAAAATATGGAAAACTTCAACTGTTATTCCCATTCCAAAAGTGGGGATAGATAGTTCATTACCCAAAAGTATAAGGCCTATTAGTTTAATCAGTAACATTAGTAAAATAGCTGAAAAAGTAATACTTCAAAGATTAAAACAATTCTCAGATGAACATAGTATTATAAACGAAACCCAGTTTGGATTCAGACCCCAACTCTCAACCGTCATGCAGCTAGCGCGCCTTACTGATCACATTCTTGATCAGTTTAACCTGAACAAATATACTGGACTATTGTTATTAGATGTAGAAAAGGCATTTGACACTACATGGCACAATGGCATAATATACAAAATGATTCATTATGGCTTTCCCAAGCAACTTATAATGATCATGAAATCGTATCTAACTGATAGGCAGTTTATTGTTAAGGTAAATGATATCTAATACTAAAACACTAACAGCTGGAGTTCCACAGGGTAGTATCTTGGGACCCTTCCTATATATTTTATATATTAATGATTTGCCTCGGCTGAGGGATGTTGATACATCTCTTTACGCCGATGACACTGCTCTATTTACAGCTTCCTATCGAATTGATACAATAACAAACAGACTCACCAAAAGTTATTACAAAATATACAAATATTACACAAAGTGGAAAGTTAAAATTAACACCGAAAAAACGGAAGCTATACTATTTACGAGACGCAAGCCGCAAATAACTCACCACATTGAAATAAGTAACAGGCAACTACCGTGGAAACCTCGTGTAACATATCTTGGTCTTACAATGGACAAGCGACTGTCGTTCTATGAACACATTAAACACATCACGAACAAAGCGCACTCCCGATTATATAAAATTTTCCCCATTTTTCACAAACGCTCTAAAGTTAGTATTAAAAACGAACTAATAATATATAAAGCATACATACTGCCGATATTATTATACTCTTGCCCAATTTGGTCCGGTGTTAGTAATTCCACCTTAAATAAATTACAAATTGTTCAAAATAAATGTCTGCGTATTGTACTTAATGCCCCTTACTATACTAAGATAACTGACATGCATGCAGCTCTTCATCAGCGTACTATTCCTGAGCTAGTACAGGAACAAGCAGATAGGTTCTACAGCAAATGCCTGACTAGCCATTACCCTATCGTACAGCGAATTGGAAACTATACTCGCGACTCGCTGACCAGAAAATATAAAAAATATAAACACAAAAGAATTAAACATTCGCTTCTCTAGCACCAAATTGTCGAACTACTTAAGTCGTTATTAATAAGTCACTATCCTCATGTAATCTATTGTATCAGTACTTCTTTCTTCCATCCTCTTATTTATTTGTTTAACCTTAATATAATTTGTATAATTTTACCCATATCCTTATTGTACTATTAAGATCAAACTATAATTAATTAATTTCTCTATTTTCGGCTACGCAGGGTTTTTAGTTGTATGTTTTTCCCTGTATAATTATTGTATAATTATAAAATAAATTTTAAAATTTCTTTGTACACTATTTCCTAAGACGCGTAGTAAGAGCGTTAATGCTGCTCGGTATGCGCATTTTTTTAATTACTTATTATTTGCTGATGTATAAAAACATAAATATACTTTATTGAATTGAATTGAATATATATATATATATATATATATATATATATATATATATATATATATATATAAATATAAAATGAACTAGCTGATAGGACAGCAAAGGAAGCAGCAACTGCATTATCTGTGCCTAAGTTACCAGTTCCATTCGCAGAACTCAAAAGGTTCACGAGAGATCATCATTATTTCAATTATGGCAAGAAGAATGACAATCCGTATCAACATCAAACAAGCTTACAACATCGGAGAGACAATGTAGTTGTCAGCAGCAGACTCCAATTGGGCTGCACTAAACTAACACATATCTTCTTGATAGATCAGAAGCTCCATTGTGTAAGACCTGCAACGTTGTGCTGTCTGTCCAACATATACTACCAGAGTGTCTTCAATAGAGCCTACAGAGATTATACTACGGTCTTTCATCTTCATTGCAGCTACTTCTCGATTACAACGTTTGTACGCTGTCCAGACTCATTCTCTTCCTACATGATGCTGAATTGTATTATTTAATCTAATACTTATTTTCCTCTGTGCCTCTAGCCATTAGTCGCTCTACATGACACACTAATTTAAATTATATATATATATATATATATATATATATATATATATATATACACGGTCGAAGCCGCTATAAGCGACTTTTTAAAAAGCATGGATGAGAGAATATTCACCTTCTAAACGAAAATTGAATAAAAAAAAATTAACAAAAATCGAATAAAAAAAAGAATAAACACAAATTGAATAATATTCTAATTCTTTCAAGAATCGCGATGATTTAAACTGGGACGTTTGGGACCTTTTTCAGTTGATGAAGGTGTCAACGTGTCGTCGACTAAAATTGACAGTTTGTGTGAAATTCGTGTCATATAAATTGAGCACGCGTATTACCCATTTCGCTATTTATAATTGCCTGAAAAGTCTGTTTTAATCGTTGTCTCCTCTTATAACCGATATGTTGCATCGCTAAAAAGAACAAATATAAACTTCATTTCGCACGTTTGTTTTCGTTTTTCCCCTATTTGTCTCTTATAAACGGCTGTCTCCCTCTTATCTAGCGTCTCTTATAATCGACTGATAATGTAAGTAATAAATTAAATAAAACTGCGAATAAGCAATTTCGAACAAAAATTCGATGCGACGCAATTTTTAACTAAAAATGTCAACATTACAGAATTAGAGGATTTATATCAGAGGCGAATTCTCCATGAATGCGCAACTTGCGGAGACTGTACAATTATAGATGGAACAAAAATTTTAAGTAGAACACAAAATGTGAAACATTTGTCAATTGCAATTATTCGAAATATTCGCAGTAATTCATTAAAAAGATAACAAATATAAAATGAGAAAATATTAATTTAAGATTACAATTCACAAAAATCAGCAAAATGAATATTAATAAACACAATCTGACAATAAATGGCCTAACACCTGAAAGCTTCGTTATTTTTCATATAGAAAAAAAAAAAATGATTTTAACATCTTTTTTGTTTTTCGTTTTAAAATAAAAAATCACTACATTTCACACTTCGCAAATTAATGTTATTATCATTTTTACTGTCTTTATTATTAAAAACTGACGTAACTGTTAAAATTCTTCTTGACAATTAAAAAATTTCTCTGCTGAATATGCAGGGCCAATATGGGTGAACAGTAATCATAGTCGATGTAGAACTAAACGCAGCTGTACGCACAATTTTCAGTACAACTAAGCCAGATAGAAACAGAACGATAGTCATACCGGATATCAGTTCACTAGGTTTTGACCTAGAGCGAAAAAGTTGGATGCGCCTGAATCGCGTTCGTACGGTCCATGGACATAGTGGTCACGTGGTCGCAAAGTAGGGTTTCATATCTGATTCATCTTGTGACTGCCAAAAAGGAAACGAGACAATGCGTTATATACTGAACGAATGCCCACGTATAGAGCCCATCGCGGTGGATGGGACGATATTCGAGCAGTATCAAACGATAGCATGGTTACAGAATTTATATATAATCATTTAAGTTACCCGTAGACATACGATACCATCATCAATCATCATTGTACATTATATATATATATATATATATATATATATATATATATATATATATATAAAAATAACCGTCAAAATCTTAAAAAATAATAAATCTCCTAGCATCGATGTTATCCCAGCAGATACATATAAAATAGAAGAACCCATGCTGAAATGTTTACACAATTTCTTCATTAGAATATGGCGTGAAAGGTCGGTACCAGCTGATTTCAAACAGACAGTTTTAGTCCCTATATACAAAAATAATGGGGGATAGTGCAGGCTGTATCAGTTATAAGGGAATTGGGCTTCTATGTACAGCTAGCAAGATATTTAGTTAACTTTTACATGATAGGTTGAAAACTATATTGAACCCACATTTGTTCGAAGAACAGCGCGGATTTCGGCAACATCGTAGTGTTACAGATATGACATTCCCTATTAGACAACTGGTAGAGAAAATCAGAGAACAAAACACCTTATGACGTATGACCAATTTATTGATGTTAAAAAGGCGTTCGATTCGTTAAACAAAACAGGTTTCTGGGAATGTTTAAAAACACTAGAAGGCCCGCAAACAGTACTACATTCGATGATGAAACTTTATGATAAAACAAAAGTGTCGGTGATATGTGACTGTGGACGATCCGACACATTGACATCAATACTGGCGTGAATTAGGAATTCATATAATGGCTCCTACGCTCTTCAATTTATACGCGGTCGTGTACAGTTTTACAACGACGTTTATCGTCGGAAGCACGGATTGAAGCAAAATTTCAGTTAATAAAGGTCTACATAATTTAGCGAAATATAAAACTCGTTCAGCAACTCGTAAGTCTACAATATGCTAACGACTGGGTACTTTTTGGCTGCAATCCGCAAGAATTACGCAAAGCGCTTGATTGCTCAGTGTTCGTTTTTGCCGAATTCGGATTGACTGTAAACCATAATAACACGTAATTAGTGCATAATTTTTATTTGTCCGGTAATCGGCTATCGTCTATTCATTTAAATACTTCGGAAATATTAAATCGCGAGGCAGTATCGATCATTAGAAATGCAAATTCTGAATTGAGCGTAAATTAACGCAGAAAGTATTTTGCCGTCGAAATTTAGAGATAAAAACCAAATTAACAGTATATTGTGATAATACCATTCGCGCTGCATGGAAGCGAAACGCGGCCTATAATTACAAGACCAAACCTGTATTCTCAAATTTTGTCATCAGAGTACGCGGAATAAAAATAATAACGTGGAAGGATCGAGTGAGAAGAAGTGTCAACGTAATCTAATTGTTTTTCTATAGCACAATATTTAACACAGAAGCGCGTGAAATTGCTGGGACATTTGATTCGCATGGGAAATGAACGAATACTCGAAAGGATGTTGTACGACGTATATACACGGGAAAAGATGCATACAAAGATGCTGCAGCGTAAAGCCTGTAGATAAAAAATACGACATTAATGTCTGTCTAATGGGAAATTGCGGCGCAATCCCGAATGGACAGCGTTAGTTTAGAAAACTGTTACCAGTAGGAAACTATCTGTACAGAACGAGACGAAGACGGCAACATAGAAGAATAGTAGCCACGATGACACGTTCAACTATAGCATATGTAAATTTACATCGAACATGACTTATATCCGTGCCCGGTCGTCATCGGCAGACTACACCCTAATTAGTGGACAACCTCATGCTCGAAAAAAAGCGAGGAGTAGAAGAAAGGATATATATATATAAATGTAATATTGCTCAACGAAATAACAGTCGAATCAATTAACTTTTTCGTAAATCTCATATCGTGTTTTTTTTTCGGTTTTTATTTTTTCTTTCAAATTATATGTGGTTTTTTTCACTTTCAGATAAATTGCACTCAAACAGCTAATAATCAATTGAGATGCGATATAAAACCGATCGTGACGCGTGTGAAATAATCTCCGACTAGTGACATTCCGCACGATCATCGCTACCAATTAACAATTACGATGCAGGAGTCAGACGATCGATCTGCCTAGGACGATAGCAGCCAACGTATTAGAATGCGTATCTAGTCTTTAGAGCTGTACGTACGGTAGCACGGTTGCGTTAACTAGGTATCTAAGTACCTTTAGATTGGAATCGCTGAATAATTTCAATTCAAGAACTATACTCCGTTATTGTAGTTGTCGACGTCGAATTTGAGCGTGACGTAGTAGAGGTTATTATCCGAGATAGCGTATTATTTTCCAACAAGTACAGACATTCGTCGTAGATAGCGTATAGGCGGCGGCGATTTTCATATACCTTACTTATCGGTCGTTTAGACTAGTAGGATTCGATCGGTGGCGCGCTATTTATTAAAGTAATTCCAGGAGAACAGAATAGAATCGGCTAGATGAACGAATGGAATAAGATAAAGAGTAGGCGAATCGAAGACAAAACTGATTAGAACGATTATTCCGTAAATCGTCGTCAGTAAAGTCGGACGTGGTTTAATGATTTATTTCGAAAATTTCGTTTATTAACTTTTTAACGAACGACCGGAATAAGCCGGACGAGAAATACATGCGGACGAGAAACAGGCGATAAACAAAAGCTGGGAGCGAACGAAAAATAAGTAGGGGGTAGAAAACGATAAACGAATTTCAATAAACGACGATTGCTAGGAAATAGTTTCGGTCGTATCGTCGTGTTGCTCCGACGACGGAGCAGAAGGAGTGTATAACTTATTATGTTAAAAGTTTTACAAATGTACTTAAGCGAACTAAGATTATTCGTAAACTTCGTTTGAAGTTAGCGTCGACCGACCGAGGAACGCTAATGGTGTACCATAGGTGTATAGAGTCGAGAAGGGAATTAACAACTACCGGTTGAATGAGATTGAAGTTAGCGTCGACCGACCGAGGAACGCTAATGGTACAGGTGTATATAGAGTCGAGAAAGGAATTTACAACTACCGGTTGAATGAGATTAAACATCGTTTAATTAACGTTTGCTGAACCACCGATCATCTATCTGATCGAATTTAATTATTCGTTAATATTTTCAACCGTGGAAGGGTTGCCATATATTTTTATCCACTATCACACTTGCACACACACACATATATATATATATATACTAGAATTTATTTAATACAATATCGCTGTCTATTTCTTTTAACAGGTTGATATGTTAGTATAGTATACTTATATATATATATATATCCGCCTATTATTTCGGCCACGCCCCTAACGCAACAAAACGTGGTTTGTATTGCATGTATCGGTTGTGAAGGTACATTCGAGCCGGAAAACGTGTTAGATTTTAAACGATTTGGCAGAGATATCGCTGTTTACGACTTTTTAAAACTTTAAATTATTTTAATTTCTGTCCTATGTGTGATATTAATGTGAAACAAGACTTAGATCGAATCCGATAATATAGGCTGTAAGCTACGCTAATTTCATACTTATTTCTTTAATAGTTTCAGAGTTACATCGGGACAGACAGATAGACAGTTAGAAGACAGGCAGATATTTTCTGTTTACGTGCGATAAAACTAGCCCAATGTAGTGATTACAATGAAAATATTCGCAAATCACAAACATACACTACAATTTTATATATTAATATAAACATATATAGACATACATATATATATATATATATATATATTTATATATATATAAATATATACATTCAGCTCATTTAGATCATCCAACATTAATCGAATAGGTATTTAACGTTTATTGCGATACTATAAAAAATGGAAAATTAGTATCAATCCGTCCACGACCGATACTGTTACCAAGTCATACCGTTCAAGAGGAGGAAACTACTTGGTTCAAGAACGTTCATTATCTAGGTATAATCCTAGATAAACGATTTAAATTTGCT
Organism: Coronaproctus castanopsis; assembly: GCA_032883995.1. NCBI lineage: Eukaryota > Metazoa > Arthropoda > Insecta > Hemiptera > Monophlebidae > Coronaproctus > Coronaproctus castanopsis. The sequence continues at coordinate 90,148,552 of CM065054.1, forward strand.
GATCATGTTAATTACGTTAATATTAAAGTTAATAAATCAATTAATGCGATTCACATACTATGTTTTGCAGGAAATCATTTCCGAAACAGGGAATTAAGATAATCCTTTATAAAACTCTTATTCGACCAATTATTACATATTCCTGTCCGGCTTTGTGCGCCGTCTTTCCAATACTAATTTTCATAACTTAGAGTTAACACTGTGAGCCCCATGTCTCCACCATAGTAATGCTTATAATTTTTGTCAAATATCACTTAAATGACAATTTGTAAAATTTTGCCCATTTCAAAATAGACTTAATTGAACACCTTTTGCAGGGTTCTTATTTTTTTTAGAATTGCCTATCGGTTTGAAAGTTCATTGTAACGGTGTCCACCATATATGGAGACACATGGCTGTTATATTCCACATTGAAAAAATCGATGATGTCTTAACAAAATGTATCACTTCTATCAATAATATTCGTATAACATGTATATTGTAATAAAACGAATAAATCAAAACGACAGATAATAAACTAGTGAAACAATAATATATTACATGAAAACCTTTCAAAAAAAACCCTGACGTTTATATTAATTACACCTGAACAGAATCACTATGCCACAAAACATGATCAGAAACTGAAACGATTGTTTCACAATACATATATTTACTATAGTATTTACAATAAATGATTTAAAATATATATATATATAAACAAAATAATACCCAAAATTTATTACAATGTGTACATTTAATTATGTATACTATTGAAACAAGACACATGGCCTTGTTGTCATACTCTTCACATCGAGTGAATACTTTTTTTTGGCTAATGCGGTAGCCTCTTTTCGTGACTTTCCTTCATCTCTGTATTTCCCGTAACAAACTGTACAATTACTGTTCCCATTTATTAATTTGGGCTTCAACCTTCTCGGTTTTTCAATTGGAACAATATTTTTCAAAAATTTTTTAGGCAAACTTCTTCCCTAAATCGGTTCATTGTGATCTTTTTTCCAGTATATTTTCTAAATAAAATGTAGGCATTCACGATAGAAATATTTAAAAGAAGCTCCATTGCCACCTTTCTGTACCATTTGACACATTCCCTCTGTATAGTTCCATATATGATGCCAACTGATAGACCAATTTCCATCTTATTTGTATTATATTCCTGTATTGCTACAGGCGTAGCTTTGATAAGTGCGCGTTTGTTTTCTACCATTACCATGTCTACTTCGTGATAAGTGGACAGGAAAAATCCATTTGTACAATGTTACCGTCCTCTTTATTTATTCTGCATTACATTCATCGAACCTTTTAGGAACTCGAGAACGTAACAGATCGAGTGGTATACCGATCCGATTTCGACGTAGTGTTCCTGCCAGGTTGGTACATTTACCCGAAAGAGTGACTGCAAGTGGCAGCGATCTGTAAAAATTATCGGCGTACAAAACTCGTCCTGCGTCTAAATATTCATTCATCAGTTCCATAACAACGTTCCGAGCAAGATCTGCCAATCTGTCGGTTTTGCCGGCATACATAAGTGATTTTATCATATACTCTTCAGAGGAACAAATTGTTGTAATAAACACATAAAATCGAATACTACCAAATGCACATTAAAGTAACAAAAACAAAACACAAACATTAACAAATGAAAACGGAAAGCAAACGATAAACGAATATTCCAATGTTTTTGTTTTTTGACTCTGTAATGTTGAATTCGATTCAGAGAAGCATTACATATCGATTAAAATTTAAATCGATTTATAATATTGCTGAAGAAAAACTAAAAATATATAAAAACAAATATAAAAACAGTTTGTTAGCTTAAATTAACATTATATACTAATACTCACACTAATATAGGAATAAATTATGAAAACGTGACCTGAGTTGAATATAAGTCGTGGCAGGCTCTATCTATCGAAAAATCAACGAACCATCACAATTGGGTCTATATTATTGGGAGTCGGATGCGTTTTGTTTGGTGTTATGCGTCCGCCATATATGGAGAACCTAAATGGAACACCACCAGTGCTGTCCACCATATATGGAGACGCGTTGTCATTTTTGACATTTTTCCAAAATATCGCTTGGAGCTTAAAGTGTTAATACAGAACCCGGTGTTCTATTCTTAATGTTTCTTCTTACGAAAAAATTACAAATACGCCCAACGAGATTTCGGTTTTTCAAAAATTATATTCTTCTCCTTGTTCGAAAGTTTTTTTATTAATTGTGCGCTACATCCGAACGAACTGCTTAACGTCATCGGTAGATACGATTCCTGGTAACTACAGTAAACGTACACTATAAATATAAGCATAGCCGATACGAAACCTTATTTGTTGCAGTTCCCATTTTGCATAATATTTAATCTTATTTTTATCTTATTTCAATGCATTAGATGATTCCCATTTGTTCAATGATCATTTTATAACATCGTCACGTAATCCATAACATATATATAACTTACAATTGCTTATTTTTTAATTCACGGTTCATTTTAAGATTTTTTACCGTAATCCCATTACTGTTTGATATTCTTCTTAATGTAATATAATATTATTTGTATGTGTATATCACATATTACTGTTGTAATTGTAATGAAGGTGAGGCAAGTGCCGGTATTCCAATTATTTACTTTTTTTAGTTTATTTTGTTTTACTTTGTAAATATACGTTGGTTGTTATATATATATATATATATATATATATATATATATATATATATATATATATATATGTATATATGTATATATATATATATATATATATATGTATATATATGTAAAATTTATTTAATAATAATTTACAGCAAGGAAAATATCGCATTTTACCTTAATTAATACGAACCGCGCACTATTTTTTATTTCTTTATTTGTTTATTTTATTTTTTAACGGGGATGCGTTTACTGCCAACCCAACGTGATACTGTATGTACTAACCCATATTTCTATAAATGAGGGCACCTTTTCTAGAAATATCACTACGACTGGAATAGAGGTCAATTCTCGAGATGAAGTAAATTAGAATAATACTGATTTTACTCCAAGTTTGAGTTCTATTGACCATATTCCTATTCCTATTATTATTATCGTTCTTATTATTATTCTTGTTGCTGTTACTACTATTATTATTATAGCGGCGATTGGAAAAACCTGAGCCGCTATTATTTCTTCTTCGTTTGAAGGAACTAGACCTTGATCTTAATTCGGGGGAAATTTTTGTTGTTTATCGCTTCAGCAAATGAAAATGCAGAAGTGACCACAGCCCCCCCTATCAATCAAATCAACTTCGGAGAACGAAACATTTTCTAACGCCATAATTTTCTGTAGCTAGATTTGTTCCTAGTAAACTGGACATTCACGATCGCAAGCTGAGTGGTTACCCTTATATATATATATATATATATATATATATAATACAAAACAACGATGATGGAAAAGGTTCACGATTTACTTGGCACTCTGCTGATATGACCGAATCTTGGGCAATTATTACACCCTAATGCTAGATTAAACGTTACGTGAGTAATAATCAAGGAAACGAACAGAATCGAACAATGAATTACCGCGGAACTTTACTTCAATAAGTGGAATCGGAGAAAACCGGTGGGCTGGTACCTCTGAGAAAGCGTTTTATGCTTTAACCTCTTAAGGATTACATAGAAAACCACGCCTATTGGACTACATAAAAAAATGGCAAGGAATTATATCTACGACATCGTCTCTCAGATGACACGTCTCCACTTAGGGTTAAGACTAACATTATGCGAATAGCTTTTCCGTGGTCCATAGATGACCTAAGTCGAATTAAAAAAATAATAACAAATATAATAATAATCATGTCAGCAACATTAATAACTATATATATATATATATATATATATATATACAATAATAATAATAATATGAAAATATAAATAAATAGTTTCACTGAATTCATTAATTCATGTATATATATATATATATATATATATATAATACATAAAGGAATGAATCGTTAAACTCTAATTTCTTAATCTCTTCATACGACTGTACGAATTAAACTGAAGAAAGAAATAGATTAAGAGTGACTTTTGGAAAAGAGGCGATACGTTAATCTAGAAAAATAAAAACCTTTCATAGAATGCTAAAAAATAAAAACAAAAAAATCCGGATAACAGTAAATAAAGCACACTGAAGACTAGCTAAGATAACTAAACAAGAAATTTGAAAACAACACGAGATTTTAGTATATGCTTCGATATATATATATATATATATATATATATATATATATATATATATATATATATATATATATATATATATATATGTATACAAGTATACGGATTAGTATATATATATATATATATATGTGTGTGTATACACATACGCATTTCTATATATACCTATTTTCGAGCCGCATTAAGGTAGCCGACATGTTTTCAGTCCGTTGTAAATTTAATTTATTTAATCCACAACGTACTTTAACAAGTGGTAGACGTGTTCCATTTTATCTTTAGAGTATGCGGATTTTGTATTTTCTTAATGTCTTCATTTTTCAAAATTACTAAGCCAGACACTATGGTCTCGTATGAGTAAGCTGCGTTAATTCCGTGAAAAGCCAAAAAAAAAAGAAACGGGGAAAAAAAAGAGGCCGTTTACAACGGAGTTAGGTTTATAAATTAAGAATCTAGTCCCCACGTCGGATGAGCGGTAGACGGTGTAGCACGAAGGAATGAGAAAGACGTGTGAATTGGCTACGGTAAAGCAAAAAGTTCCCAGCTCTTCGTAAAGGGAAAAATCTTCGGGTGATAATTTAATTATCGTCTCTCGAAATGAGCTGGCTACCTACACTCACTACAGTCTTAACTAAGAAGTTCGAAGAATATAGAGCGTAAATCTATTTTTTCTTTTTTTTTTCTTTTTTCCGGGAAAAGGTAATTCGAAGAAACGTCCTAAAGAATAAGGAAAGTTAATAATAATAATAATAATTATTATTATTATTATATTAATAATTCGATTCGATTCAATTTATTTTATGTCTACAGATTATTACAACAAATTACGAATAAATCATAAATCCGTAAATACGCGATATTAGCTGCGTGTTTATTCTTTTTTATTTAATATTTTAAAATTGCAACTCGGAGTTACCTCGCCAATCAGTTAAACCGATGTGGAATGTCTAAGGTGGTGCAAACGGTTCCGTCTACGGACATCGTTGCCATTATTTAGAAAGTCAACTCACATGTCAGTTCTTGACATGTGCAGGTAACGTTCACTATTTGTTTGGATTACCTCGCGCACATTCGGTACATTTAAATCGCGATTCGGATTGTTGTTGCGCATTAACCGTGGCGTAATAATTATTAATATTTTCGACCGGCATCGTTTATTAATTCTAGACATCGACGCTGTACCCCAAATGAATATACCGTAGATCCGCAGACAGCAATAATTTCGATTTTAGAGTGAACTCGGAAGAAGCCGGTACATCTTTCTCAATTTCATGTTTAGTTGGTTTAATTTTTCTGCGGAATTTGATCATCAAGATCAACGGGTGTTCATGCGCCGCGTCTATTTGTGAATGTGACGTATATACTGACTTGGATAGGTTGACTTTAATTCTCCACTGTTGCGTACATTTTCATCGATAATTTAAACCGGCTAGTAATTTTTCTGACGACGCTAATCTTCGCTCGTAAACAATGCTGGCTCGTCAGCGAATATCGCAATTTCGACGTTGATTTTAACTGGAAGGTCGTATGTGTAAAGAAGAAATAGAATTGAACCCAAAACAGAAGCCTGTATGAAGGCTCAGCAGGATAAATTTCGGATACATCGCTAGTTTAATCTGGAAGAATCTGCCTGTTAAATATGAGGCCCGGCGTTTTATTGAGATGGGAAAAAAAGAAAAAAGAAATGTAGTTATAAACAATGAATATTACCGTTAGAGGATAAACTACTAATAAAACAGGAAAATTATAACGCCCGAATAGTAAATAGAAAATTCATCTTGTTTTATCCAACTGTATATATACACGTTCGTGCATAATTTATAAATCTAAATAATGAGATATTAACCAGAGTATATATATATAGATAGATATATATATATACGTATAAATTTATATATACACAGTTTTTAATTATATACACCTATAAATACTTTCAAACATACCGAAAAATTTTCCTTCTTGTAATTAACGCAATTCGTAAGCGCAGACCTACACACGCACGTATATAACGAGGCAAACATGTCCTTGTACGTATACGAACACATAACATTTATAAAGATACTTAAGCGTTTACGGAATGACGTAGTGAGAAAATTCAGCAAACATTCGCAGGTATCTCGTCGGAAAAAGTAAGAGAAACTATACCGAAGTGAGCTTTGTCGTATAATTCGAATAAAATGGTAGCAATGCACCGGTATATAGTGCATCGTGTCCGTTCGATAAGTAGCAATTCCGAATAATAATTAATAATCATCATCTTCGTCATCGTCGTCAAATCAAATAAGATCACGCTTTATGATGCAGCATACGTTGAATACGAAGTAATATTAAACAGATGAGAAATAACACTATATAATTGGAAAGATTACCAAAGACAGACAATTTACACTTTGTTGAAGAGAAAGTTAAACCTAGAGCTGATATTATAGATTCCAAGTATTCGGATACATAGGAGGTAAACTTATGAAACTCTGAATCTTTGTAGATTTAAAAATAAGACAAAGATCATCGCGTAAGCGATAAGATGAAAATCCATAGTGCAAGCGGCAGAAAAAGCATCAATTTTATAACGAACTACAACTGTGTACAGTACGTTCCAAAATGTGGGACCCAACTCGAAGCCGTAGGTAACATCACACATAGGATTAAATTATACATATTAGAAATTTATGCTTTCTTTTTTCTATTTCTGTGCCACAGCAACGCGTGGCAGGGCACAGCTAGTGTATATATATACATATGTGTGTGTATGTAGTATATATATATATATATATATATATATATATATATATATATATATATATATATATATATATGTATAAAGTATATGTGGATTTTTACGTTATAATTTATATTGCGCGTGTTTGTGTTGGTAATTACTATCATCTTATTTTGAAATTATATGGTCGTACACTTCGTTGTGTTATCATCAATGATAGACTTCCCGCTACGTCCGTCTTTAATTTTCCAATAAATAAGGTTAAATCTAATAATACCTAACTTTCTCTCATCTAAATCAAATTTTCTCATCTTCGACGTAAAATTAAATCTCAGTAACTCGTTTAAATAAATATGTGCGTGATAAACTCACACGTGCGCGCTCCGAAACGAATTTTGTTCGCTTCTTCTACAAAGGAAAAGAAGGAAACGGGGGATAAATAATTGGGATTTGTTTGTTTAAAAAAAAAAAAAAATTAAAATTGTTGATGGACGATGCAAAAATTATTATCGCAGAGAAATAAAAATATAAATAATCCTAACATTATTGCGTGGAAGGCGATGACGAGACACCATATGCGTGCTAAGTAACAATATAGTAAACGAAAAAATACGCGGGGCTGCATTGTGTCGTGATAAAAAAAAAGTGATCACAATCAATTCTCGCAGGTATGTGTGTCTATCTGCGCTAACGCCATATTATGATTGCCTTTACGCTACTTATAATGTACAAAGAAATACGTATCCTGCTACTGATACGAAGACGGCACTTAGACATGAGGATGATGATGATTAGACATGTAGATATATATATATATATATATATATATATATATATATATATATATATATATATATATGGAGAGTGATAAACGTAGATAAATTGACAGATCGGTGAAAATGAACATAGATACACAGGTAACGTAAGCAGTTTAGACATTGACAAAAAAAGAAATCGATGGATAGCTAGAATCTTTTTTGTTTCCTTTCATAAGCTTATTTGCGTTGTAGCAAAACTATAAATGTTCTTAATAATCTTAATATATTTGTCTTTATTTGCACTTGAATAATATAATATGTAGAAATTTGTTAGCAATAAGTATATTTTTAAGTTCATTGTTCTAATTTCTATCACGCATTCTCACAAATTCATCCTAAAATATGGAAAACTTCAACTGTTATTCCCATTCCAAAAGTGGGGAAAGATAGTTCATTACCCAAAAATATAAGGCCTATTAGTTTAATCAGTAACATTAGTAAAATAGCTGAAAAAGTAATACTTCAAAGATTAAAACAATTCTCAGATGAACATAGTATTATAAACGAAACCCAGTTTGGATTCAGACCCCAACTCTCAACCGTCATGCAGCTAGCGCGCCTTACTGATCACATTCTTGATCAGTTTAACCTAAACAAACATACTGGACTACTGTTATTAGGTGTTGAAAAGGCATTTGACACTACGTGGCACAATGGCATAATATACAAAATGATTCATTATGGCTTTCCCAAGCAACTTATAATGATCATGAAATCGTATCTAACTGATAGGCAGTTTATTGTTAAGGTAAATGATATCTAATACTAAAACACTAACAGCTGGAGTTCCACAGGGTAGTATCTTGGGACCCTTCCTATATATTTTATATATTAATGATTTGCCTCGGCTGAGGGATGTTGATACATCTCTTTACGCCGATGACACTGCCCTATTTACACTATCGAATCGATACAATAACAAACAGACTCACCAAAAGTTATTACAAAATATACAAATATTACACAAAGTGGAAAATTAAAATTAACACCGAAAAACCGGAAGCTATACTATTTACGAGACGCAGGCCGCAAATAGCTCACCACATTGAAATAAGCAACAGGCAACTACCGTGGAAACCTCGTGTAACATATCTTGGTCTTACAATGGACAAACGACTGTCGTTCCATGAACACATTAAACACATCACGGACAAAGCGCACTCCCGATTATATAAAATTTTCCCCATTTTTCACAAACGCTCTAAAGTTAGTATTAAAAACGAACTAATAATATATAAAGCATACATACTGCCGATATTATTATACTCTTGCCCAGTAATTCCACCTTAAATAAATTACAAATTGTTCAAAATAAATATCTGCGTATTGTACTTAATGCCCCTTACTATACTAAGATGACTGACATGCATGCAGCTCTTCATCAGTGTACTATTCCTGAGCTAGTACAGGAACAAGCAGGTAGGTTCTAAATGCCTGACTAGCCATTACCCTATCGTACAGCGAATTGGAAACTATACTCGCGAATCGCTGACCAGAAAATATAAAAAAAATATAAACACAAAAGAATTAAACATTCGCTTCTCTAGCACCAGATTGTCGAACTACTTAAGTCGTTATTAATAAGTCACTATCCTCATGTAATCTATTGTATCAGTACTTCTTTCTTCCATCCTATTATTTATTTGTTTAACCTTAATATAATTTGTATAATTTTACCCATATCCTTATTGTACTATTAAGATCGAACTATAATTAATTAATTTCTCTATTTTCGGCTACGCAGGGTTTTTAGTTGTATGTTTTTCCCTGTATAATTATTGTATAATTATAAAATAAATTTTAAGATTTCTTTGTACACTATTTCCTAAGACGCGTAGTAAGAGCGTTAACGCTGCTCGGTATGCGCATTTTTTATTTACTTATTATTTGCTGATGTATAAAAACATAAATATACTTTATTGAATTGAATATTTGCACATACATACACACATGGTGGATGACGGGACTATGTAGTTCATCCCGTCACCACCCTAGATATTAAGTACACTTGACAGAGGACTACTACACGCACGATGTTTTTTATTTTATTTTCAGATACACCTGCACTTTTCTGTATAATTATAATTTTTCATTTTAGCACTCTAGTCCTCTGTCCCTATACAATATTACACCTAGTTATTAAGCAATAAACATCCCCCCACACGAAATGTCCGGAATGGGGGGGACAATATATATATATATATATATATATATATATATATATATGTATGTATATATTTGTCGTTAATTCCTATATAATTTAACGAATTTATCACTGTTCAGATCACTACTGAATCGAACGTTTTTCGTAGTCTACAAAGGCCATGTATGAATTCTACGCAGTATTAGTCACACTTTTGCATCTGTTCATTTGTATTAAAAACCCCGATCTGAAACCGGCCCCTGTTCTTTCGATGGACTGGAGTAAATTTGTTGTGTTATTCGATTTGTGATTAGAATATTTACGATAGTGAGCTAATCGGTCTAATAATTGTTCAAGTTCTGCATATGCCTTTTTCAATGTATCAGTACTACTTCTATATAAAATTAAATAATTGCTCGTAGAGAGGGAATGAACACTGAAAGTAAAATATATAAATCAATTACATCATAAATTGTTCAACGCTCGAGTAAATATAAAAGAATACGTTATAATTTGTCAACCACGATCGTGATTTATTAAGAATATTATAATTGTTGCGATCACCACTGTGATTCATTTAGCATAATATCATCAATTTTGACACGAATTCATTATTTAGCAATAATATATACTTCTTTTTCGGCTCCCGGATATGATATTTTAACGTTTATCGACGATCAGCTCGATTGTACATCTGTTTAATAATAGGTGGGTAAGTTCGTTCCTCGAGGTCCCTGTAAACGAGTAAGCCGGGGTTTGTGTTTAACGGAAAAAAAAAATTAGTATCTTTTATTATATATAATATGACGGACGTTTGAAATATGAGTGAAAAAATAATTTTTATTCGAATTTACATCACTATACGGTGAATTTCCACAAATTATGGAAATAAAAATTTAATGACTATGTTTATACAATAGGCGAATTTTATTTGAGATTCCATACCCTGTGGTATGCCTAGGTCTTGCGGCTGGTATCTTTGTCTTTGCCACGGTGTTGTAACTCCGTTGCCAGTGGATTTGATTGAAGTTGTAATCTCGAAGCATAGTTGTTGCTGTGTCTGTCAGCGACTTCTTGTACAGTTTGGAAGCGAGTGTTCGTGTTGATAATTTTATTTTCATGGTGCTTCTAGTATACATCTCAGCGCTTTTGACTGGAACTGATGTACAGGCATCAGGTTTGTGTTTGATGTGTAAGCCACTAGCTCTATCGCGTAAGTCTAAACTGATTTCAATACAGTTTTGTATACTAGTAGTTTTGACTCCAATATTCGATGTCCGATCAGCCAGTAAAGTTGTAAAAATTTGATGTTTAACTGCTTGCGTTTGGCTGCAATATGATTTGTCTAATTTTCTGTCTATGGTGAAACTAAGATACTTCACTGAGTCAGCTTGAGGAAGTATTTTGTTCAATGCGATTTGTTGAGATTTATTCTCGTCGACTTTGATGCGCCACTTAAGTCATTCTTAAGTGTAGGCTTGTAGTTTTTGTGAGGATGCTTTAGAATCTGTATCCATAGCCAAGATGGTTGTATCATCTGCAAATGTAGCGGTTTAAGTTCTGTTCCGTGACTGGGAGGTCTGCTGTATATATGTAATGTATAAAAGTGAACCAAGTCTCGAGCCCCGTGGTATTCCTGCTTCTGTTTCATGCAGTAAAGTCTATATGGATAAGAATAAGAGACACCAAAGGATTCGAAAAATTGTTCAAAATGTTAAAACTTTCTCGTCCTAGTATAACAGAGGAGAAAATTAAAAAAAAAAAAAAAAAAAAAAAAAAAAAAGACAATACATAATAACGTTACCTGAGGATACAAATTTCAAAATTTTCAAAATCAAATCCACGAGCTGAAAATTTTAAAATTGTCGATAATCCTCGAGCAGTCTGAATCGATTTTCGCATAACTGTGTCTTTTTTTCAATCTGAGGCCGAAGTAATTCTAACAGGTTATTAAAAGTTTCTATTCATCCATTCGGAGAAAGTTTATGTAATCTTTAGGTACCGCGCGTCCTTTTTTCCATTAAACAGATTTTCACGCGTATATTTATCCTCTAAACCAAACGTCTTCTTTTCACACAGTGCTAGCAGGGTCAAAGCTTTGTAGCCTTTTTTTACTTTCGTTTAAATATTAACGGTGAACATGAAGAGCAGTTTAAAAATTGTACACCGACTAAACCAGATCGAAAATAATGGTAGTTTGACAAATAATCAGATTGCATGCGTACTTCAAGTCTCGTTTTTTTCCCGATATATTTTTAATGAACGAGTTTGATCTTTTACGAGTGTCTTCAGGATACCAACGTGCGCTGGAATTCGAACTACGAAGATTCTTTTCACCGAGATTTTTGTTCGCAGAATGGATACGGTAAATCTATCATTAACTCAAACGTCTTTTATCACCGAGGCTAATGTAACCGCAATTTTATTATTATCGGGGGTAATGTTGTGGCAATTTCTACGAAAAATGACTATTATCCGGTTTTTCGGTTTATTTCTAACTTATCGCGATCAGACTGCTTATTATCGCAAGTGTCGTCCAGCGACGCGACTTTGGAAAGCTATTCAACCCGCATAATTTTTTTCCTTATTGATATTAATACTGTTTCATCTGCGGTATTCGCTGTAATATTACAGTAAACGCGTTAGTTAGTCAATGCGATGTTAGGGTTGGCCCCTAACGCTAGTTGAGTGTTAAGAAAGAAAATAATTTAACAACGAATTGACACGCCATTTTGTAATTGCCGGCGGTTTTTCATTTCACACACCCAACCTTCTATACATTATTGCTTTTTTACATGCATAAATATGTGCACAATATATATATATATATATATATATATATATATATATATATATATATATATATATATATATACGTATATTAATAATTAAGTTAATTATAGAATATTGCATAATAAAAAATGATTGTGGAAGTCGCCCTGTCAATTTTTAGAACACTTACGATAGCTTTAATCATCGAGGAAAAACACACATAATCGACTAACACATTTTACTAAGTCACGCATAATAAAGAAATTTTTTAACATAAATTGCTAGAAGAATGCATAAAATTCCGAACGTTTGTTATAATTTGTAATAAGAATTGGAATATCGCTCGAAGTATTATCATTATCGTTCTCTTCTTTTGTACTCTAAATGGGGGTGTGGTGATATTATGAAAACAACGTCCTAACTATAATTCTCCAGGTTGCTCTATCCCTGGACAGTCGATATCGTCTCATTAAAACTCAATCCAGTTATTGCTCTTAAATCGACGTAATTTTCCTGTTGGTCTTTTATCCTCAACTACATTTCGAAATTTATTCAGTTCGGATATTGTAACTACTTCACCTACGTAGGTTTCAATTGAGGAGACTAATCTTCTCAGCAGATTTAATTTCCTAGGTTGAAGTATCGGAAATGTTAATTGGAGAAATCAACGTGGGAGAAAGACGAAATTAAAAAAGCGACTCTAGTAACGAAGCGTTTAAGAGAATAATTCTCGACAACTCGTACACTTTGAAAGACCCGTCGCCACACGATGAACAGATTAAAAAAATAGGTAAATCAGATCAAAATAGATAGCAATAATAGATAAAACAGTCGCTGAAAAGGTTAAAACGATTTTTTAAACAGACCAAACACGGCCGGATCCTGAAGTTGAAATAAACAATTTTTCGCTATCTCCTCGCACGAACATAAGTATGTGGGGTTTCTTTCTAGATAGGCGTTTAATATGGAAAACAAACATTGTGCAAAAACGAAAAAAGTTGTATAAGCTGAATTGGTAGGGTGGCTTTCAAAGCTGTCTTTGCAAAACAAACTTCTGTTATACAACGCGTATCGGAAACCATTATGGAGGTATGTGTAGATGCCAATATCGCTATTATGTAAGAATTCTAAATTAAGCTCCCTACGGTGGTTAACAAAGGCGCCCTTGGTTCGTGTCAAACGCATACACCACGACCTAGGAATTCAAACAGTGGAAGAAATAATCAAAGCATAGGTCGTTGCCAATGCAGACTGCAACATCGTACCAACGAGATAGCAGCAGCGTTGGGTCACGAAGGATGTAAGCGTTCGGCGGTTAAGAAGAACGAAACCCACACCGAGTTGACGTAACAGTGCTGTCCGACTGATGCTGACCAGGTGTCCTTCTCGTGACAATTTCCCGTAACAACATTTGCTAGATAGCCTAGGTGATGCGAATTGTAGAAGAATAGAAAAAAAATGAAAAAGAAGAAAAATGAATTATTTCGAACAAATTTAAACGAGATATACCAGCTGAATTTTTTTACGCGGCAATATAATAGAGTCGTGGAAACAGATAGTGTCCTAGATGAAGAAAACGCCTAACACGAACAGCTAACTGTTGACGAATAAAGTTCGGAGACAGGTCATTAGTTGAAGATAAATGAAAATTATAGCGACCGACGAGTAATGCCGGGGTACACTTATCTAGGACAGAGTATAACCACATACAGAAGAGAAAGATATACAAAATGCATAGATAGATTAAATAAAGGAAATTAATACAACGCATTCCGAATAAAGTTCTCATCGTGTATACTAAATTACAGAAAAATATCCAGCAGTTAAACTAATAATAATAATAATAATAATAATAATAATAATAATAATAATAATAATAAAACAAAACAGGAAAAACCATCGATAAAAACCTTGCCTATATATCGTAATAAGCTAATAGGATAAAAAATATATTTTAGGCTGACCGCCTGTTCCTTATGTAGCTTAGAGAAATTACTTACTGCCCTCTCTACATGACGTGCAATTTGCAATCCTGATCACGTGTTTCTTCGAATGTCCTTCTTTAATAATATTACACTCTGAACTGTACTCCTTAAATTACTGCGTGCCTCTCGTAACGGTCCTACCTATAATGTATCGTCTCTTCTTCATCTTGAGAATTTACATCTGTTTCCGGACATATATTTCTAGAAAAATTGTCCGAGTTTATGAGTTAATAAGTACACAGTATCACGTTTAGTGAGGCTATAAGGACATCCCCCTTAAAAAAATATATATATATATATATATACATTTTCGATGAAAACAGGTGCCATCTCTACATAAAAGTGTTTTACAAAACGAATATATTTCTTACAAAAAATTAATATAACCCATTCCGAACAAAGTTCGTACCACATATACTAGATCATGATATGCTCAGTTGCTTATCTCGATAGAATACGAAAAAATAAAAATAAAATACACGAAACACGGCCAAAAAAAAACCACTTGCATATCTACCTATAATATAAACTTATACTTAAGCTAAATAGGGTAAATGCGATGGAACTTTTTATATAGCTGTCGGGTAATTCAGTCGGTTCAATTAAAACCTGTTTAGGGGGAAGGAAGTGTGTTGGGAGATTTTCTTTTCCGCATTATACTTATATGATTTTCCGCAAGTGCCGAACGCACAAGTGACACACTATGCAGACGATGCGGCTATATTTTGTAGTGCATTTAGACCAGCCACTATCAAATCGGCATATCATTCTCAGATATTATATAATAAGAAAATAATGTATCAATCCATCGAAAACCGAAGCAATTTCTTTACATGAATAATCTGATGGCCTCGGGAAAATAGCATTAACTGGTCAGATTCGGTATTTAGGTGTTGACAACAAACTTAAGTTCCACTAAACATATTGACTATATTAATGCGAAGACTAATAATAAATCTATTTGTTCCATAATAGGAAAACACACGCAATAAACTTATGATTAATAAAACACTAATAAATCCGGTATTTACTCACGTTGTACGATATCGAACGCCAGTTATAATTAAATTGCAGATCATTTGCCTTAGGTGCATACTAAATGCTAATAGAATAGATTATATGCGTACGATTATGAAATTAGCTCGTGTTCAGGAATATATTCTTTATCGGGTAAATTTTTCGATGATTGCCGTGTATACACGATAATAAATTTATCAGGTTAATACATAATTACGATTGCAGCTAATATGCATACGAAATACATTAAGACGTATTAAACGTAATTGTAATGAGCTTTATTAATATTGTTCAAATTATTAGTTTAATGTTATATTCATTATTTTCATATTTAATCGTTAGTTTAAACGTTACCTAATATTACGCTCACTTTGTCTATGTACAGGGTTTTTTTTCTCTTTTTTCTACTGCGTTGTATAAGTTGCTTCGTTTTTTATTTGTTACTTGCCTCGATTAATTAATCTTGTACGCTATCGTTGTAAGGCGAAACAGGTGTACAATGGGTCCGGCTATTTATAAAAAGGCATCCAGATATAATCACAGAACGTAACAACCGTTAGATATAAGGCAAAAAAAAAGAGGACCTGAAAAAATGGTTTGACAAAGTTCAGAAGTGTATTTATGATAATAATATAGGAGAAATTTTCAAATGCCTACATATATAATTGTGACGAAACGGCTTTTTTACGTCTGCAAAGGGCAAAAAAGTATTATCGTGTAAAGGTGATAAGAATGCAGTGTAAGCGGCAAAATGATGAAAAGGAAAATCTTACGGTATTGTTCGGTGGAAATACGGACGGAACTATTATTCTTCCTGTGATAATATTTACATACGATAGAATAGCTCATGTATTCCAGCTGACTGGGGAGTCAGAAAGTCTGAGTGTCCGGGTGGATGTGCGCAAATACTTTTCACGAATACATTAATAATATCTTTAATCCGCGGTTGAATAAAAATCGAATAGAAAAACCGATTGCTCGATGACCACACATCGCATTTATCACTTGTCTAAATATTGTTCGGAAAATAGAATTACTATAATAGCACTACCGCCAAACGCACATAATTCAACCTATGAATGTCGCAGTCTTTCACGTCTTAAAATTAAAATGGAAGGATGCCGTATTTAATTGGAGAATAGCGTATAATGCAGAGAAAATAAAGTTTGTTTTGTTCACATATTAAATAAATTTATACACGAACTGAAATCAGAAACAATCATAAATGGTTTCCGAGCATGTGAATTATAAAGAGTCTCGCTTTTCGATATATATTGATTGATTGATTGATAAAAAGTGTATTTACATAAATATATGTTACAAAAAAAAAATAAATAAATAATATAACTACACAGTTCTAATATATAGACGGGAACTAACAAAACCCGCATACTGATCATAAAGCTACACCTATATATAAATTTATAGATATTTATTTTAGTAAGGATAAACAATAATTTTTACACATGTATTATATACAAAAATAAATTTCGAATAAAAGATAATGCATAGCGTGTGTTTAATTCTCTTTATTTGTAGCGCTTATATTTTAGTTGCAAACTTGTACGCGTGTAATCCCCTATATTATCGTTTATAAATGAGTACCGACTGTAGGCACAGCTATCGAAAAAGAATTAGTAATAAAATTGAATTGATCATGACTGTTAACAATCGCTTTTTATGGCACGAGATTTTGATCAATATTGTAGGTATATATTATCTAGACCTACTGATTTTTTACTTTTAAGTTTCTTTATGACGTACCTCGCTGACCGTTGTTAAATCAGCCGGCAAAATTCTCACAGGTGAATCTTTTAAGTACTTTTTAATGGAAGATAAAATTATATTATTGCGATAGTTCGACGTCAAATGCGAATTTTGTGTATGAATATCATAATACATCACTGCTAACAAGTTACTTTTATCCTTATCCGAATAGGCTGCGCTACCATTATAGCTGATTGGCGGTAAATGTGTGTGCGCGTATTTGTAAGTACTGTTATTTCCTTCCCATAAACTTTTATCTTTAACTCTTTCAGTCACACATGAAATTCGGACAGAAATTTCTAAATCTTAATACTGGCTGTCTATTATATAAAGTTGCTGTTTTAGATAACTGTAGATGATTTTCAATGTTTTTGCATAAACATAATTAGAATTTAGACATCTCATAGTCAATCAGAAAATATATAATTTTGTTAGTATGACAATTTCATGTACAATATAGTGAACACGGTGACTGAAAGGGTTAACCGTAAGATTACGAAGTTTTTAAAATTGGAATTTCGATCTTCATTTATCTTTACTCTCACCAAGTTAAACGGTTTAATAGAGTCTCATATTTAAGTAATATAATTTTTGAACTTGATCAGTGTCAGAATATTGGAAGAAATTTTGTAATAATTTGGATTTAGGAAAATTCAGCCGCTTTTTAAAACCAAAAGTCAGTAAAACTATTCACTTCATTCTCTAGTTCCATATTAGTTTTACAAGGACCTCCTAATGTTATGATTTCGATATGTGTTCCGATTAGCATTTTTAAAGAGGGAAAACAAATGGCAATAGTAATACCCGATTTACATAGCTTGAAGAAAATAGGATTATGATTAGAACTTAAACATGGTAGAGAAATAGGCTTGATTATCATTTGAACGTTTTTTTTTCTAATACAAAATCAATAATACTAGGATGTAGTTTTTAGCTAAGTCCACATTATATTTCGATAGAGCATTTTTTTTTTTTTTAATTTGGTAAATAATTATATCGATATTTAAATAATTATATCGATATTAATTTTTCACTAATTTCATTCATCATACAAGTATAAACGATTACGAACTTTCGTGTGAATTACAAAGATATTTCAAGGTACAAGACGTACGTGAAATGAAAACAACTAATAAAAATTTCTTGAAAAATAAGTTATTTATTTATTTAATGAAGCCAACAGCTAAAAGCCGATTATAGTGTAGGCTTATAAATAAAATAATACGATTAATAATTTTTTCTGAATTATGAAATTAAAAGTAAAAAAAAATAAAATACAAAAAAAAAATACATCGAACACATTCACCAGCCTCACACCCATTAAACACACCAGAAAAACTACACGCATTCACAAGTCTCACACTCATTAAAACATACATCATTCACACCCCATTCACACAATCTTACTCGAAATAAACGGACGAATAATCTTGAACAAATTAATAAATACAATATAAACCTTAACGTATATTAGTAAAGGAACACATATGCCGAACACACACCACATAATAACAATCTAGAACTTATTAGAATAGATAACAGGGAAACTCCTCATCGCAAAATATATTCGGGAAGCAACTTATTAAAGAAATATCTGTTATCAAAGTATGCATATCCATACAGGGAAATATGTTCAAAAGAGAATTATATAAAAGCTGACGGCAACGGAGAACTTAAACCGAGGTTTACTCGCTTTAACACTCTGAGCCCCGAGCCACATTTTGAAGCTTGGTGGTGGTAACAAACGGTCAATTATGATGGACGAGTTAGGTCGTGATAAAATATTCAACATCGGTCATTTCTGGCTGACATTTACTTCTAATTTTGTAACACTTTCGATTAAAAATTATTATTATTATTTTTTTTTAATAACAAGGTTGTTTTGTATTTGTGATGTAAAGTGTTGAAATGTATGACGGACACTTTCGTGTAAAATTTTTTTTGTTTCTAATTAATGAAAAATAATTTCGAGCGTAAATGGTTAATATAATAATACCGAATAAGTTGCAGATGAAATCTTCATTAGTTTCACTATAAATAAACGTCAGTCGTAAATGATTTGACACTTTTTTGAGTTTTTGTTCCGTTTTTAAAAGAAATAAAAAAATTTTAAGTTAACAACGGTTTAAAAATTAGCATCACATTTATAAAAAAAAAAAAAAAAACATAGAGGCTGGCGGTAATGAATAACGCCGGTCACATATATGACTGACAAGTGTTCAAAGTGTTAACAATTATCTCATCGGGTGACGTAATAATAAAAATTAATTACTAGAATGATCTAACAGTAACATATTACAAAAATAACGTTGATAACGTTATAGAAAATTAGCATCTAGTCAGAGTAGATATGCTCCCTTCGCACTTGCTCGCTATCATTGTTCGGTTTCAATAAGATTCTTTTTCTCGGATTTCCTCCTAAAACGGTTTCTACCAGGTTTTTATTCGGTGATCCGAGATTCTCCGTACGAAACCGGTCGCGTTTTACTAGTATGGAGAAAAGTCAAGGTTTCTTAGCAATGTTGTTTCTTTATAGGAGAATTGAAAAACGAAGAAGATAGGTTAATCGTTTTCATTAGTGGAGGGGGGAGCACAGCGTTTTTAACCATTTTACCGCAGTTAAAACGAAAACAAATTTTCCAATTATTTCACGATGTCAATTGACGAATTACACGTGAAGTTAACGGATCGTCTTCGAAATATGTTTACGAGAAGTTATATAGAACCTCTTCAGGTGTTCGCCGTAACTGTATAAAGTAATTCAATAATACACTTTCTGCAGAATAGGTTAGTCTGTTTACATTATAAAACGAAGCAGTTTTAAAATTAACGGGGGGGGGGGAAGTCAAAAAACGAAGATATATAAACCTCGCACGTTCGAAGAAATTCGACTATTTTTTTTAATAATTCATAAACGGATATTCCAGCTGTCACCGGATACAAAAGGAGAGAGCTGTAGACAGAGCTGATAGTTGGGAGCTGTTTCGAAATCCAGTCAATATTTGCAGTTCACTTTGCTGCATCGCTGGCATAAATGTCGAGAGGTTTTCGCCGATTGATTTGGATTATGGAATAGTTGAGTAGCGGATACTGTACCGACTGCAGAAGGAACAAGATGTTTAGGCTGTCTGATGTTCTTTATAAAAATTTCATCTGGAAATCGACGGTGTCGTTCTCATTAAAATCCGCAATGGAACGGATTAATCGACGACGATCGGATTATTGTTCTTTCGGGGCTGAAATCATTTGCAGCTCATTGAGAACGATTTTTAGATGGTGTTTTTATTTTCTTGTTCCGGATTTTTAAATGTAGAATCACTTCTTTTTTTATCTTCAGCTGCGATATGTTCCGCGCTTTGACCGGGTTGATTTTTCTTCACTTTAAACCGTTACATACTCTTTAGCGTCATATAGTTTATTTGCGATAAAGTGTGTTCGGTTTCTTTTGCGTCGTCGAAAATTTCGTTCGGTAACTGCAACTGAGACGAAAATATGTTAGCTTTCGTCTCGTTGCAAATCCTGATTTAATGGCAGCCTTATTTTTAGAGAATGATGTTCCTTACGCGCGTCCATTTCCTTAATAAATAAACAAATTTAAAAAATAAATCTAACTGAAGATACATTCGGCCGAATTCGGTCAGTTTCGTCGCACAGCTTTAATACTATAAAATGAGAAAGTCCAGTGAACTGACGAGCTCGTGTTCATTCTTTGTTCTGCTACATCCGTACAACAAAAGACCATTTAGTAATGCGTAATTTCGCCGAATGGTTTACAATGTTACAGTAAAATAACGTTACGAACTGCCGTTACTAGTTCTCTAATCAGTGTAAAAAACAAATCAGTCCCGCAAGGGACGTCGTAACCTGGGTGTGTGTGTGTGTGTGTGGGTGGGGATGTGAAATTTTTCAGCCGCAAGTAACGGGGGAACGCCCGATAGTTATAAAATTAAGGTATGGCGACTATTGGATAGACGATAGACGAAGGTATGTAAACGGTATGTAACAAATAGTAATAATCATTCGACGAACACTCCTATCGATCGTAGAATTTCGACAAATAACGTGTAATTAGAAAATTATCCACGAATAAAATAGTAATCGCAAATAAAAGTCGACAGCTGGAAGTGGAAATTATATATATATATATATATATATATATATATATATATATATATATATATATATATATATATATATATATATATAATGTGTATATATTATATGTGTGTATATTTATCGCGTGTATATATGAATATATTAAGAAAGGTATCTATAACGAAAATCGTGATGGCTTTTTTCCATACAATTACATTTTTAAATGCAGACGCGTAGCGTGATATTTCTTTACTTAATCGATGGGTTGGGGAGGTGAATTTCGTGAATACAAAAATGGGCGCTTTAGTATCGGAACACGACACGCTAGAGCTAGGAGACCATTCATTTGGTTTAATAAAATTATAACTAACGAACCGATTATATGATTTTTAGTAATGTAGAAGAAAAAAAATACGTTAAACGAGTTCAATAATGCTAAAAATAATAATAATCGAATCGAATCAAATCGTTTACTTCTTATTGAATAATAGTTACATATTAAATTATTGATTAACAACACGGGCTACGCCCGTAATTGCGCCAGTGTCAATTTACTTATACGATATACATTTATACACAATACACAACACCAGCACCAACATAAATTACATGTTTTCCAGCGAGTTGTATCCGATTTTTCTTAAGTTGTTCGAGTTAGGTGTGGACGTCCACATGGATTCTCGTTTGTTTTTTTTTTTTACTTTTGTGACTATGATATTATACGCGTCCTCGCGAAGGATGGATAAATTGAGGCAACGGTACGTAGAGGTCGCATCTTTCGTAGCTCGGTCAGCTAATTAATTTCCGAGAAATTGTTAATGACCCGGAATCCAGATTGGTCGATAAGAGGATTCCGTTGATTCCGATAATAGAATAATTTCTTTAGCAATCGGACGTCGATTATCGTTGTTCGAATATTTAGCGATTGAAGTAAACGCTGCACCTGAGTCGGAAAATATTGCCGATTGCTTAGAATACGTAGTAAGATTTCTAGCTCGATAGGCGTATAATTCGGCTGAAAGAAATGAAAAGTACGGTGGCAGTTAGTTGCGTATGAATATTTTGCTAGCTGTAGAAAGCGCGTCTCTACATTGGTGGTTTTTTTTTGTTTAATCTTTCAATCGGGTTATCGGGGGAATCCGACGGTTTCCTCGCGTCGTAATATTACCGGTTTTAAATCTCGAGCAACTATGCATTCTGTTGTTACTGCTTATATATACCATCATAGCCGAAGGCACATTTAGATCGTCTGGAATTATATCGTCACGAATACTCAATATTTTCGATTGATATGTATCTTGTTTAGGTGCATCTTAACAGCTGTTCCGTATAGTTCTAAGCTTTATTTCGCGACAGGAGCTACGATAGTGTTGCGAAGTAAAACTTTATATTCAAGACTTAGTTAGACTCCGTGTAAGGTCACTGTCGTGGGGTTTAATTCATGATATTTTACTGCTTGTTCACGCGGTGTTATACGATTATCGTAATTAAAAGGTAGATACGTTTCACGTTTGTAAATGTAACATGCGATGACTTTTCTCCGTTAATTACGATTCTCCGTTTGAAAGCTCATTTATGCAATAATGATAAATGATATTGAATATACCTCGATGCTTCGTGAGAATGTTTACGTTTGGCTAATATAACAATGTGATCAGCCAATCTGAACACGCTGGTGGATATATATATATATATATTGTAAAGGAGTGGTCCATGGACATCTACCTTCAGTTACCGACGTCGGTATTGGACGTTGACTAGACAAGACGTCGTTTATTTTGACTTGAAAAAGTCAACACAATTCAATTCAATTCAATAAAGTATATTTATGTTTTTATAAGCAAATAATAAGTAAATAAAAAATGCGCATACACCGAGCAGCGTTAACGCTCTTACTACGCGTCTTAGGAAATAGTGTACAAAGAAATCTTAAAATTTATTTTATAATTATACAATAATTATACAGGGAAAAACATACAACTAAAAACCCTGCGTAGCCGAAAATAGAGAAATTAATTAATTATAGTTTGATCTTAATAGTACAATAAGGATATGGGTAAAATTATACAAATTATATTAAGGTTAAACAAATAAATAAGAGGATGGAAGAAAGAAGTACTGATAAAATAGATTACATGAGGATAGTGACTTATTAATAACGACTTAAGTAGTTCGACAATCTGGTGCTAGAGAAGCGAATGTTTAATTCTTTTGTGTTTATATTTTTTATATTTTCTGGTCAGCGAGTCGCGAGTATAGTTTCCAATTCGCTGTACGATAGGGTAATGGCTAGTCAGGCATTTAGAACCTATCTGCTTGTTCCTGTACTAGCTCAGGAATATTACACTGATGAAGAGCTGCATGCATGTCAGTTATCTTAGTATAGTAAGGGGCATTAAGTACAATACGCAGACATTTATTTTGAACAATTTGTAATATATTTAAGGTGGAATTACTAACACCGGACCAAATTGGGCAAGAGTATAATAATATCGGCAGTATGTATGCTTTATATATTATTAGTTCGTTTTTAATACTAACTTTAGAGCGTTTGTGAAAAATGGGGAAAATTTTATATAATCGGGAGTGCGCTTTGTCCGTGATGTGTTTAATGTGTTCATGGAACGACAGTCGCTTGTCCATTGTAAGACCAAGATATGTTACACGAGGTTTCCACGGTAGTTGCCTGTTGCTTATTTCAATGTGGTGAGCTATTTGCGGCCTGCGTCTCGTAAATAGTATAGCTTCCGTTTTTTCGGTGTTAATTTTAATTTTCCACTTTGTGTAATATTTGTATATTTTGTAATAACTATGGTACTTTTATCAATCGGAAATATCTTCCGGTTTTTATACAACAAACCGTTGTGCCAGATGCGACGAAATGTCTTTGCAACGTCGACGAAACACTATTGAGCAGCACCCCACGTTGCAGCAAAACTGACTTAATCAACGATTCGGCGACACTGATACATAGCCGAATGTTTCGATCTAAACCCGAACTGATAATTTGAAAGATGCGCGTCTGTCATATTAAGGATTAACGGTTGAATTAGTTTCTCAAATACTTTCTCAAAATGTGTCTAATAAACTCATCGGTCTATAAGACGAAACATCTATAGTGCACGTGCTAGTTTTGTGGATTAATTAGACACTTTTCCATCTAGTTGGAAAGTATGTGATAATCATAACATAGCGTTATACATGTATGAAAGTAGTGAAAGTCGTTTCTTTGGCAATTGTTTCGAAATATTATTTTCGATCCCATCTTCTCCGTAGGTGTCTTATTATTTTTCAAGCTCTTGATACATGTACGAATTCTATTTGGCCTAATGTGTAATTTTGGCAGTACTGTATAATGCTATTATTTAATTTTCGGCGTATGTTGTTTATTTTCCCTATCAGGAGGCTGAAAAATGTTTTAAATACAGTTGACAAACGTATTAAACTTTTCATCGTCGGTTTTAGCCCAATCGACTTTTCTGATGTTGTATGACGGATTTCTTTCCTTATTCAGCGCTTTAGTTGCCTTCCAAATTAAATCGTCAGAGTTGTCTAAGGTTAATAGGTAATGATTGTAACGCTGATTTTGGTAGTATACTATTGTGCTTCGTTTAATTGCCTACAGAATTCCCAGTAAATTCGGTAGTTGGATGGATATCTGTTATGTTGCCATTTTTTGCGTGCTTTTCACCATTTGCCAATTAACCCCTGTATTGCGAAAGGCAATTATTGGCGGTAAATTTTGGCAGTCGTGTTGACTGTTCAATGCTATCCCGAGTTGCGCCCGTTAAGTAAACGGCTGTATCAATATCATACTGCGATTTTAGTTTTCTATTTAATTCTACTTGTTCTTCTACTGTACTTTCAAATTGATTGCAGTTGGTAGACTTGTTAGTTAATCTGTTATCGGTTCTAAGACAGTGGAATTGTATCTAGAGTAACAAGTCTACTAGTTTAAAATGTAAAATGTAAAACGCGTATATTTGGCATTATATTAAAAAGTTATAATAATATTTAATAAATTTACCGGAACAAATGCCCTCTCCATTTATGAAAGTAACTAATAATATAAACTGGTAAATAATAAATATACAAGATGAAAATAGTATTGATGGTCAGACAAAAAACCATCACAAATGAAAAGCGGTAATTTAAAAAATAATAAATATTAATTATATAACGAATACGTAATATCATTTATAAGTAATGGAAACGAAAGCAAACAAATTATGACGTTATGAGAATAATACATTATGTTTAATGCGTCGATGTTTATAATTAGTATATCTAATACTTAGTTCCCTGGAATCGTAATTTCCTATTGCTGGAAGTAAATTATTACGGTGCACACTACAACTGAGAAAAAATTTTTGGG
This sequence comes from Coronaproctus castanopsis, assembly GCA_032883995.1. Lineage (NCBI taxonomy): Eukaryota > Metazoa > Arthropoda > Insecta > Hemiptera > Monophlebidae > Coronaproctus > Coronaproctus castanopsis. The sequence continues at coordinate 90,174,455 of CM065054.1, forward strand.
ATAGTTTGAAGATATAGTCTTTTACATATGGTATCTGCAGAGCACTATGCATATAAAGTCTACTAGAGTAGTGCAGCTTTTATATGTATTATTTTATTTAAGCCTTTAGTGAAGCCGGTTGGTATGTTTTAGCCAGTTAGTGATTGAAAATGGTGAAACATCTAAACCCAGTTTACTATTTAGCTTAAAAAGTTTCTCTTCAGGTGTGATATTGGATTGAGATCTCACATTTACTAAACATGTTGAATATGACTGCAATAAAATTCACGCGTCTCTAACAACTTCTCCTTCTACTGTACTTTCAAATTGATTGCAGTTGGTAGACTTGTTAGTTAATCTGTTATCTGTTCTACGATATATACTGGAATTGTAGCTAGAGTTTGTAAATCGACATCGTCAATCAACTACAACACGATGAATAATACCAATTTACGTATAGATATTTTCAGTTTACGTATTCAATATTTTTATTATTTTATTATAAAGTTTTATATTTTAATTAATTTATTTTAAATTTCTAATGTACCCCCTCTACTACTAACCAATCATACATATATATATATATATATATATATATATATATATATATATATATATATATATGTACATACTACGGTGACGTAGTTGTGAGAGTGTTCGACTATTTGTTTGACTGTCGATGTTCCATTCTAGTATACGGCATAAAGTTTTTCATCATTATAAATGGCACCTCACACTTCCTATATTAACATATGTGCGCGCAGCTACGTTTTTCATAAGATTAGTGCCTTGAATTTGTGCATAAAAGTAACGTACAAGGGTTCTGCTTTCGATGTTCGACAATGAGCAATACTATAATGATGATAGTGGTGATGATATATATATAATATATATATATATATATTATATATATATACATATATATATATATATATATATTATATTATATATATATATATATATATATATATATTATATTATATATATATATATATATATATATATATATATATATATATATATATATATATATATATATATATACATATATAACGTAAGAGATAACGGGAAGACCAGGATAGCCATCGTCTATGCGTACATTTTCTGTGCCAAATAATTTTTCAACAACTGCGAGCGGTTCTTTTTTGTCCAATATTGAAAAGATGAATTTCTGGTTTCAACCAAAGAAAAGACTGGAATGATGTAGGTACTAATGGTATCTATTCATAATAGTATTTCGTACCTTCTACGGGCATTTTAGTTTATTCCCATTCGATCGTACTCTTTCTTTTTTTAAAGATACCTACACTCATACGTACACACATACGCATGTATATGGTATTGACACAACAATGTATATTATATAAATGTAAGTCTACGCATAAAAATGTATGGGTTTGTGTACTACTATATATACGTTATGTATATATATATATATAAACACATACATATATATATAGATAACTGGTACGTTAAATTTCCTATTTTTACGTCTTTAGGAAATCCTTTTGTCCAGACGTATGTATACGACAAGATAAAATATTCTGTATAGAATGGAGCGAGAGTTAAAAGGAAAATTTTTCCGAGTGCATTATAAATATTTGGAGAAAGAGAAAAAATCCGAAAAAAACAACTTTCCAAGAAGTAACATTTCAAAAATTTCCTTATTGGCTTCAATTCGCTATTCGAAAGATTTTCACCGTGTAAGCTGTGTGTATAGTCTGTGAACTTACATAATATAATACGGACTTACCCGTATATATTGTTACTATATATATATATATATATATATATATATATATATATATATATATATATATATATATATATATATATTGTATATATAAAAACTTGTATATTCTTCCGCTTCGTGTCGAATGAAGCAATTTACAATACGAATTTCCAGTAATCCAAGAAGCCAATTTCGTTACGTTCCTGCAGCTTGACGATGTCAGGCAAAAAATTGTAATTAACGGGCGTACTTTACAGGAGAGAAAGCGAGCGATAGACTGCATTATCCGTGATTTTTTTTTCTAATCAATCGCCAGTTCTTCCTATTTGTGTCTGCGATCTATTCGGTGACCTCCATTTAACTCGTGTATGATCCGCGACATCATTTCATCTGTCGACATTCTGTTTCGCCCTCGTTTATCATGCGATTAATTTTGTTCTGCACCCGTTTGGCTTTCTGTCTTTGTAAATTATTCGCAAAACAAATGATTTATTATAGATACTTGCGCGAAGGATGGTAAATCATAATCCGTTACTAGTTCTTTATGTTGTATTTAATGCGCTGCAGTTGTCCTCTTCTTCATCACTGTATCACTACGTGTTTCAAACGAATCGAAATATGCTTAATATATATTCGAATTAAATATGAAACGAGCGTGCGAGTGTGGCAGACTTTACGAGAAGTAATTTAATTTACTTATATTTACGAATTATTATTCGTCCAACTTGAACGGCGTATCTTCGATATCTTCTCCTTAATTCCTCATTCTATTAAATTCTATTAATATATTGCTAGACAACCATGATTAAAAATTTCTGGATAGATCCGTTTTCTTCATAATTCCATAGTTATCTGCTTTTACATCTCCTTGTATTTATTTTATGTATTTCTGCCTCGGTCTTTCTCTTGGTCTTTTCCCTTGCACGGTTCTTTCTATGATTTGTACTAGGCGTTCATTGTTTCCATATATATAAGATTATCAGATTATTTTTTAATATTTATTTTCATTTTACTTGTAAAATTGTTTTTTTTTTTAAATTTTGTGTTCGTATATTTTTATATTTTATATTTTACTTTTGGACATCATACATCGCAACAGTAAATGAAAAATTTAAAATTCCACCCGTATACAACTTTTACAGAATCCGGAAAATAATATTGAAGAAAAAAATTAATATAAAAAAACAAAAAATTAATAAACAAATATATCGATGTTAAATTTCAACAATTCAAAAAATAGGCAGGACAGAAGCAGAACAGCATTTTTGGAGTATATTTTCACAATCACTATCAATTATTTTCAAGTAATTATATTTAATTTATATTTTAAAATTATTTTAAAAATGTTTAACTTGATAATGGCGTAAATGCCGAAAAGCTTTTTGTTTTCTATAAGAAAATAAATACTAGTGATTTAACTAATTTTCAATTGATTTTATATATATATATATATATATATATATATGTATGTTGATGTATTGGAGAGTAGTGATTTTATGAATTTAGCAAAACAAAATAATTTTTTTTTTAACAATAGCTTGAAAATGACTTCATAGTCGAAAAGCTTCGTGTTTGTGTTTATGTAATGAATTTTTTAGCGATTAACTTCGATTTTATTTTGTTTTGCTAAATATAGGTATATATATATATATATGTCCAATCCATTTGAGTCTCCTTGTTTTAAATGTTCTTACTAGACTTCTTTTTTCACATTGAGTATTTTCTCATTTCTTATCATTCCAAGACACCATATCCATTCTTCCCGATCTGATGTCGTTTTGATCATTATTTCATTCAAATTCAACATTTCCGATTACATCAGTGTATACTCCGTATGAATAGTTTAATAGATCTTTTCTTCGTTTACATTGGAATATTTTTTTAATGTTAATAATCCTCTTTTTGTATTATACGCTAATTTTGCCATTGAAATTCTTTCCTTTATATCTTGTTTATTGCTTTCATCTTCTGTCAGAATACTACTCAAATATTGTTGTTTTTTACTCGTTTTATTTGCTCTCTGTCTATTTTTATGTTTATTTCTTTTCATTACTTCATTTTCCTACATACCATTACTGTTTTCTCTTTATTCATGGATTATTAGGTTTTACAATCAAAATATATTAATTTACGAACAAATATTTTGATAGACATTTAATTACATTAAATTACGAAAACGACATTTAATAAACGTTTTAATTACATTAAATTACGACAACGACATTTTAGTAAACGTTTTAATTACATTAAATTACGACAACGACATTTTAATAAACGTTTTAATTACATTAAATTACGAAAACGACATTTAAAACGTTTAATTACATTTAATTACGAAAACGACATTTAGAACAAATTAAAACGAGGAGGAAAAAGAAACGAGCACGACATAAAACGAACAACCAGCGACACATTATACAACGACCTCCATCTTATCTTAAAGGTTAACGACGAATTAACTACAACGCGTGACAATTATCAGTATTACCACAATGTAATTATAAAATAGTAGTATTCTAAATATAAGATTTAAATATTAAATTTTAAACAGATAAATTAATCGTAACATACTCCCCGGCTGAACTATTGTTCAGAGGTGGGTAAAATTATTAATGATGAAATTGGTCTCTTATAAATGAATCCTTTTAATTTTATGTCTACAACACGAACAATGCCATCTTTGCCTGGTCGTACAGCGACAACTATTGCCAGTGGCCATTGATATACCTTACAATTTGGCATTTTTACTAAAACAACTTGGCCAACATGTAAATTTTTGACAGTAGCCTTCCATTTTACTTTTTGTTGTAATTGGTTTAAATAATCCTTACTCCACAAATTCCAAAACGACGAGAGTCGTGTTTGCAACATCTGCAACCGCTTTGGTAAGGATACATCCAACAAATCAAACGAAGGCGCAAACAACAATGAGTCACCAATCAGGAAATGAGCTGGTGTTATAACTTCCTGATCATGTTGGTTCACTTGACCATAACAAAGTGGACGCGAATTCATGACAGCCTCGATCCGAGCGAACAATGTATTATACTCTTCGAACGTTAGAGCATTTCCTTTTGTAACATGAATCATGTATTTTTTAGCAGACTTCACCGCTGCCTCCCAAATACCACCAAAATGCGGAGCTGACGGTGGAATAAATTCCCAGCAAAACTCTTCTGAAGAGGCGAACTTTTTGACTTCATCTTCATTCAATTTAAAAAAATTGCGAGCTCCAACAAAATTGGTACCATTGTCCAAATAAATCTTTGATGGCTTTCCTCTTCGCGAAATAAACCGCTGTAATGCTTCCAAGAATTTATTTGTACTCAAATCCGAAACGATTTCAATATGAACGGCCTTTACAACGAAACACACAAAAATTGCGATATATATTTTGTACTGACGAGTAGTTCGATGTCCGACACATTTACATGTAAATGGTCCAGCAAAATCTACACCTGTGTTGGCAAATGGACGATCGATTCCGATTCTTGCGGCAGGTAACTGACCCATTATTTGTTGACTCGTTTGGGCTCTTAATCTGATACAATGAACACAATTTTTAATAATGAGTTTGATCACATTTGTCAGACCACCGACAATCCAATGTTTTGCTTGAATGTGTGACGACAAAAATAAACGACCAGCGTGAAAGTATTTTTCATGTAAATGTCTTATATAGATCCGACAAAGATGTGATCGAGCATGCAAAATAATTGGATGTTTCTTCTCCATTGAAAACGACGAATTATGAATCCGACCGCCAACACGCAGAATGCCATCAACATCTAGAAACGGTGTCCATGATAGTAGTCTACTTTTCTTTTTCAATGGAAATTCATTTTTTAACCGATCAACATCTTCTGGAAACGACGATTGTTGTTCTAGACGAATAAGAACTGTTAACGCACGCTTAAATTCGTCATTGTCTATTACCAACGATTCAAATTTTATTGAAATTTTTGAACGATTGCCGAATCGTAACATATATGCAATGACTCGAACCAACCGAGAGTATGACGAAAATTTATCAATAAAATTATATGTCACAGCAGTGTTGCACGTAATCTTTATCCTACGCCTTTCCAAAGCACTATGAACATCAAGTTTCGGAATTCGATGTAACGAAAATGCATTTGACATCATCAAGAATTTGGGACCATGTACCCATGCCTTGTATGACAGAAAGTCATTACATTTCAATCCTCGAGTACCAATGTCAGCAATATTTTCAGCTGTAGGCACGTAATGCCAGCAACGAAAGGGTAATAATCTCGAGATTTTGGTAACACGATTAGCAACAAACGTCTTCCAATTTGTCGAAGGTGCCGACAGCCAACAAAGGACAACAGTTGAATCTGAAAATAAATAAACTTTTGAAATATCAATGTTCAAAATTTTCCGAACTTTATCAACCACTGACGCTAACAACGCTGCAGCCAACAACTCCATCTTGGGTATAGTAAGTGGTCGTAATGGAGCAACACGAGTTTTCGAACAAACAAGTTGACACGTTACATTATCGAGGTGCCCAACTGTACGAAGGTAAATGACGCAACAAATTGCTTTACTACTAGCATCGCAAAATCCTATGATCTCGGACGATGGTGTCATTGAAAGAAGTCGAGGAACGACGAACGATTCCAATTTACTTAAATCGACGATATAATCTGTAAAAAGCTCTGATAATTTTTCTGAAACTGAATCATCCCAGGATACACCTTCTTTCCACAATTCTTGTAAAAGCAATTTGCCATTAACTGTTATCGGAGATATTAATCCTAGAGGATCGAATGTGCGTGATATACAGGACAGCATTATCCTCTTTGTAAGCTTTGAACCAATTGGACAAGAATTTACATTTAATTTGATTTTAAAATTATCTTGATCAGGCAACCACGATATACCTAAAACCTGAATTTTTTGTTCAAAATCACGAGCATCATTATTTAACAACAAATTTGAATTTAACTTCTTCAAAAAATCTATCGAATTCGATGCATATTTTCTTAAATGAAATCCATGGTTTTCTAGCTTACTATGGATCACATTTTGTAAACGTATCATCTCGTCTACTGTTTTACCACCACATAATAAATCATCCATATAAAAATTGTCCGTTATTATTTTCGAAGCTACAGGATGTTTATCTTTTATTTCCTCAGCAATGACATTTAGACATTTCGTGGCTAGGAACGAAGCAGGAATGGTACCATATGTGAGCGTGTTTAATCGATACTCCTGGACAGCATCGGAAATATTTTCTCTCCATAATATCCTCTGCATATCCCTGTCATCTTCTGCAACCCATATCATTCGATACATTTTTTCTATATCTGCACAAAAACAGTAATTATACGAACGCCACGAAATCAATATATCAAATAAATCACGCTGTAGCACTGGACCGACCATCAATACATCATTTAATGACTTCTGATCCTTACTTTTTGATGATGCATTAAAAACTACACGAACCGGAGTAGTTAAACTATCCTTCCGAATAACTTCACGATGAGGAATATAGTAAACAGGCGAACTGACTGGGTTGACTCGTGACATGTGTCCGCTTGATAAATATTCCCGTAAAAAATTATTATAAAGAGATTTCACGTCTATTCCAAGTGTTCGTTCGATTCTAAACAAACTCGATAACGCTTTACTACGATTATTAGCGACCAAAGTTCGATCTGTGTTAAACGGCAATTTTACAACGAATTTTCCGTCTGGGGCTATTGAATAATTATTTTCAAAATGCTCAACACATTTATCTTTTATCGGAATGTTCTTCTGTGAATTCTCATTGACGCATTCCATTTCCCAAAATTTATTTAGATTATTGTAAATGTCTTGTATGGTACAACAACCAGAAAAATTAATGTCATTTTTTTTGACGTACGACAAAGAACCAGAAACGATCCATCCAAATTTGGTTAGTCTAAGAGTTAGACCTTCGATACTTCTACTTTCATTACAAAGACATTTTTCATAATATTCGGCACCCAGTAAAATGTCAACATTTCCAATAGCGATATTTTTTTGTGCAAGAGCTGGATCCGCCAATTTTAATCCTTTAATAACATCTTTACTTAATTTCATCTCATTTTCAACGAACGCGGTATATGCTATTGCTGAAGATGGAACGATATCCGCTTCTATTTCTAACGAAAAAGTCTGAACACGCGATTTTAATGTAATATTTACCGACGCGTTAATATTTACCGAACTACCGATTCCACGAACTGAAAAATTAGGTTTAAACGGCGAAATAGGTAAACCATATTTTTTAACAAATGTGTCCGATACTAAAGTTGCTTGCGAACAACTATCTAATAAAATACGAGCGTTTCCGACCGTACCATTACATTCAAATTTAACGAGAGCCGACGGTAAAAGTATAAACTTATTTTTAATACTTCGTAAGCAAGATAACGACGATAATTCGCTTGAATTTACGGTTTTCTGATCAATTACCGACGAATTATTATTACTTATTACGGAATTTGTTAAATGTTTGGATGCGGTTTCTAATTTAGGTGGAAAATGCAACAACGAATGATGATTTTTTCCACATTTACAACGATAATTTGATGTACATTGTTTCGCGATATGATTAGAAGCGAAACATATTAAACAAAGACGATTACTTTTTACATATTCGAATCTTTCATGGGGTGATTTATCTTTAAACTGTGTGCATTGATTTAAATAGTGATTTTTTAAACATAACGAGCATTTTACATTTATTGTAATAAACGATTTCTTTTCAAGTTGTTGTTTTTTATAATCTTTTAAATTTACCGAAAACGAATTGTGTTTATGCCTTTCTTCGATAACGAATGAACGAGATTGCAAAAATTTGCTTAATTCTTCATATTTCGGAAATGTTTTATTAGTTAAAATCGAATTTTCCCAATCTTTTTGTGTGTTATAATCTAATTTCGTACTAACTAAGTATGTAATAAACCGTGAAAAGGTATTTTCGATATTTTCACCGCATATTTTTAAACCCGACAGGATAGAATTAGTTTGGTCAACAAGTTTTTGAACGCCAAATTCATTTTTTATTGATTGTAAATTAATCAAATTACGAAAATGAGTGCGTATAATCGACCGACGATTTTCATACCTTTCTAAAAATCTCGACCAAGCTTCTAAATAAGCTGTTTCATTTAATTCAAAATCTTTTACTATATTGTGTGCATCACCGATTAAAGATTGTTTTAAGTAATATAATTTTTGAACATTTGATAAATCATTATTATTGTGTATTAAATTTTCGAACAAATTTTTAAAATCATAAAAATTTTCTTCCTTACCGTTGTACTTGGGAACATCAATATCCTTTAATTTAGGTTTCATATTTACCGACGTTGTTTCTAGTAATGAACTGCACAATTTCTCGGATGAAATCGAATTTTGCAATGTTTTAATTTTTGCGCAGTAACTGGCATAAACTTCTTGCATCTCTGCATCGTCATCCAGTAGTTGTTCTTGCAATTGACGGTGTTCTTTATTATCTTCATCGAGTAATTGACAAATTTGCATTGATAATTCTTCACAATTCATATTATATTTACGAAAATTAGACATAAGCTCATCAGCTTTTAATAAATTTTCTGTGTTAACAGGATTATCTAAAATATTACTAATTTTATCCTTAATTTTAAGTAAATTTATTTTAACGATGCGTTTAGTACGCTTAAGTTTATCCATATTTAACAATAACAAAATTAACAATCCGGCCCGGAGGACCAAAAATATATTCATGGATTATTAGGTTTTACAATCAAAATATATTAATTTACGAACAAATATTTTGATAGACATTTAATTACATTAAATTACGAAAACGACATTTAATAAACGTTTTAATTACATTAAATTACGACAACGACATTTTAGTAAACGTTTTAATTACATTAAATTACGACAACGACATTTTAATAAACGTTTTAATTACATTAAATTACGAAAACGACATTTAAAACGTTTAATTACATTTAATTACGAAAACGACATTTAGAACAAATTAAAACGAGGAGGAAAAAGAAACGAGCACGACATAAAACGAACAACCAGCGACACATTATACAACGACCTCCATCTTATCTTAAAGGTTAACGACGAATTAACTACAACGCGTGACAATTATCAGTATTACCACAATGTAATTATAAAATAGTAGTATTCTAAATATAAGATTTAAATATTAAATTTTAAACAGATAAATTAATCGTAACACTCTTTTTATTTATCTTCGATATAAACAGTTTAATGATATAGTATCATCAGACGATACCCTTTAGAATAATTAAATGATCCTGTACATTTCTAATTTTTTTCTTTACGTATTATTTTTAAATCGTCGATAAGAACAGATTATTATTATTATTATTATTATTATTAGCCAATAAGCTGAGAAAAAATCTTCAAGTGTCCGTTTTTTTTCTTTTTTTTCTTTTTTGTATTCTTCTTGTTATCTTATGCATGATATATATTTATATGAAAATAGTGTTGACAATGGGTAATCTGATGATTCATACGTAAGCCCAATTTGTATACGGAGCAGTGCTACCTCACCGGTATGACCTCATTTTGATGATTTAGTTTCAATCCGATGAAAAATTCTATTAAAAAAAAAATCATTTGGCGGGAGAGTGACAATTTGTAAGTAAAACGTTTTATCCACATATATATATATATATATATATATATATATATATATATATATATATATACGAATGGTGATTGTATTTAAAAATGTTTATATACACGCGCATACTGTTATAGCAGTGTTTTTTTTTTTAAATTAATTTTCAAATGTGATTATGGATATTATCGTGTAATACATATATTTATATATAAAATCTGAAGGTACATTCGAACCGGAAAACGTGTGTAATTTTAAACGATTTGACAGACATATCGGTGTCTCTTACTTTTAAAAATTTTAAATTATTATAATTTCTGTCCGATTTGTGATATGAATATGAAACAAAGCTTATATAAAGAATCCGATAATATAGGCTATAATCTATGCAAATTTCATCATTATACCTTTTATAGTTTTTCATTTAATTCGGATAGACAAACAGATAAAAATTTTAAAAAAAGATTTTCTCATTATGTGTGATAAAAATAGCTCAGTACGGTGATTAAAACGAAAATATTCGCAATAAACAGACAGGCACTATACAGTTTTATATATATATATATGTATGTATCATATATCAACCATTAAGAACTTGCCATCCAACTAAGTACATTTTACGATCATCATATTTAGTTACTAATTCGCTATTTCGACAAAAGAGCAAGATTAACCGGAAAACCACGTGTCAGTTATCATCAGTTATTATTAAAGATGATACATCTACCGTCAAAACGGTCCTACAATCAGGAAAAGCGAATATAGCGATGGAGGTGAAAAAATTGAAACGACCTTCTAAGGAATAATGGATGGAGGATGAATGCTGTTCGTTGGTAAAGACGAACAGCTGTCTATCATCTAACCAACAGGTCTTGTCGTACTTGCGTGCCGGCTAAAAGCCGACACCCGTTACTACCCTTAATGCAAGAAGAACCATTCATCTTTTGTTCGTCTGTTTTGGCGGGAAGCTTATACGTATAAATGTATAAATAAACGTGCATATATATATATATATACGTTCCCGTCAAGACCTATATAAATAAATATATATAAAGGTAATCTGATAATTCATCTGCTTCTTACTTATTCACTCCTTCACTTTTTAACAACACACACATACACACCAACGCGTACGTAAAAACACGTCTGAATGTACTATCAGATTTAATAATCCAGCGAGCGAGATTTTAATTATTTCCTAACGAATATAGATTATAATCGTACTGTATTACTCTTTAACTGGTGTCGATGTTAGTGCAACAATGCGGCATATTACATTACCATCAGCGCTCTATGCGCGTAGGGGAAACGACCTGGCGTATAATAACCTATCAGTATCGCGTGTACTTTTGGAACGATTAATTAGCGATTTATTCATTTCGAAAGAATTAAATAATCGAACCGGTCGTACAAAGGATATTCTATCCTTACGGTAATAAATATATTTCGGTTCCTAAATGAAGCCTTTTCGGGAATAACGGTCTAAGGTGCATTTTGGTCAATGTTGACTTTTTGATGGAGTGCACGAAGCCTCCTCTTTCTGGCGATGTATTATTCGGTAATTCTATCGGAGGACGTCGTTATTTATATTTATGAATGACTTATTCGAGCGGAAATGTTTCGAATAAATATGGCGTTATTTTCTTGACGGCTAACCTAAAACCGATTTAATACGTGGTAACGTTCACGATGAGTATCGAGGTGAACTCGTTCGAGTAAGCATCTAACGGGTGAATTTTTTTTTTTTTTTTAGGGTCGAAATTTAGCGCTCAAACATCAAAGGCGATTATCTGAAAAAGTTTTAAAAATGCAGCTTAGACCGTCGCTAATGCTTGAAATAAAATGAATTTCTTTTATTAGGTTAATGTTCGGATATAGTTTTTTTTCGGTCGTAATAATCAGAAAAAAAAGCTCCACGTTTACCGTGATGCAATTCATCTTGAGTTACAATTAGTGTTTAGGATGTCATCCGATAAATGAAACAAATTTATGAAGACGAAATATCGGAATGTTTGAAATTCTAATGATAATATCGATTTATCCGAATTATTTGACTCGGAAGAAGAACACTGCCGACGTAGATTCTGTAGAACTGCCGCGCATAAGAAAAATAAATGTAAATGCGTCATTTATGGTCGTGTGAAAAATATTAGTTGACCGTCGTCTGTTCCAATTTTTAAAAATATTTACACGCAAGAACCGTATCGTGGAAAGAATTTATTATAAACGCGAAGGTTTTCGCGTTAATTCTATCAGTAGTGATTCTGAACAATAATTATGTTTCTTTTTTCATCGCACGATAATTATTATGTTCGCTATTATACATTTCGTAGGTATTACGTCGTACGATTGTTTTTCGTTTATATATATATATATATATATATATATATATATATATATATATATATATATATATATATATTAATATTATTCGTGTTTATACCGATTAACAGATTTTACATTATATATATATTTTTTTAAATAAATCTCTATTACAGTTATATAAATAAATATTTAAACATTTTCCGGAATTTACTCCGCTGTTGTACAAAGTGCAACGCGCCACTAGTTACGTAATTTTATAGTGTGCGACTAGTTAACGATTAACGACGGTTATATCAAAAAGATAATTCGAACGTATTAGCAACGAGCATCGCGTCGTCATTTTGTACGTCGGTATCCTAACCATATAATGAGTATCGTAGCAGATTTATCGCAAAGAAAAAACCACACACACGCGCGCGCGCGCGATTGAAACAACAAAAATGCAACTATTTTTAATAATTATATAAATTTCCATAATACGAAACCCGTATTATTTTACACGTATACGTATATAATTCGAAATTTTCATATTTTTCAAAAATAAGGTAGTTATGAACCATCGAAGTATGTTCGCAGAACCACTGTTTAACGAGTATTAGAAATCGATTACGGAGCTAGATAAGGATTAGATGAAATATTTACCCGGATATTACTTACGAGCGAATTGAATAGTAGATAGAAAAAGATCTGATTAGAGGTGAACTATTTTATAATCGAGTCTATCGCGCAAAGTTTAATAATTAACCGGCCATTTTCAACTAATACGATGAATTAGTGATTCGAGTCATCGAATATTTCCAACGAATCGAGTCAGTAGAATAAACTTATTCAAGTCACCGACTCGTTGATTCGCAGATTTATCCATTAGCCCATTTTTGTAAAATATCATGCGTTTTGTCGCATCACGTTTATCTGAATACGTTTTCCGTGTAGAATTATTCATTTTAGAATTTTAGTTTTGTTTACTTCGCGTTATTCAAAAAGTAAATCTAAATTGTTCTACAGTTTTAATCTATTTTTTGTTACATTCGTGTATTTAAATTACTTTAAATATATTTCAATTATAATCTACACACTTATACTTCCCCCCCCCTTTTTTTCCGTACACATATACGTAGGAGGCGTGTGTAATATATCAAATTTTCGAATGTTATATTAGTTTACGAAAATTTGTCGAATAAAATGTATATATTCACGCGCAGAACGAGGGAGGTTAAATGAAGACTCGAGATGACGCGAAACCGACTCGTAATAATGTGACGAGAGGATTATGTTTAAAAGAAAATTAGTAATTCGACGACTCGATGAATCGAATCAGTGACTCGAGTCATTCAAAGTAAATGAATCGATTGACTTGAATTATTTAAATGAAACGTTCCGTCCGAGTCTACTATCCACAAGCGGATTTCAAACTAATTCAAGTTTTATATATATATTAGTTTAATATCAACACATTTCTCAGTGTTCTTTCGTAGTTCATCAAGTACTGCTCGTCCAGATTTGACGTTTTAGTAGAAATCTCGTAATTCTGATTTAATACTTCCAAATATATCTGACTATCCGCAGTTTTATTATACGCGCTATATATATATATATATATATATATATATATATATATATATATATATATATATATATATATATATATATATATATATATAGTTGTGCAAGCTTCACCATTCTCATCATCGTCGGCTATTTACTCATCTTCGAATAATAAGATATTAATAACTCCGACCAATATCGAACGTTAATTCCGTTTCTTTCGCTAGTATTACAAAACGAAATACTTCCGTCAGCAATAATTAAACTCGATAAAAAAAAACAAAAAACTTGGAATTCCCAACAGAGATGTCGCATTTAATTGTATTCCGAGATTCAAAACTCTGCATCATTTCTCAACTCATAAAAGTCTTGCGAAACATATTGCTGCGTCGCGTACTAGCGGCAACCGAGTAATCATAATCCTAATCGAAATTACCGTCCGTAATTCTATAAAGAGTCACGGTTGAAGATTTAAAATCGACGGACACTTCCCCTTAAACTCGTCGACCATGAAAATTATTCCGTCTAGCATAATAGTCTAACGTGTTTTTATATAAAATTATCTCGTTTTGTCGAATCAAATCGGCCGACAATGAATTTAAAGTTTAAGTTGGGTGTCAAGTCTATATCTCCATTTTTATTTGACGACATTAGCACGCCGTCTGTTATTACTCTAAATGTCGGGCGAGGGGTCAAAGGTTTAGAATTTTTCTATCGGACGACGATCTTGTTCAAGTACAACGCCACCGGGAACTGAACAGACGACTGCAAGAAGTCTACAAATTTTGGTAACTTCATTGAAGATCTTGTGTTTCCGACTTTTTTTTACAATGAAGACTCGGTGAATCTTCGTCTCTTTTTTTTTTTTATTTAATACACGACCGCGATGCCAATTTGGCTTAGTCACGGTATTCGTGGAGTACAATCTTAAATTTAGATTATATATATAATATATATATACTATATTCTAATACGCTTTCTCATGATAACAACATATAAAACATTTTATTAACTTTATCGATTACGTACTCTATATGCTTATTAAATTTAAGTTTTTAGTCTATGATTACTCCTAAGTATTTAAAGTGTTTAACAATAGGGATAGATTTACTACAAATTAATTTACTTGAACTAAGCTTTCTTATGAATTCGCTAGTTTGCTTATTGCTGATTACCATCATAAGTGTCTTATCAATGGAGAACTCAAGACTACATTGCATAAAGAAGTTTTCAAGTATTTTGCAAATAAGTCTAACGTTATCAAATTCGGTAGCGCTTTGAAGGTTAACTACAGCGCACAAGTCATCCGCAAAGCTGACAAATTCTGCATTGAAATCGTAACGCGCGCAAAAGATTTCAATTTTTTTATGAATGTACGAATACAATATGTAGTGTCGGTCCTAGAACGGAACCCTGAGGCACATCGCAAAAGATATTGCGCTTTATAATGCAGTTCTCAGATTTAATAATAGCGATTCTATTTATCAAATAATTTGAAATTAATTCAACCGAATCAGAATTAACATTATAACTTTGTAATATTTTAATTATTTTCGAATGTTTGCAATTATCAAATGCGCCTTTGACGTCGAACGTGATTATAACACTAAATAAATCTTTGCTTTTGGCAAGTTCAATTATATCAACAAGTTTTTTAACAGCCATTTCTGTTGAAATCGTCTAAAATCTTCGTCTCTTTATAAAACAGAAATAGTTCTTAAGCGATTTTTTAAGCCTGAACGGAATCATTGTAAGGTCTCGCTCAGCTATTCAGGTAAATGTTCGATGAATAATAACCATCTGCACACATCCGTCCGA
The DNA here is from genome assembly GCA_032883995.1 of Coronaproctus castanopsis. Taxonomy (NCBI): domain Eukaryota; kingdom Metazoa; phylum Arthropoda; class Insecta; order Hemiptera; family Monophlebidae; genus Coronaproctus; species Coronaproctus castanopsis. The sequence goes on from CM065054.1 coordinate 90,190,507, forward strand.
AAGGAGGTAAACAACAACGAGTCAACAAATTTGATGAAATTGTCATTTCTGAGGGCGAGTTATCATCTAAAATATCTAAAATACTTTTTTTTTTTTTTTTTTTTTTTTTTTAGATATATTAAACCGAGACAGTTCTCTCTCATAAAACTATATCGATCACGAAAAGGAAAGAGAAGATTGAATATAGAAATTTCCAACGAATTACCTAATTCAAAAATCTATCTTTTTATTCTCTTTTTCCTGGCAGTACGTCAGAATTTCCTGATAATAACTCAGCCGTCTTAAGTAATTGCAAGTCCATCGCGGTACTTGCTTTTCAGTAGTCTGCTAGATCTGGCCGGAAAATCGATAGTAAACGTTCGGTGTACCAGTGGATTCGGGTTGAACTGAAGTTTATCATAGAACCTTTCGTATAGACATCCTTTACGTATGGAACGTGTTCAAGTCCGCAATCTACCGTTCGATATATAATCACGCTGAATTATGAACTGCTATTGTTGTATTCTACGAAGTTCGGCTCGTTGTTCTGCATAATTCGAATATCTCCATAGTGGAGCAATAATCGATAAATAGACATTCCGCCTTACGGCCAGCAGGTTTAGAAATGATTTTCGTTCTAAGGTCATAGCTGTCTATAGCTATCTATAGATCTTCTCGTATTTTTCACGTGATCGTACTACGTTAAAAGCATTCCGAGATAGTGTACTTGTCGAGTTTGCGAGTTACCAAATGTCAAGTTTGAACTGGAACATTTAAACCGTTCCTCGGTGAATATTTTAACCGAGTCGAACGATACGCGTCAAAGGCTCGCCGCATTTTTCTAATAGATTAAGGACATTTTGAACATAATCCTGTATAATAATTTCGTATCCTTCCATTTTCTAATCTTTTTCCATTCTATAATAGTAGATAAAGTAAAAAAATGGTAAAAGCCTTTACGTCAGATAGCCTAATTAGTTTACTTGAAAAATTATTATCTCTTAATGAAAAATAGAGTTGTAAAAAAAAGAAAAATATATTGTCAAAGCTCTTCGGTCTCAAGAAGTTCAACGCCTGTATTCTAATTCTTAAAAACGGGAACTATCGCGGCTTTTGTGTGCAGAACTTTCTTATCGTCACCTAACCTAAACGTGGTTATCGTTTGTCTGCAAGAAACGCTATTAAAATTAATTTCACGCAAATTTTCTTCGCCCTCTTTTTTTTTCTTTGCTGCCGTGGATATTTTTCGCGAATTTGTTGGAATGTTTAGAATCATGGCAATTGAAAAGTCGTAAAGCTACCGCTTTAGCAGATTAGTAAATTCTTCGTAAATTAGTTACAGCCAAATTTGAGGGCTTTCAGCGAGTATTCTTGCGATATAGACAGAATATATATACACACACATATATATATATATATATATATATATATATATATATATATATATTATTTCGATTAACAAAAGCTCGCGTTTGTTACAACGCGATAATTAACCTACACACACAAATTCATTCATGAATATTTATATATATATATATATAGATATATAAAACATATTATATATTTACCGGCGCATAGACAACCTAATTGTATACAAAGCATTCATCGACCGGTATAAAGCAGTTAATTAATATGCAAAGTTACAAGTGACGGTATTACGATACATTTCGTCTTCGGCTAATCCCTATTTATTTACGAACGAGGGTTCGTATGCAAATGACTTATAGGGGTAGTCTGAAGCACATTAAAAATTGCTAGTTATTTGTTATATATATATATATATATACAAATTATAAACTTTTTCTATCATATCTACACGCATCATACTCAACTCTCTCGACGATATATTCCGTTTACATCTGCGCTGTATATACATATATACAATATCATTATGATTATGTTTATTATTATTATATCATTTAAATTTCATTTCATACTTAAAAGGGCTGACAAAAAATTATCTTTACATTTAGGTTTGCGTCGGAGTTATTTGAATGAAACATATAATAAGTCGGTTGCAACGGTTGTGGTTTCTACATTTCAGCGCCTAGTTGGCATTATGCTTCGTGAACATCCATCATGATTAACTAGGACGCAACCAACGTTCTCGCAGCTGGCTTTATACGTGAAATAATAATCCATCATCACGACTGCCACGTTTTGTCATAGTTTGAACTTTTACACACACACACACATATATATATATATATATATATATATATATATATATATATATATATATAATGGCGTTCGTTGCACTTTCATCGTATCTTATATTCCCTTTCATAATTTCCTAACTTACTTTCTGGAAATTCTCGTTTTGAATTTTCTAGTAAGTTACAGAGTGAAAGTTTTATTCGTTAAAGTATTTAAAAACGAATAACAAATTTAACGAATACTCCTGATAATTTCGACGTTATATTCACGTTCACGATGAAGCTGAAATTATGTTAAACAACGTTATATATAAAATACAAGGTTTTTGTTTGTAGAGGTGTGGTAGACGCGTTCTTTCGATTTAACCATGTAAAACTCTATCGTATGTAAAAATTATACCGGGTTTTTTATATATTAGGCTTATTGTAAAAGATATAATTTAATGGAATTATTTGATTAACTTTTAAATCTTTATTTAAATCTCACGATTAGTCAGATTAACTGGCTATTAAAAATAGTAAAAAAATAAATTATATATATATATATATATATATATATATATATATATATATATATATATATATATGTGTAGCTTTAAATATAAAAATCTCTATATATATAGAGAGAGATTTTTTAAAATTAGTTATAATAACTTTCGAATTTAATTCGTTGTAAAAAATTTTAGTAATTCATTTTAAACATAAAAAATATTCAATTCTTCGTCCATACTCCAATCGTTAAAATTTGTTAGCCAACGTAGATTATTGGCATTAACGTTAGATTATATATTAAACATTCAAGTTTGAAAGAAGCGTATAAGGACTTTATAATTTAATTATCGTTTTGAAACTTTGCGTTGTACATCCAATAACGGAACGCCTACCGACGAGCCAGTACAAATCACTGTGCGCTTAACTATAAACACTTTTATCTTTACGCGGACCTTTCGAGACATTTTGACGTCCGATTGAATTGCTCGTCGAATAGGCCGATTTTGCAAATATATACTCGACACTGCGTGCTTTAACGTATAAAGAACGCGGACTGATTTCGCCTAATTTTAAACTGGAATAGAAATAAGTACGTTTCAAAAGATGAAACAATTACCGCGCAATAGGGAAATTAACAAGATGGCGGACTACGAAATCCACGTTTTATCGAGTATTGGACGTTCGAGACAGCATCAGAAAATTGAGGCCCCTTATGCTGCTTTATCGTCGTTTTTGTTTTTTTTTAAAGCACCTTGGTAAGATTAGGTAACTGATGAATTCGTTCTAAAACGAATGAACAAATCGCGCCGAGTCGTGGCATTGATACAAATACGCAAAACAGTTCACTTTGAACGTATATACGTCGTAATGCTGGCTGGAAAAATAGACGGCAACGTAAAATATCGTCTTTTTTTTTTTAATATTTTTTTTTTTTATTTTTTTTTTTATATTGGAATATCGCCTTAAGTCGTAACGATTTTTATTAGGGAAATTTTCAACTTATTATATCGCAGTATTATAATTCTATCTGCGACTTTAATGTAGGGCGCGCGCAGCTTGCAGTTCTCATTTCAATACGGCCCCGCTAGTTTTATTCTAAGTACGTACAACTTTCATTTTCAAATTTTAGCTTCAAATGAAACCGTCCTTCTGTCCGGGTTTTAATCGTGATTTTCTTCGAGTTAACTAAATCAGGTATTACCGTTAAATTTCGATTTGATCTTCTTTTTAAAATTGTCAATTGGAATACACGTCATTAGGAGATGTATAATTAACGCAGAAAATTATTACCGAATCGTTCGTAGAAGCGGCTGAATCGATCGTTCCCTCTAAATCTGTCGCAACTTGAAATTATTACTCCCAATGTTCCGACACTGATCGTATTCGAAGAAATTATACAAAAATTAAAGCTAATGGTTACAAAAAAGTTTATAGGAGAACGCAACTTACAAATACGGTTCATAAATTTATCGCCGCTTAGCTATTGGTAAGAGCAATCTATTCGGATATAATGGTGAAATTTGTTAAGGGTATTCGTACAGAAAATTCGCATTAAGAATCTTCCATTAAAAAACGTACCTAAAAGATTCGTGCGTTTCTCGCTGATTTAACAACTCTCGCCTAGAGACAATTTAATATTGATTAAAAATTTCCAGCGAAAAAAAAAAAAAAGGTTTTAATTATCGCGATAAATTCAATTTTATTTCTACTTTTCGTAACTGTCGGAAAATGTCGAAACCTATATACGCCTAAATCGGGGATAAGGATATTTCCGATTGCAGAAATGCGCGACCGGCGTCGTCTCGTCGTTATTTGGTTAGTAAAATAGCGGGAAAAAATTACGTCGGGTAGATTTAAAAAAATTCACACGTTATAACGATATTCTTATAGAACTATAATTCGGGTGTAGGAGTAATTTATCTATTGTCACGCAATTAGTGAGAATTAATAAAGCAGTATGCTTTAATAAACATAAGCGTAGAAGATATCATTAGACGTAGCCTTTAACACCAGTCGGCAATTCGGTTTAATATACAAAATTATTTAACCTCTAATCACTTAGTCCGACTTATTCGAAAATTATTTAAGCGCCGGAAATTTCGTAATTAAAATTATTAATTCTTACGTGAAATATGCATCAGTGTTCCGCAGTTAGGGAACATACCGGAACCTTACTTATTAATGACATTGTGTTAAAAATTTAAACACTTACCGACGGCATTACACGCTGATGATACGGCGCCTAAATCTTAGTAAGTGTCAAACTATCGCGTATTTAGTAGAAATCTTTATTATTTCGTGTGGTGTACGGGAGATAATTATTTATTATTTATACCTGTAGACTTCGAATGTATAATTGTAAATATTAATTTTTTTTATATTTACACACTGTTCGAGTATTGAATCTCTCTCTCTCTCTCTCTCTCTCTCTCTCTCTATATATATATATATATATATATATATATATATATATATATATATATATAATGTAATAGTAATAAAATAGCTCGATTATAGCATAGATGGCTTACGGAAATGCCTGCTGTCGAGAGAGTTTCGAATAAAATTATCTTTTGAGCGTCGAAAATATCCTATTATTATTAAAAAACTTTAATCTCAGAGCTGTGGTTTTCTTTATACATTCTCAGTTAACGAGCTTTCATCGAGCTGAGTTGAAAATAGAAAACTACTTCTGTAGTTGATGCTGCAAACAGAAACGGACTAATCAATTCTTATACCGTACGCACTTCGTAACGTTTCGAAAATTTGAAAGATACCTTTAATATTGACGAATAAGTTGCGAACACTTACGAAATAAGCCACGAATATTTCAATCACCGAACTATGTTAGCTAAAGATTCGGAAATATTTTATCGGGAAAATTTAAAAAAGTACTCGGAAGATGCTCGAAATATCTTTAGATGTCCCGATTGCAAAAGGACACGTTAACGAAAGTCAAGATACAGACGTATTCGATGAATTTTTTCTAAAAAAAAAAAACGTCACATTAGAATAAATGTCTCGACAAAAAATCGTTCGTCGATTAGACATTTCCACGCTAATAATCTTAAATAACTTTCTCATTATAATAGAACATATTTTACGCCTGCCGGCAACAACAAATGCACCCGTTAGAAAGAGTATTCTGTTTAATGAACAAATAACGGAAAAAAGTTTCAAGCGGCTGTTCTCGAAGCAACGTTGATAACAAAGGCGAATTTAGAAAAAAAAAAAAATCCAAGAATTTCATTCATATTCGGGGAATCGCCAGTCATATATTGAAACGAAATAGGCTCGTTCGATTAATCAGCTATTCCTACTTTTTGAATTAGAGTGTATTTCTTCTCCCACTTTTTCACGCCATCTCCGACCGAGTAGCTGTTCTGGCTTCTTTGTCCATGGACACCTTTGCTAACTCTGTAGATGTCTCGTACCACCGACACATATCAGCTCTCCGTGAGATTTTTCTTCTCCCTGGTTTCCGATGTACGTCGATGACAGGACAAGTTGGGATAAATAATACCATCCTGGATGTGTATTTATATGACCGTAATATTTCAATACGGAGCGTATATAATTGACATTTTTCGCGGCACATCTCTGTTGGTAATATAGGAAATTACCAAAGTATTATTATTTGCACGCGGGTAACTATTATTTTTTATAAATAATAATAATAATGATCTTAACGAGTGTCAATCATAACGCGACTGACGTTTACCGCCAGTCCGTGTGTGATTTTTTTTTTTTTTTAATAATAATTTTTACTCCGTATTAAGAAATATCACTTTCCAATCAGTGTGGTTAATTTGAATTTTTTTTTTATTTCTTTTAAAAACGGAACAAAAACTCAAAAAAGCTTCAAGTCATTTACGACTAACGTCTATTTATAGCGAAAGTATAAAGTATTTTTTGTCATCTGAAACGTTCGTTATTCGCTATCATTATATTAACACTCTCATGTAACATAGATCCGAACATTGCCAGTAATAACCTACAGGAAGCATTAAACAGAGTGGAACTTAAAAAATGGAAGATAGGTGTTAATGAGAGCAAATCCGTTAACGTTCAGTTCACAAATAGGAAGGTTATAGTTCCACCTGTTAGAATCAATAACCTCACAATGCCTATTCAGCCGAGTGTTAGATATCTAGGTATGCACCTGGACAGTCGATTGACATGGCGGCACCATATAGACAAGAAAAAGAAGGAACTTAACATACGGGTTAGAAAACTGAATCGGCTCTTAGGCAGGAATAGTGTTCTCTCATTGACCAATAAGCGGTATATACAGCAGTTATAAAGCCAGTCTGGACCTACGAAATAGAGCTATGGGGTTGTGCAAAAAAAATAAATATAAAGGTGCTACAAACGTTTCAAAATAAAATATTAAGAACAATGATAGGTGCACCCTGGTACATAACCAACACAACCCTACATAGAGACTTGAATATTCCATATGTGTCCGATGTTATAAAGCAGTACGCTCAAAGACATGCACTTAGACTGGAAGGTCATCCTAATACCTTGGCTCAAAGATTGCTGAACACCTCCAGTGACACCAGGAGGTTGAAGCGTAATAAACCACTGGACCTTGTTTAAGGTAGCAGCTGCTAGGTGAGCACCACTGGGTGCTTCTCCGTCACGTTATTACATGGTCAAAAATTTTTCTAAATGACCTAGGAGGTCAGATTGTAAAAAAAAATAAATATAAAAAAAAAAATTATATTAACCGTGCACTCGAAATTATTTTACATTAATTAGAAATCAAAAAAAAAAAACAAATAAAAAAAAAACTTAAAAGATTCAGTCATATATGATTGATAGATTTTTTACAAAACAACCTTTTGTTAACCGGATAAATGCGCCCATATCTCATTCATCGATAGAACATAATATCATCATAATCTGTCACTAGGTAAACATGTTGTACTAAGAAGCAACAGATATCTAGGAGTACACACTTAGATCGCACACTAAGCAGGAAAATATGCAAAAAACAAGAAAACGACTAGATATTAAATTAACATTACCGGCTAATATCGTTCGAAGCTCTCCTTAGCCGATAGAGTATTAATATGCAATGACAAAGCCAACACGGACTTATGCTGCACCAATGTAGGGGTGTGCGAAAAATACTAGCAGAAATATAATACAGCGCGGTCGAAATAACGCTTTAAGACTGATAAACAGAATATGCCGTGGTACCGATGAAGCTATTCATCGTGAACTTGGGGTCTGTATGATCGACGAAGCAATAAAGCAGCGAGAGACATGCAATACGCATACACTTGCGCTTCCAGACGTCACGAAAATCGGACGATTGAAAAGAACTAGAATTCGCTAGTTTAAAAGAAGGGCTGAATACATCAATGGATGTATTCCCCCCATACAAGAGAAGACGACGATACACACCCTTCATAGATAGTGGCTAGGAATGAATTGGCAGAAGTAGAAAAAAAAATAAATAAAAAAATAAATAAAAAAATGAACAAAAATTTAATTTTTAATCGAGAAAAGGTTACAAAGCTAGAAGTAAATATCAGCCAGAAATGACCGATATTGAATCATTTATCGCGACCTAACTCGTCAATCATAATTGACTGACATGTGTCTGTTAACCACCACCACCACCGAGGTTCGAAATACGAGTTGGGGTTTAAAGTGTTAATAAGTATAAAATATTCGTTTTTATTGCGACGCTATTCTTGTCGGCGTAATTTTGACAATGTCCGGTTTTGGATAGAAATAAAAATGGTCATTTTAGATCTATAACCGATGTGCGTATAGTCGATAAATGCCCATCTAAGCGGCTACAAATTCGATTGACACAGAAGCTCCTCGGCGAGTAAATTGAGTATATTAGCGGACGCGGGAAACGCTATTAAACTTTACCATTTTGTCGTTTTCGAATTATTCCACTATTATGGAATCGCAATTATTATTATTATTATTATTATTTAAAAATTTTAAACTTTTTTTGATCGAGTTGCATGGTGGTAAAACAAGGTTATCCTCACACGAGTTGGCAAAGTTGCCTAAATTTAATAAATTTCATACCCGAATCCAAGCTGTTTATATGGGTGCCACTTTGTTTAACTCTTTGCCGCGTCAACTAAAAATTGATCTTAAAAATTATAAGTCGTTAGTTGCATTTGTAATGTGTAAATAGGTAACGAGCTTTTCATATAATAATTGAAGTTGCTAACTGGTTTAAAAGTATTCGGTATTGTTAGATTGATGATTTTATTTTGTAAATTAATTTTTTTTATTTGTAAATTAAGTTCTACTTCAACTTTTTATTAATTATGTGATTATGAGTTATTTCCTGTTATGCCTTTATGTATACACGGCTTTTACTATTTATTTATGTATATATTTCTATGTTGTATATTTACTTTCGCGCGTTAGGTATATTTCTGCGGATTTGTAATTATAGTTTAATACTTAATTTGATCGGCGGTGTCTGGGTGTTTGCGTGTGTTTACTTATTAAATCGATTTAGTTGTTTTTTAAAGAATGTTTTAAGAAACGGTATTATTTCATTGAATTATATAACGTTACGTTTTTTTAGTGCGATGGAACGGATGTTAAACTTATCTTTTTATTTATTTGTATAATCCGGCGTTCGCGCAATATGCGCATAGTCGGGATTTACACGTTATATATATTTTCTTTGTAATCTCGTATTTTAATTTGAAATAAATTTGAATTTGAATTTGAATTTGAATTATTATTATTATTATTATTATTACATTACGACCGTGATAACGATGTAGAGATGATGATTATAATCTATTATTAAACAAGAAATTTCCAGACGGTACGGACGGTGCGAAAGCGTTTCAGGAGAATTCGGCGATGACTTATTAATATCAAAAATATCTTCTAGACGATCGTATTTGAACACCCCCGCAAGATTCGCTTCTACGGCTTTCGAATTATCGTTCGTAGTGAAAAATCTAGAAAATTTCACGAGCGAGAGGACTAAATATAAAATTAAAAATAAACGGACGTGTAATAAACTCGGTATAGATAATAATGAAATAAACGTCAAAAATAAAGTTAAAATCGCTGAAATTCTTTCTTTATGAAAAATCACAAAAATTTTCGGCTGTTAAGCCATTATCGAGCGTATATATAAAATATATATATATATATATATAAATATTTATTTATTTCTTAAATGTACGTGCCACGAATAGTTCTACTATGGAAACACGGATTAATACAAATTAGGTTACTACATCTTATATTAAATTATATAAATCGGAATGACGAAGGAATGTGATTAATTTGGATAAGGAATCAGGATCATCAGTATATAGTAAAGTTTAGTGCGGATCTAATAGAATTAAATTGGCGATATAACGATACGATTAACGGAGATATCTTAACGTTAAATCGTATTACGTATGATTTCTCCCGCAAAAGGTGGACATGCGTCTATGGCCGAGTCGGAGCCTGTTGATGAGACTCTCATCTGGGAGCGAATTCTAAGGTCGAACATTACGTTTAATTTGTCGCCGTTTATTTGCGATCGGAACAGCTATCCACCGTCTTGATTGCACAAAATTGCTTTTCTTCGAGTATCGGGTGAAATCTGTAGCAAATGTTAGAATGCCAGGAACATAGCTTTGCTGCCCCGTCGGTCAGATCATTTCAGAGAATTTCTGAGTGCCCAAGAGTCCGAAGGAACGTTATTTGGCAATGTTCTCGAAACTCGACTATTTCCTTAGCGGCAAGGTGTTGTTTTGTTATTTCGACAATCGGAGATGGCTTTTAGGGGCGCTACCGAATAATCTGAGCAAATCAGCGTTCGGTTGATATTCTCCTGATCTGTAATATACTAAACTGTTTAGTACATTGCCTGAAGTTCAGCTGACAAAATTGGAGAATGTCTTTTAGAGTCACCTTTTACTACTGAAAAATACCCAACGTACGAATACATTTTTCGTTTAGCTTAAACGGAGACTAGAAAATATATATATATATATATATATATAAAATTAAGAAAAATTAATAAGATAAAACGGTATTTAATAATCCGATAGCGAATGCGCTAAACAACACGATCAACAATCGGCGATATAAATTTTTTACACGATAAAACGCTTGAAATAAACGAAATTTATACGTAAACAATAACGCTATTGTGTTATCGTTTACGTATAAAATTTATATGGCCAATTGTTTATTGTGTTGTTTATCACGTTCGCTATGGGATTATATAAAAATTCCGTTATATGTATTAATTTTTGTAAAATTGTTATATATATATATATATATATATATATATATATATATATATATGTATTTAATGTTAATTCGATAATGACGCTTAACAGTCGAAAAGCTTTGTGATTTTTCATAGAGAAGAAATTTTAGCGATTTTAATTCCTTCTCGTTGTTCGATAATTTTTCTACCCCATTCCGAACTTAGCCGGTGGGGTAAGTATATTTTAAAAAAAAAATTTGCGAGTATAGATGTGCCGGAAGCTATTAGTATGCTTAATAAGAAAACTATGAAGGTAAGTGTCGTGTAGCTGAAACAAAAACAGAAAAAAAGAAGCTACATGTATAACAATAATAATAATAATAATGAGTGTGTGTAGTAGTAGTTCCCTGCATAGCGTAACTTAAATATAGAATGGTTATGGAATGAAAAAAACCACATGAGTTTGTATAAATAAGACAAATATCGCAAACTAGATACAACAAAATTAAAACATAGAAACAATACTAATACATACTACAACAGAATAATACTTAAACACAGATATTAAACTATGAAAATAAATAAAATAGAGTAAGTTTATGAATAAAATTCGGTAAATTTTAAAGCAGTTGAACCGTGCCATTGACGTTTGAATTTTTCATTATAGGGATACCTTACGCTTTTATTCCTTCAATATATCGGTATGAATAATTCTTAATTAAATTTAAATTTATTGCGCACAATCGGATCAGCCAACTGTAAAAATACATCCTTGCTGGCGCTTAAAGACCGATGATAAGTTAAAAACTATATCCAGAACGGCTAAGATGGCTGGTCAATCGAACAGTGTGTGTCTAACATTATCAGTAGCGTCTGTTAAACAACAAATGCAATAAGGGTCATTTGAAAGTCTGAACCTACGTAGATATAGGTGTGCTAAACGTACCATGTCCTGTAAGAGAAGTAAAAAAAAAACTTCATTCCGAACTTTTCAAAATAATTAAAAGTGCTTCATCACGGGCGGTAGATATTTAACGAAATAAAATGTGAAAATACTTTTATAGATCTTCTTCTTCAGTGCCATGACCGATCACGATGTTAGGCTCATCCATTGGCAGACTCCATTAATTCCCTGTACGCGTTCCGATCTCGAGCTGTGTTGAACAATTATTCAACACGCCGCAGTTTGTTCATGTTCGTAATGTTCAGAACCGAGACATTCTTCTTCGTAACTCCTTTTTCCTTCCACCTTCCTCCTTATTATATTCGGTAAAAGTGTGTATTTAGGCCCACGCATTACGTGGAATATTTCATTTTTCTTCTTTTAACAATATCAAGCAATTCGATTTCCTTTCTTATTATTCGTAGCGCTTCAATCATCTTTTTAGTCCACGGGATCTTATAAGTAAACGGCGGTAGCACCAAAACTCGAAGGCTTGTAGTCTGTTGAGTGCTCTGAACGTCAGTGTCCACGTTACATACGCTATATAGCAACACTGATGAGATATAGCATTTCAGAGTTTTAAAACGTCAAGATGTAGGTCGTGAGCTGTTAGCATCTTCTTCATTTTCACGAAGCCAGTGCGCGCCTGCTCAATGCGACATCTAATTTCTCCGTACGGATTTCCATCCTTATTCATCTAAGCACCAATATATTTGAATTTATTAACTTGTTCCGGTTGGAGATTGCTTATCATTATATTTACAGGGTGTGGATAATTTGAAATGATTCAGTTTTCTTCACGTTCATCGATAATCCATATTTATCGCATACATTCATCACCGCTTGTACTAATATAGTCGGGTCTTTCGCACGAAAAGCCACAAGAACTGTGTCATCTGTATAATGTTATTGATATTATCACAGCCAATTTTAACGCATTCTTTTCCGTCGTCAAGAGCTTCTTTAAAGGCCTGTTTCGCCTATATATTAAGCAACATAGCAGACAATATACACTACTTCCTGTTCAATATTAATCGGGTCTGACACTTTAGAATTACTTGCGCTTCATCTAGACCAGTAGCGTCGAGTATTCGGAATAGTTTATCATGAATAACTTGGTCAAACGTCATTTCTAATATAATCTCTCTGGATTTATTTGTAATTTCTAATTGTCGGTTTCTCAATTCTGACTTTTCTAGTCTCAGAGACCAAAGTAGTATGAAATTTATTTAAAAAAAAAAAGTGTTAACAATTCTATTATAAACACTCGACAGGAGAGGTGGGATAGCCAATCAACAGTGAAGAAGATTTACCCCATTTTTTCCTGATATTTTTAGAATATATTAATTCTTACAATGTCCAGCTGCTATCGGGCCATGGTAAACTTCGTTCCGATCTCAATAGGTTCCATCTTGCTGATGGCCCACGGCTTGCACCTTGTGCAATGATGATGCTCAATCATCTTTTATATTGCTGCCCTAATTTTGAAGATGTACGTTGTATGTTTCATAATGATAATTTATCGTTACTTGGTAAGAATAACTCTAAGAAACTATTGGGATATATGTAGTATACCATGCGTAGGATATTCCAGTGTAGCGATTAGTTTTCATATTATTTCCCTTCACTTCCCGCACTGGTATCTTTTGTTTGTTCGTTATTTACATCTATTATATATAATCCTACTTTATAATCTAGGTAAGGATATTTTCTAAATTTTTATTCAATTTGTTGTATATATTGCATATTAAACTTAATCGGTTTTAAAATTTTTGCTGTTTTATTATTGTTAATAATATTAATCTTGTACATTATCTACTCTTGATTTCAAAGCGTTTATTTTATTTTCGATCCTTTTTTTTCATTTATCATCTTTGTATATTATGTTTCTAATTAATTTTCATTTCTTCGATATTTAATAATATTATTTTTAAAACGCAAACTCATTCTCACACACATTCTGACGCCTTAGGGGGGCTATGTTTCTCATCGCTTAACCATCATGTATATTAAGTTACACACTGCAGGGAACTACTGCACACACCTAAAATTTGTATTTACATGTATATGTTTCAGCCCCACACAACATTTACAAAATTTATTAAGTATTCTAATTCACTGCATCTTTATACTCACAACTTTTCCATATACATTTACCTCACTGCGTAATGGGGAACCATTTAAAAAAATAAAATAAAATAAATGTTGTCATATAGTAAATAGACATATATATATATATATATATATATATATAATCGCGTGTAGAAGTGGTATCTAAAAAGATTACAGGATTAAGTCACATCAGTTTGCTTGTGTCTAAATTACAATAATCGCTATTAATGCTGTTGTGAAATATAACAACGCTGAAATGTTCAAGCGTATAGGCGTGCCTACACGTTGTTAAATTTAATAATATTACAAACAGGTGCACGAAATTAAACTAATGTAAAATAAAACGCAGTCAATAATACAAAAATAGTTAAATTTAAACAAATAAGTAAAATATTTATTGTTAATTTTTCGTCAACAAGCTATTTTGCTTGACGGTAATAATTCATCGGAAAATGTAATAAATGCTCGTGTATTACATTATCAAATATTCGTTTTTGAAAAAACAAACAGCAACAATAATAAATATATAATAGTTAATTCAATTTATTTCGAATTACATATTTTAGGCTAAAAAGACTAACTCGATAAGGTAAACGAATATAAATAATTACGCACAATAGCCGACTATGTTACAAAGATATCATTCACTTTATTCAGCTAGAGCATAGGGATCAATGGGAGCTAATGTATACTAAGAGCATTAGTCAATCACCTCTGACTTATTACTATCACCTCCAGTCGTCTCTTCCCAAAACTCCCGTGGTTCTATCTTTTTAAAAAAGATTAGTCGTAAGGGAACTGTACTCATCAGCAGATTGCGATTTGGACATCATTTGTTGCCTGGCCGTCTTTTCCGTATGCAGCTTAGAGAAAGTCCGTTCTGTCCCCTCCATTCTGAACAGGTAGTCTGCAGCCCTGATCATGTCTATTTTGAATGTTCTGCTGTAGCATCGTTGCGCTCGGAACTTTACCTTATCTTGTTGCGTTCTTCGAGTATTACACCGCCGTATAATGTATCGTCCCTTTTACATTTGGATAACCTACAATTGTTCCCCCATATAGCGACGTTTTTAGAGAAGTCAGCCGGCTTGATTAAGATGTAGATAGTCCCCGCAGTATCACGTTGGGTAGGCTGTAAAGGCACCCCCATTAAAAATTAAAAAAAAAAAAAATTTCCGGATGGTGCAAGTTTATTGTAATAATTGTATTTATAAAGGTGCAGAGAGCCGTGCTGATAAATTAGTGTATGTAGGTGAATATGTAGCCTAAATCGACAACATAGCTCTCTGCAACTACGAGTAGTTCAAAATCATTGCTGCAGAATTTCGTTGAATGCAACGCGATATACTAAAATTTCTAATCTACACGATCATTTAAATATCCCTTACATACATTCGTTTATTAGTAAAATCTCGAAAAAATTTTACGAAAACTCTAAAACTCATCAAAATAAACTAATACGTGTAATAGGAAATTACAATATGGAACATCTATGCATACGTTATACTTAAGCATCTTAGATTAAAACATAGATTTTTGTAATTATTAACCTATTGTTAAGTACAGATATTTTAAGCTAAATTATGTCTAAAAACACTGCTTTTCGTTTTGTTGATTTATTTTAATTTTTGTTACCTTCAGGGTGTGTCTTTTTTGTAGGTTTTTTTCATTTTTTCCTGCACTATTTCGAAAGTAATTTCAAAGTGTACTATAAGTTTTGTAATTATACATATTTAGAATTGCTAAAGTTTATGCATAATTAGCTTTAAGTTATGAAAGAAAATTGTTTTCGGTTTATGTTTAAAAATATAATAAAGATTTTTTCATTTCATTTCTGCAATATGTAACTTAAGTATAAGATGATAAAAGAACGCATAGTCCACACATCAAGTATGGCTGTAAAAAAAAGAAAAAAGAAAAAAGAATTTGCGTCTTAAAATAATAATAAAAAATATATATATACACGCACGTAAACACGAATATATACATATACAATACATGTATGTTATACTTTGCTTCACTGATTGTTGATTTTGTGTCGATTTACACACATTCACTATCAGATATTTAAAATACTGTTTTAACATTTGTGTGCATAATAATTTTTTATATTTCATTTTTTTAAAAGTTTGTAAAAAATTTTTTTTACATTAAATTTTAACATTATTTTTCCGTTTCAATTGACAATGGCTTAATAGCCAAAATTAGCTTTGTGTTCGTTCATCAAGAAAATAACATTTTAGCGATTTTAACTACGTTTTACCGTCTTATTTTCGGATATGTCTCACATTATAAACGGTCCTAGTACGCAGTCCTAAGGTGTACTCCTGATTGTATTCTACGAATGTTAGAACAACAACCGAGTAGTGATAATAATAATAATAATTAACTCGAGCAGAAAATGTCAAACGAAAAGAATCATTCTAGTAATAATAAAAATAATAATAAAACGCAATGAAGAAAATCCGAAAAAGAAAATGGAGGTTCGTACTGAAATCGGCGGTCCGTAAAATAAGTATGCATACACGTATATGAAACCGTTACCATCTTTATACTGTCTATATAACTTACTTATTTGAAATCCTGGGGAAGGCAGATGTTGCGCAGTCGTCTTCAATAAGCTGAACATGTTTAATATTAGAAGATACCAGTAAATGTAAGTCCAATAATAATAATAAATGCGGCGTCGTAAAAATTCCATTTTTCCCATTTGGTAAGTTCGCAAACAGGAAGTAATGCGAAACGTAGGTAAACAGATAAAACGGCAACAATAGATATACGCCTGTAGACAAACAAACAAACGTCCTAAAAATAAGTTTAAAAAAAAAATTTGCATTTCACCCTATCCAATAAAAGCGGATGCTTTTTGTATACAAACACACACACATATATATATATATATATATATATATATATATATATATATATGTATATATAA
Organism: Coronaproctus castanopsis; assembly: GCA_032883995.1. Lineage (NCBI taxonomy): Eukaryota > Metazoa > Arthropoda > Insecta > Hemiptera > Monophlebidae > Coronaproctus > Coronaproctus castanopsis. The sequence continues at coordinate 90,207,345 of CM065054.1, forward strand.
TACGCATCCTTGTATATATACATATATAACTGGATTGGACGACTAGAGAGTACTTTTCAATAAGAGACTAGCTCATATTTATGAGTTTATCCGTCGGAAGGATGTAGAAACTTTAATAGGATCGAACTAAAGGTGGTGGTTATAATAATAATAATAATCAAAAATAATATTAGTAACAATAATAATAGAAAAATAGTATACTCAGCAGTTTCGTTTACTACATATTCTACCTATTACACTTGGGATATGATTTTACGGCCGATAATGGTTCGAATTCCTGATCACTCTCATATTTAAGACCGACTAGGCTACCAAACAAGCATTAGCCATGTTTCCTCATCCAAATATTGTTATTCCGCGTGTAGATGCTTTAAAATTAATATCTCATCAATTAACTCGTAAGTGCAGAATATGCCAATTACTAATAAATTAACATCAATAAAACTAGACACCGCGCGTTTCATAACTCTTTCTGAATTATCGCGGAAAGATGAAACAGTTTCACGTCGTCCTAGACTTCGTCATGTATCACTCACAGCTACCTCATCGTCAACTTCCTCCGCGTTGTTCCTGCGTCAACAATATCGTCACAGTGAATCATCTTCTAAATGCTTGTACTAATCGCAGCTCCTCCTCGCGACTAGATTAGCTCTACCAACGACTTTGAATGAATTACCGAATTCAAGTCCAGATAATAAGCATATCACTTCTAATCTGAATCTTCTCGTGTCTCCGGCCTTGCAGCAGTATATGACACGCAGAAGAAGATGATGCTATTACTTTTAAGTAGAGCTGTCGATTTCGGAAAATGTCGTTAATTCCGTTTTATCGAATCGACTTAAAAGTTGATCGACTCGAATTGGCTTCGATTCCACCTAGAATCGATTAATCATTGGAATCGACTCAGAATCACGGAGATCGACTCAAATTCAAATTTATGCAGCTTCTTTAATTTCATAAACAAGTTTTTTGTTTTGTTTTTTTTTTAAATAAAATAAACGCTACGCCGAAAACAAATGCTGCGAATTTATTTAACAATGTTTACATATTAAAATTTAAAATACGAAAAAAATAATATTTTATTAATGATTGCTTCGAATTTTGATCAAGAAATATTGATTTTTCTTTTGTCTTATTGGCCGAAAGATAGGAGCATTCGCCTGTTAAGAACTCGCCGATTAGAACGCTCTCCCTGATGGTACGGATATGCCAGAAATGCGCGAATATTTTTTAGCTAATCGGCTGACAGATTGCGTATTCTTCGGCAAGCGATCTTCAACATTGCAAAACGTTGTCGCTTTTAGAATTCTGCTCTTCCTCGGTCAAATTCCGATTTATATTTTAAGTAGTCATCCTTCGGGAATTCTAGGAAATACTTCGTTAATTTCTCGATATTTATTATCGTCTATCAAGTCGATCAACCGAATTATTCACATTAATACGCTACTTTAAGAACTGGAAAATTAATATTAATCCAAACAAAGATATTCCCTGGCGGTGCTTCCCGTTGGTGGCTGTGTTCCTTATAATAAATCCGGACAAAGTCGCATCTATTGTTAATTAAAAAAAGACGCCTGCTGATGATAGGGTCAGTAACATAATCGTTAAAAAAATTCACTCCTTTTATCCGGTTTTGTTGCATACTACCAATGGCTAAATGTATAAAATTTACTCTTCCCAGATTGTTGGAAGACACAGCTTCTTTGAAGTTTCTTTCCAAGCCGGGCAAAAATCCGTCCGAGTTGTCGGCATATAGGTCTATCACCTTGCTTAATTGTATGGGCTTATGAAAAAGTCGTCAATGAGATACTGGTACAGAAGATTAAGAATTGCACCACCTTCAATTTGGTTTCCGCTCAGCTCTATCTAATGAGCATGCTGTTCATTCTTTAGTTTCAACGAGCAGTACATTTCAAACGGTTGCTCGGCTGTTGATATTTCATACGATATTAAAGGTGCATTCGACAATTGCCGTTGGTCTGCAGTTGTTTCTGAAGGATAATTTAGCGAATAATTTTGTAGTTAATATTATTATAGATTATTGTATCGTTCCGTTACACTTGAACTTCGATCGCCGGCTGGAGTCGGAGCACCTTCTTGTCGAGTTCCTTACGGTTGTGGAACATACTGTACTCCACCGTGTACCTTAAAGTTGAATATTTCTATTCTTATATTAACGCTACATGTCAGCTTATGCCGATGATCTATGTTTAGTGTTTAAAACTAAGAATCCCGCATCGCTACCACTTCTTGCTTGTATTTCCAAATACTTGGAGAGTGTGCTGGTAGATACAGGATTAAGAATTTCCCCTACCAAATGCAAATGTTCCGTGTTTACATCGCTTGTCGGCCGCATCAACGAGCTTGAATTATTATCTGATTCGAGCATTATATTTCGCGCATCTTTAAAATACTTAGATATAAATTATTGACAATAAATTATCGTTCGTTCCTCATTTCCAATATATTTCGACCAAGCGTACGGACATATAATAAATTACTGCATTTACAGAAAAATGCCTCGGGTCTTTCATTTAAGGAACGTGCGATTATATATAAAGTCTCATTTAGGCTCATTTTGGGTATGCGGCCATTTACGTTTTAATCAAAGAATTCTTGGTCTAGACAACAAACAGCAGTTCGGATGGCTTCTTTATGTCGGACTACGCCAACCTCTGCAGCTTATATGTTATCTGTGATGTCTTGCCGCTCGATCTATTTCCAGTCGGTAGGGCTCTCACTGGCGAGCATAGATTCGGAGGGAGGTTGCTGAGATGAAACATTCGAGCTTGCTGGAAGGTATTACAGTCCGTTCCGTATTTGAAGTGTAAAAAACGTATCACGTCTTTGTTGATTGAAAAATGGCAGCACAGGTGGGATGAAGCTGAAACTGACAGAAAAACGTATGCCTGATATTTTTTTACGTTTGAAAATGCTTACGTGTTTGACGTCTCAACTTCCACAGTGCTCAGGTGTTGTCAGGTCACTACAAGTTTAGTTTCTATATAGGTTCCGGCTTGCTAGTGATACTGTCTGTACGCGTTGTACTACGATGTACAACATACATTGCTCACTTGTCCGACATTTATCGCCCTTCGTCGCCAAGTTTATATAGACTGTGTACGGATGTACATTCTCTTAGTAGGAAAGTTGGAAGTTTTCTTTTGCTGGCCGAATAGGATAATGCGTTCAAAATTGAAAATACAAAATTCCATTGCTCGCAACTGACGCCTAAATCAACCATGACCCCGATTGTTTCGTTCATTTTTTTTTTTTTTTTAATTTTTGCATTACTTATTCTTAGCGTGATCATTCGTCTGTTTCTCTTTCTATTTACATTAATTAATTTTTTAATACTTTATTATTTAATTACTTTTACTTTTTACTTTTTGAGAGTATTTAAGATTTTTTTAAAAAAAATACATATTAATATCCATTTGTTCCTTTTTTTTTTTTTTTTTTTTTTTTTTTAATTTTTGCATTACTTATTCTTAGCATGATCATTCGTCTGTTTCTCTTTCTATTTACATTAATTAATTTTTTAATACTTTATTATTTAATTACCTTTTACTTTTTCCTTTTTGAGAGTCTTTAAGATTTTTTTTTAAAATACATATAACTTAATATCCATTTGTTCCTTTTTTTTTTGTAATTTTTGCATTACTTATTCTTAGCATGATCATTCGTCTGTTTCTCTTTCTATTTACATTAATTAATTTTTTAATACTTTATTATTTAATTACCTTTTACTTTTTCCTTTTTGAGAGTCTTTAAGATTTTTTTTTAAATACATATAACTTATATCCATTTGTTCCTTTTTTTTTTTTGTAATTTTTGCATTACTTATTCTTAGCGTGATCATTCGTCTGTTTCTCTTTCTATTTACATTAATTAATTTTTTAATACTTCATTATTTAATTACCTTTTACTTTTTCCTTTTTGAGAGTCTTTAAGATTTTTTTTTAAATACATATAACTTATATCCATTTGTTCCTTTTTTTTTTTTGTAATTTTTGCATTACTTATTCTTAGCGTGATCATTCGTCTGTTTCTCTTTCTATTTACATTAATTAATTTTTTAAATATTTTATTATTTAATTACCTTTTACTTTTTCCTTTTCGAGAGTCTTTAAGATTTTTTTTCTTTAATAATATATAACTTAATATCCATTTCATTTTTTCGCTTCGTATTTTATTTTATTTCTATTAGGTACGAATAATAACTTTTTAACTATAAGTTTTTGTTTTATTTATCTAAATCTTTCTGTTTGAAGGTTTTATTTTATCTTTTTATTTCATGTTTTTTTTTTCATTTTTCCGTTAGAAGTTATCATTATTCTTTGTTTGACGTTGCTTTAAGTTAATTTTAAGTGCGGAGGTCTTTGCATTAGTGGCCTTCGTTATTCTTTTAAAACTCACTTTTTTTTTTTTTAAATAGCGGGACGGTGTTTTTAATGGGTAAAAATCTCGCACTCTGATTTTGGTTTCCCAGCAGTTCATTTTGTATGCACATAAAAACATTTATACGATTTCAGTATGTTTCGAAGACCTTCCGCTTCAAAAAAAATAAAATAAAAAATTCCAAACAAAACTAACACTACCTTTTCACAGTCCTAGGCATCCAAAAAGCGTATAAACAACTGCAAACTATATGCCTCCGATGCGTAATAAGTCGAAATACCGAAAGAATTTCATTTATGCATGAAATTACTAGACTTATCTTAAGGATTTTATATTACATGTTAAACCTGTCCGCTAAATTCTTTCAATCGCTTTTCATCATACACGAATCCACGCATTAGGCCTATATTACGATGCGATTAAAAGCTAAGTATAAGACGTTTAAAATATAAAATCTATTATTAGAAATTATTTATAGTATCGAATTTTGTTCCGTATTACAGTCGGAGTTATCGTAATCATCGTATATATATATATATATATATATATATATATATATATATATATATATATATATTAAATTACTTTTAAGTATACCGAGATTACAAGTTTTAGCGGTATTATTTTCCGGGTTAATTTTCATTATATAGATTTTAATATAACGATGATAAATATACTACTATAGTCATTGTGGTAAGGTAATTTTTCTGTTACGCAGTAAATCGATATTATTGCGTGTAAATTCGCTGTCTGTAAGTACTATAAACGTTGGAAACTGAAACAACTGAACACAAACGGAAGCCATTCTTTTTTCCAGAAGGTGCCCATTACCATTGCCGGAAATTGTAATTAACGGTCAAAGTATTAAATGGGTTATGTCAAGTATTTAGACGTCACTCCGGACTGATGTTTATCGTTCAATAATCATATTAATCCCACTATCGATATATAAAGCTATTCAAATTTTTTCACCTATATTTCATCGAAGTTCGCAGTTACCAAATAAAAAACTACTACATACAAAGCTATATGCATGTCCGGTTCGCAGTTTCTGACGGTACATATTGTAAATGACAATTATTACAAAACTGTTGTCGCAGAATCTCAATGCCACCAGGTTTTCCAGGATTCGAGATATGCATTCTCAACTAAACCTCCAGCTGGTATTTTTGTCTATGTCAACAAGCTTGCAAAAAATTTTTACGAAAATTGTAAAATTCGCAAAAATTAATTAATTAGTGTTATAGGGGGGGGGACTATAATATGGCCAGCTTACGCAATATACGCGCTACAAACATCGACGACTAAAACACCGATTTTTAACATAATAAATAAAGAAATAAATAAATAAATAAATAAAGGTGTATTTATCAATTTTTAAAAACATAATAGTTACACCGCTACAAAATATATCACGGATACCGAAAACCTGATTCTTACTCCGTATAATATAAAAAGGCTAGAATATAAAGTCAGATATAATAAAGAACAAGATAAAATCACAGGAAAAACCACCACCAAAACCTGCATGCTAATAACAAAGCTAAAACATTAAAATTAAAAGATTATACATATTTTAACATGTATAGTACTACTAGTAATCAATAATTGTATATGTAATACCTAGTACATAATAGTTTAGCTAATAAAGAGCCGGTGACACATTACAACAACGTATGTTTAATCCGTTTTATAACGCTTATATTTTAATTGTAAACTAGTTCTCGTATAATCACCTATATCGTTAATTATTTTAAATTTACTCAATCTACAGGAGTCAAAAAATTTTTTTGTATGGCGCTTAATTACATCATCTATACCTGGTAAATGTAAAATACGATGCATTCAGTCCTTGTAAAAATAGGGAGACTAAGTATTATCCTACAGCACTTGTTCTGCAGTCGCTGCAAGCATGACGTGTTAGATCTGGAAGTGTACGACCAGATTGGGCAAGCATATAGTATAATGGGCCTTACAAAAGACTTATATATTAATAATTTATTAGCAGAATTAACCTGGCAACATTTATTAAAAACCGGAAATAGATTTAAAAGTGATACGTGTACTTTGTTCGATATGTATTCAATATGTTTGATGAAAGTAAGACCTTTATATCTAGTATAACACCTAGATATTTAATGTTTCCTTTTTCCAGTCAAGATATGTGTTGTTAACCCTTTTTCACTGAGTTTGCTACATTGTAGCGTAGATTCGTTCGTGATTCAATCGGATAAACGATTGACTATCTTAGCATTTCCGTCATATGAAGCGTTTGGTTTTTTTTTTTTTTTTTTTTTTTTTTCTGTTACCGACCAGCCCTCACCGCCATACGCCATACATCTTCGTCTAATAACTGTTGTGTAAATTTTGCGACTAATGCGTTTGTCGTCGCGCAATACGCCGCGTTTCATTGTTTGTTTATTCTATCGTGTACATCGTATCGGCGTCGCATCCGTTCAAACTGCGCATCCTATCAATTCGACGTCATTCGTGATTGTTCATTCCGCCGTGTTCGTCTTAGCTATTCATTTATTCGCGCTATTACGTCATCAAATAATAATCGATCCAATATAAGCGTATATCTTACAACTGATTTACAATCATCTCGTTTAACCCGTCTACTCCGTCGATCCCAGCAATTCTGTCTACTTATCGTACTTATCGTTTTTACTCGATTATACAATCCCGTAGTTGTCTTATCGATTGTGTCCGTTTATTCGTTACACATACTCGAAATATTAACGGTAAAAAAACAAGCGGAATTTTGACGAAACGGAGCTAAAAACCGGAAACGTATATTTCACGTAATTCTTTAATACTTATTTCGCATATTTATTGTAATTTTTTAAAATTATTTTCGAAAATCTAATACATTTTTAAAATGTATATACGCGCGCAATGAAATAGCGATAGATTCTACAAAACATAATATGTTCGAAGAATTAAACCGCGATAGCAATTTTAAAAATTGATATATCGCATCTGCTTTTTAACTTTAAAGGTGAGTTGGATTACATTTACTTGATTGAAGGGTGAAAGTTGAGCGCACTCTTCGGTTATAAAAATAAAATAAAAAAAAAAAAAAAGTATTCAAGTTACGACATAAAAATTTTTATGAATATATTATTATTATTATTACTCTTACTATTATACAGTTCACACAAACACACACAAACATATATATATATATATATAGGATTGACAATCTAATCCAAGCTTTTACCAAGTATATATATATATATATATATATATATAATATATAATATATATGTACGTGTATATATATTATGCCCTCCAGAGATCCACTTTATCACCGTAGAAGGATTTAGTACTTACTATATTAACCTCTTACGAACAATATCGTCGGAAGTTTATCTCCTAGTAGGCCATCCGAGGATGGTAAGATCAGAAGACGTTTGGTAGGATACCAACGGATCCTTAATGTACAGAAGGGAATACACAAGAAACCGGTAAAGACGATATTCTAAATAACGAGCCTTGACGATAAACGGCTCATTTATAAGTGAAGCTAGGACGGCTCAAGCGGCTGTAAAACTGAGCTGTAGAGAAAAGAAATTGTTCGTAGATCCATTACGCGTAAAACAATAAGTAAATTGATATGTCATACGATTCGGTCTCGGCACGATGATTCCAGGATTGTCTGTGTGAAATCGGCAACTAGTGCAGGTAGTCAGGCTTCTACATGAAGAAAATTTGCAAAACCGGTAGTAGAAAAAATCCAACATTGATTAAAGCATGTACTCGAAAAGGCAACAAGACCATCGAAAAAACCAACAATAACCTAGATAATAGACATTGCATGAAAATTGATAAAACTACGGCAACTTGTTAAAATGGAAGGCGTATAATTCTTTTTTTTTTTATTCTACTTCGTTCTTTATCGGATAGAACTTCTTGTAGCGAATTGCAACTATATTTTCCGGGATTATTGCGAACGTTCGAAAAATAAATATCGGAATGTTAAGGGTATCTTGACGTAACGAGTGTACAACGGTGTGGACCTGTTTTATTTATAATGTAGCCATCGGTCGATGTAGTGCGACCAATACGGAAACGAGAAAGAACTATCTCTTCGTTTCTGCTGTATGGAAATGATCTCCAATAGCTATAATTTAGTTGTAGGGATAGCTGTCCGTAGATCATTCAGTGCAGAAGTAATTGAACAAAAATCATCTACCGGATTCTTCGTATGCACATCGCATGAGATAAAGTACTAAGCTAGATATGTGATCTATTTTTCTTTTAATCTTCCGGGTACTAATCTACCTGTAGATTTGAATCGTCTTCTACGAACTGCTAATTTATTAATAATATAATAAATAATGACAAAAATATAAACACAGATATCAATTTCCCTATACTCCGGTTAGCGCAAAATTCAAATGTACTCGTCAAAAGAGTGCTTTCAATAATTTCGCTCGAATCGAATCAACACTCGGGTGACAAATTAAAAAATAAAGAAAAAAAAACAAAAAAAAACAAATATTGACAATTTAACAAAAGATCAAAATCCGGAAGCGGGCGGTGAAGTAGAAACAAGAGAGAGCAAACATGATGACGATCAATCTGTGAAAGAGGCGGAAGGGAAAAGTGAATATGTTGAAAAAATAAATTTCTAAAAAAATTACAAACAAATATCTGGAAGAATGAAGAAAACTGTATCGGCTTTCAATAAACAATTTCACGCTACCTGTACCTGTTGAAATGTGTCAGAGAAAAAGAAATATTCTTCAAGCGGTAAAATAATTTAAGGAACATATATATATATATATATATATATATATATATATATTTTTTTTTTTTTATTCGATTTTGGCCTTCTAAGGACCACGGAAAAACTATTCACACGATGTTGGTCTTAAGTCAATTCTGTTCTTTCTTCACGTTTCTTTGTCCAGTATTCTTTCATCCGTTTCGAATGAGTCTTTTTTCTTTCTTCCGTCCATATTCGTGCCGTCTTCTTTATCATCTTCTCGTGGCATTCTGTCTTTTCTTTTCGTTTTTTTGTTAGCCAATATTCTTTCATCGTTTTCGAATGTGTCTTCTTCCTTTCTTCTGTCCACGTTCGGCCTGTTTTATATATCGGTGGTTTCATGTCTTACAAAGTAGATCAGGTAAAATTCAGTTCGCAAAAATTAAGAAAATTATCTCATCAACTAAGCAACTTTAAAAAGAGTTCTGTGTTTCCGCGTTAATAGTGTTCCGCGGTTATTATCCGAATAATATTCCGCACATCGCGTGTCATCATCGTAAGTGTTACGCGTCTTATCGATCTGTTATCGGACGAGCAGGCAACTAATATGTAAGTTCGTTCCAACTATTCTTACGTAACATTCATATTTTATCGGTTATTCTTTTATTTTGCGTTTGTGCGTTCGTGTGATATCTAGTTTTACATACATACTTTCGTTAAATCCGATATTTATTTATATCGTTGCCTACGTTCGTCTTTTAACGACGACCCGTCGTGTCAACACGGCCGTCACTCGTCCTACGTACAGCTCCGTTATACAAAACGATAATTTCCCCAGTCGAGAGCAAGCAATAGTATTAGACGCCGTTGATAGTATCAAATTTAGAGATTACGTTTCTGCTGTGAGTGAACTCGTTCAGCCGTCTAATATTACTTTTTCTGCACGTATATCAAAACAACCGTATTTGTATATACTTGAAAACGAAAGAGTTAGCTGATAACGTTGCAAAAAATTCTCCTACTACCCTTATTAATAATATTCCCATTCGCATACGTAAACTGATCAACCCTTCCAAACGCCTCACACTCTCAAATGTCTCTCCTCACATTCCTCATTCTATTATAGAAAAATCTTTAGTAATTGCTAATCTGAAACTCTCGTCACCAATCTCTTTCTTAAAAGCTGGATTGACAATGAATTTAAGCATATCAAAAGTTTCAGACGACTGGTATATTATATTCAACCCACTAATGATGAAATGGAGGACATTCTATAGTCGCTAAATGTTACATATATGAGAATGAAACTTTTAAGATTTCCCTATCTTCCGATGATAAATGATGCAGCATATGTAAATCGAGGGACCACTCTAATATAACATGCCCCCATAATGAGGTAGACGCAGAAGAACCCACAGATGGTGAATTAGACAACTCTTTATCCAGAAAGGATTGCACCTCAACCGAATCTCTAAGCCAAATAGATAATAATTTAATCAACAAGGCACAGTCTGCAACGATGGGTGACGTATCACCCGAGGAACAGATCATTTCTCTCGATCCTCACCCCTCAACTTCTATTGAAATTCCAACAGAGCAAATTATTTCGCCGCATCCTAAAACTTTTAAACGTAACCTTTCTGACAGATCTACATCTTCATCCGGGAGTGGCCCAAATATAAGCCAGGATGGTCGCATACACAAAAGAAAAAAAATATGAGGAATGAAGATGAAGAATTAAAACGATTTAAAGCCATACTGCAACCAGCTAAACTAGATATTGACAACCGACGGAAAACGCTTAAAGATAGCGTCTCATTCGACCAAATCGCATCATTAATACAAAACAGCAATAAATCTTTGTCAATTAAAAAATGTATTCAATAAATTACATATCTCGGTAAAGTCGGCCGACGCAATATTTGTTCAACTAAAAACAGTTTACTCAGTCATCAACGACCATTCTACCAAGATCAGAATAACTAAACTGACAAATGAAATTTCTGAAAGATTACTTTTAGATAACTAAAATGACAGACAATTTCCTATTTTAATGGGTTTTATAACAGACCTCCTTCTTCTTATTCACCCTATAAATCCATTTATAATTTGTCTCCAAGAAACACACCTGCTACCGAAACATTCACTATCCCTAAACAATTACCAAATTTTCCATTATGACCACACCGGCGGATTACACGCATCGGGTGGAGTGGCAACCTTTATTCGTGAAAAAGTACCCATCAAAAAAAAAGAACTCAGAATAATCACGTCAATTCAAAATGTCACAGTTAGTGTGCAGTTCAGCAAATCAACTCCCTTCCACCGACTCACCATATATTTACATACCTCCTGATTCGGAACCATCATTTACAGAATTAAATTCATTACTATCGCAACTGCCAAAACCATTTCTATTAGTGGGTGATATGAATGCGCATAACCCGTTGTGAGGATCGTACAAATCCAATAAGAAACGATTTTGAAAAATTACTAACTCAACGGCCATCAATTTCACTGCTGAATACTAAAGTGCCCACTAGGCTAAATTCTTCCAATGGGAAACTATCAGCCATTGATCTATCTATTGCATCTAATGATATAGTTTCCAAATTCCTACGGGATCAACCCACTCAAGTCTATGTCATAGTGACCACTTTCCTAGTTTCATTTGGACTTTGAACCAAATTACACAAGCCACTTTAAAAACGCCTCAGCGTTGGGTAACGGACAAAGCAGATTTGAACAAACTCCAACAGCTGCGCAGGTTACCACTAAATTTAAATCTGGATAACATTGACTCAGCGATCGATTCATTCAATAGTCACATTATTCATGCCGCCGACCAGGCAGTGCCAAGGTCATCTCCAGTGGTAAAAATGCGCAACGTACCTTGGTAGAATCATAATATAAAAACAGCGATCCGAAATAGGAACAGAACGTTAAATAAATTCCGCGCTTCAAAACTAGACAGCGATCTAGCTTACTTCCGTTTTTATCGTACTCAAGCTCGACAAGTTAGTAGAGAAAGCAAAAGAGATAGCTGGGAAAAGTTTATATCAGAAACTAACACTGATTCCGATCCATCTGAAATCTGGCAAAAAATCAATATCCTAAATAGAGCTAAAAGATCTTTTCCGATTATTACATTACAAAACTCATCAGGTCTAATCCAGGATCCGACTGAAGTTCCAGATACCTTTGCTGGTTTGTTTTGCTGGTATCTCTGCTAACACCAACTACAGTGTAGAATTCCAAATTTATAAAGCTAAAGAATAAAGACAGCTAAATATGGAGTCTGATAACCACGAAGATTTTAACCAACTATTCACTGAGCAAGAAATGAACAACAGCATTAATAAACTAACTAATAAAGCACCTGGACCAGACCAAATCTCCCCTTTGTTTCTGAAATATCTTCCTCCAGACATGAAAAAATTCTTACTGAATATTTTTAATAGAATATGGACTGGAACTTGCTTTCCGAGTTCATGGAGAAAGGCGATTGTCATACCTGTTCTGAATCCAGGTAAGGAGCGTGTAAATCCTTCATCATACGGGCCTATATCACTTACCTGCAGTGCTTGTAAATTAATGGAGTGACCAACCGGTTTCTAATTTCATCCCTGAAAGCCGATACAGAAATACTCTATCGAAACTGTGTAGCTTATAACAAGAAATACTAAACACATTCAATAAAAATCATTATCTATTCTCTATATTCTTCGACATCCATAAGGGGCATACTGCCTGGAGGCACAAAATTATTCAGTTGTTAAGAGAGATGGGCATAAAAGGCTGATTAATATGGTTTATTAAAAACTTCCTATCCAGCCGTACTTTCAAGGTTCTAGTAGGGGTTAGTTACTCGCGAGACTTCATTATTGAAAATGGTGTACCGCAAGGTAGCGTTTTAAGTGTATATTGTTTTCTTATCCTGATGAATAGTATTACGGAGGTCATCCCCCTCCAAGTTTTGCTGCGGACGATTTAAACATCGCTCTACAATCGGGTGACATAAAATATGCTCAGATATTCTTACAAAAGTGCCTAGACAATTTACAAGAATGGAGCTTATCTACTGGCCTACAGTTGTCCCCGCAAAAAACAAAATATATTATTTTTACCGGGAAACGATCTGACTCGATACATTTAAATCTAACAATTAACAAATCAAAGATACAGCTAGCGAAAGAGCATAAGAAGACTTACCTGGAAAAGTCATATTCTGGCAATGAAGCATTACTCAATAACCTTAAAATTATGAGTAATAAGTCATTTGTACCGAGAAGTTCAACGCTACTCCGCATCTACTATACCCTTATTCGTTCTAAGCTGGACTATGGTTCCATCATATATGCCTCTGCAAACCCACGGCTGCTCAATAAACTGGATATAATACAAAACACCGCACTTCGAATTGCGCTGAAAGCATTTCCAACAACGCATACAGCTAGCCTCCACTACTTAAGTGGTTCTCCACCGCTTCGCTACAGACGGAAGCAACTTGGATTAAAGTACGCAGCAAGCTCATATCAGCGAACTGCTAAAACCAGTTGGACTTCAGTTTTCATTAAAGATTCAGCGTAATATTCTAAAGAGAATACCAACAGTTCTTCCGCCATGGAGTAAATTCAAGCCAGAGATTTGCTGGGATCTTGCTACAGCCGATAATAAATGCAAACCAAACCATGTAATACACGCAACCTTACAACGGATGTTGCTCCGAGTACCTCAAGCCATTACATGCTACACAGATGCATCAAAAACTCAGTTTAATGTAGGTGGTGCATTACGAAACAAAAGTCAGTCCTTCAATATTAATGCTGTCAGTCCTTTCGGCTGAGCTAGTTGCGATTCTTTAATGTATACTTCAAATCGCGATTCGGTTTTTGGTATACATTCTAAGCAATCTGTCATTGCCACCGACTCTCTTTCAGCAATTAATCGGTAATTATATGCGTAAAAATCAGCATCCAGTGACCGAGGAAATAATCGGCATCCTATCTGCCGATCTTCTATATTCAAATAATTTCGACTTCAAATATAAAGAAACAATAATACGTTAATAAGGCTATTTTTCGATTCAGAATCGATTATTGTTCTACAATATACTTCCCGCGAGACAAATAAAAGAAGAATAGACTAAAATTACGAAGGAAAATATGAATAGGAAACAATTTCCGAATATCGCATAATATACCGCGATCAACTATGCAGTACGAATAATCTATATAGATTTGAAGTTATGGTAAACCGAATCAAAATAATTAATAAGGAGGAAAGTAATATTTGACCGGGAAAAGTTAGGAAAACACATATCAGTGAAATTAACCCAATTGATGTACGATATTAGCAGCTTAGATACGGCAAATCAAAATAGGCAAAGTTACACTCGGGAAATAGTTTAAATCATAGAAAAAGTATTACAAATGAAGCATTTTTATCATAATTTCACGTAATTCTTAACCGGACGTGAAAATAATGGAGCCTACTTGAAAGATCGCTAGGAATTTATACTTTTTTCAATATAATCAGTTTCATTAAAAGTAAAACACAATAATTAATTAATAAGTAGCAGTAGCGCAATTAGAAAGTCTGGCTGAGAAGTCGCCGTGTAGAGCGGAGTTGAAAAAATTAAATATATACAGCGGCGCGTCCAGGATTTGTATCTGGGTTGATCCCCCCAACACATGAACGCACACGCACGCAACAAAAAATAAAAATTCATAATAAAAATGAATGAAATATACACGTAAATTCGACAGGCAAAACGAACTATAAACGATCACGAAAAACAACGAAACAACTAGTAACAACAAAAAAACGCGCTCGTCACGATTTGGGTCAGATTCCAACGCTGAACGGCCCAATCAACGGCCATTTTTTTTTCTCTTTGTGTTGCACAGTCAGTTGACTTTTCAATGTGATTAAAGCAGACAGAATATAAGGAATATTTTCTAACAGTTTTGCAATCTAAGCTGTTTTGTATACTCTTCAAGATGAGGTTTTATTAATGATAACGCCGGAGCTTTTTCAAATATTCTCTTCTAACTATCATTTAGCTGCGAAATTGTTCGATATGTATTTTACACTTTTCTAGCTTTCCGTGGCAAGAGTCCGGATTCTAACTATTGATTCAGGGTTGCTGGAGAGGATTTTATGTGTCGGGCCCTGGATTTTGTGTTTTAACGTGTGCGGTTTAAGTGTTTGGCGGTTGTAGATTAAGTGCGTGCGACAGTTGGTTCTGTTAAATGTCTGCATATGTGTTGGTGGAGGGCTTTTGGTATACAGATATTTGTGTGATACGGCTGTGTATGACCCACATGTAGACGGTTCAAGGTACCGTATTCTTTTCTGCTTGTGCCATTCAGAGGCCACCAAGGTTATATGGTTAATTTTATGCTTCTCAGAAAGATCGTTTGCGAGGTCCTTTCCTGTTTACTGTTGTTCATGAGTACATTAATGTCGATGGAGGTGAGTATACTGATAAAACGGACCGAGCTTCAAGGTTTTCTTTATCACTACCGTGCATCCCAATTTGACTAGCGATTCACACGGAAAGCGTATTCCACATCCTGTCTTATGTAGTTTGTGTTGAATTTTCAATATTATAGCATTGTTGCTGTCTTGATGGCGTATTAGTTGTAGTGAGGAGAGGGTTTTCTTTTTTTTCATTCTGCTGTTTTTGTAAATTGTACGTCTGAATTAGTATTTTTGATTCATATTGTACGTATTTTTATATAATTTTATATACTTTATTTTACGTCGCTTGATAATGGCTTAACAGCTGAAATGCTTTGCGATTTTTTATTTTAGCACTTTGAGCTCGAAGCCACATTTTGAACCTTTGCGGTAATGTCGATTGACCGACGAGTACGTTTGTTAAAAAAAGATTCAACTTCTGATTAACGCATCACACGCACAAATAAAAAAATAAAAAAAAAAAAAAAAAAAAAAAAAAAAAAAAGTGTTAATTATATACGAAATTTTTGTGTAACATTTTTTTTTGGTTTCTAACTAATGTAAAATAATTTTGAGTGTATGGAATGGTTAATATAAAGGGTACCGAGTAATGAAAGTTCCGTATGAAAACTTTATACTTTCAGTATAAACATGTTTTTGTTAACAGACAATATGTCAGTTATTGATGACTTTGTTTTTGTGGCATTGTTCCGTTTCTAAAAGAAATAGAAAATTTTGAAGTTAACCACACAATTGGTTCGAAAGTAGTGGTAGTTCATAGTACGGAGTTAAAAATTAGCGCGTTATCACGTTTATACAACAAAAAAAAAAAAATCGCACGAGCTGACGGTAATAGACGTCAGTTCGTGTATGACTGACACGGGGCTCAAAGTGTTAAAAAAAAGTTGAGCGACTTTAACTATTTTTTTTTATTATTGTTTAAGTGCTTAATCGTTTTGTTTTTTATTTCATTCGTTGTAAAACGAGGGTAGGTACGTTTCGCTTAAAATAAGCACCGGATTCGGTAAGTGTATACAGGCGAGACTAATCGTACGAAGTAATCGCTTATGTACGATTTTATTTCTTTAGAAAAATCGATTGAAAACTTCAAAAAAAAAAAAAAAAAAAAAAAAAAAAGAGGAAAAAAATAAAAGGATGACAAAGATGCGCATTTTTGTCGGGAAATGTTGGCGGTATGAAGTAGAACGTTTTTAAAAAGTTTTTAAAAGATTTATTATTATTATTAAAAGAAAAAAAAAACGAATTTTTTAAAAGTTTTCATCGCGGCAAATGACAACCAAATACAAACTTTTAGTTTTTTCTATCATCATCTAACGCTTCCTACATTATTCCGGCTTTTGCGTTTTAGAGACGAAACTTTACAGACGCATTTTACTCTATAAACGTACCGACGCTTTAAAAGTTTACTCCTGAACGTAATTCGACTAGGAGTATTAAAAAAAAGACGATAAAAAAAAAAAAAAAGACAATAAAAAAAAAGACAATAAAAAAAACTTATTTTTAACTTGTTAGACACCAGACTGCGATTCAAACGGTAATGTCGACAAAATAAAGAGAAGAAAACCTAATTTGAATTATACGCTATCGCATAATGTACAGCATATCAACCGCGTCGAAAGATATTTGCATAGATCATCGTACGTTCGTGTATAAAATCGGCGCTAGTGTTCTAGGGCATCATAATTACGCAACGGCCTCGGTGAATGCGCGTGTACGATGTTATACCGAGATACTTCCTACGCGATAATCGGCAGTTGCGATGAAAAATCTACAGCCCGAAAAACTGTAGCCCGATGGCAGCGATACTGAAATATATACACAGCACGCTCCCCGGGGCGGTAAATGCTTTAGCATTCTTCGGAAAGTGGGGAATGTAGTGATTTAAAAAGAAATAAACGACAAATAAAATCGCGAAATATTTACATATACACGTATATATAATATATTTTACGCTCCACCGACTAATACTGCCACAAAATCTTGCCGTTGAAGACGTGGACTTTGCTTAAGAACATGTCGATAAAGCAACTAGTTCAGCCGCTTTTTTGCAGGAAACCGTTTCTGAATCTGGAAAACAAATTAATCCTTTATAAAACTCTTATTCGACCAGTTATTACATAATCGCGTCCCGATCGGTGCACGTATTTAGTAATTTTTATAAAAAGATTAGTCGTAAGGGAATAGTTCAGCAGATTGCGATTTGGACATCATTTGTTGCCTGACCGTCTTTTCCGTATGCAGCTTAGAGAGAGAGTCCCTTCTGTCCCCTCCATTCTGAACAAGCAGTCTGCAACCCCGAAAATGTCTTTTTTGAATGCTCTGCTGTAGCACCGTTCGGAGCTTTACCTTATCTTGTTACGTTCTTCGAGTATTACACCTCCGTATAATGTATCGTCCCTTTTACATCCGGATAATCTACAATTGTTCCCCCATATAGCGACGTTTTTAGAGAAGTCAGCGTGCTTTATTAAGATGTATATAGTCCCCACAGTATCAAGTTGGGTAAGGGCACCCCCATTTAAAAAAAAAAAAAAAAAAAAAACAGAAATTTTATAAACTTACAGGTAACAAAGAACCCGGTGCTGTAGGATTATTCTTAATGTTTCTCCTTACACAAAAACAAATATTCCCAACGAATTAAGCTCGAAAATTATATTCTTTTCCTTGTTCGAAAGTTTTTTTATTAATTATACTGTACATACCGAACTGCTCAATGTCATTTGTAGTCATGCGATTGCAGTCGACTACAGCTAATGTACATGAAATATAAGCGCCGCAGACTAAAATATTATTTGTTGCGGATTCATTCTGCATAATATTTAATCTTATTTCTATCTTATTTTAATGCAGCAGACTATCTCATTTAATGATCTCACTTTATAACGTATTTATTTAATTCGTCATTTATATATAACTTTACGATTTATATATATATATATATATATATATATATATATATATATACGTATATATGTATATATACAATTATATATAATTACAATGCTTTTCGAACGGTTCATTTTATAGCCGGGTTGTAAGCATCGTGTTGTTCATTTCGCCTTGAATAGTTAATAGCGTTATCTTTTTCTATTTCATCACTTTATCTAATCTATACGATAGAGCGTTATTAGCTGTTGGTAAAGACAATAGCGAAACGTGTCAAATAAACTACAAAAAACTCTGTTGAAAGTTGAAAACTGGCTGAGACGTTGCCGTATCAGGGTAAACGAAAATAAACGCCGGCGGGTCGATTTTACGTTGCAAAATTTTAGTTAAAAATTGATGGAGTGATTATTAGCCGTGGAAAAAATGTAAAATACTTAGGCATTCATTTAGCACATTAGTCAAAAAAGAAAGCAGTTGAATTGCGCGAATTAACTTCTTAGCAGGTACTCCAGTTTTTCACTAGAACACAAATTTCTAGTTTATAAAATAATTATAAAGCTTGTTCGGACATACGGTATAACGTTATGGGGTTTCGCAATGAAACACACGTAAAGAGGATACAACGATTTCAGAACAAAGCCGTAAGACTCATCGAACCATAGGTTACATCCAGACACTTAAATATCCCATACGTGAAAGACGCGATTAGACGTGCTGTTAAGCAGAAGCGCACACAAACGTACTGACGATCGATCTACTTTACACTAGTCTAGTTGTCCGTAGGTGAAAACGTAGTCGACACCGTTTGATCTGGCCTAATTTCTCCAGCGGGGTCCATCGCTGGAGGCTATCATCCCCTAATAAGTTATTTCGCGTTTCAGCTCAATTGCCGGACGGCTACCTGGCCAGTTATAATTTTCTAAAAATATCTTTTCAATCCAGAATCCGGGATTGTTTTCGCAAGTACCGCAGAATTAATTGAATTCTAAACGTTTTACCAGCTTTTGCGCGAATTACGCATCTCTCTTTTTTTTTGATTAGGCTGTTTCTCTCGTAACTTATTGCGGTATATGTATTCCCTGTTTCGATATGGCTGGAATTTTTTGTAATTTAGTCCGATTCCTTAATAATGTTGTCTCGACATTCTGAAAACTCCAAATTTCGGTTTATGTTTACAATGCAAAACATCAAAACTATGGATCAAGAGTAACAACACCAAGGGGAACAGCGTTATATCAAGCAGCAAGCCTGTATCATTGTGAATTCCTCACAACCGGCCAACCCACTTACTGGCCAGCAGATCAGAAGAGGATCCCCGATTTATTGGATATATTCATTTTAAAGGGAATTTCAAGTAACTACCTATCAATAGCACCATACCATGACCTAATATCGGATCACTCAGCAGTAATGGTTACTTTAAGTGCAGAAATAATCATAAACCAAGGAAACAAGCTTTTACATACGTGAAATACAAACTGGGAATGTTATAGACAAGTGATTGAAGAGCAAATAAATTTAAACATCCCATTAAAAACACCAACAAATATTGAAAATACAATAAAAACATTTTCAGACCTAGTGCAGACTGCAGCTTGGGCTGCTACCCCTACCTTTAAGCAGCACAAAATTTATAACTGAATATCCACAATATATACAAAAAGCGATCCTAGAGAAAAGGAGATTACGTAAAATCTGGCAAAAATCTAGGCACCCAGTGGATAAAAATAAAGCCAACAGGATGATGAAAACAGTAAAAAAACTCCTATGTGAATTTAAAAATAGATCTGTAGAAAAATATTTGTGTAATTTATCACCTTTTAAACAAAACGAGTACAGCCTCTGGAAAGCGACTAAGATTTTAAAACAGCCGATAATACCTAATCAACCGATAAGGAACGATGATGGTACTTGGCTGAGAAGTAATAAAGAAAAAGCCGAGACATATGCAAAATATCTCGAGAAAATATTTAAACCTAATTTCCATATTACCAACAAACACAGTTATTCAGGCTTCAACCCTAACTACAGTAGCCAGTAATGAATTAAAAATAAAAATATTCTCACCCTGGCGAAATAGCAAAACAAATCAAGTTATTGAATCCCAAAAAAGCCCCAGGATTTGATAAGATAACTCCGAGAATGTTAAAGGAGCTACCGAGAAAAGGAATTATGCTCTTGACATATATATATAACGCTATAGCCAGGCTTGCTTATTTTCCTGCTCAGTGGAAACTAGCAAAAATCATAATGATACAGAAACCTGGTAAGGATGGAACAAATATTTCATCATATAGACCAATATCATTACTACCCACTGCTGCTAAATTATTAGAAAAACTAATCCACCACAGAATCAGCGAAATTGTTCAACAAAAAGGAGGGATACCAAATCATCAGTTTGGTTTTCGTCAGGGTCATTCCACCGAACAACAAATACACCGTGTTGTCAACTTAATAGAAAAAGGGATGGAAAACAAACATTATAATGAAGCTGTATTTATGGATATAAGCAAGGCGTTTGATAAAATTTGGCACAATGGCCTATTGTGCAAACTCAGGACGATCATGCCTGCATACCTTCCTTTGCTCACATCATATCTGCACAATAGACACTTCTATGTAACACATGGAGAAGATGTGTCGGATATTCACGGTATAGAGGGGCAGGCGTACCGCAAGGCAGTGTACTGGGTCCCTTACTATACACTCTATATACTGCGGACACACCAAAAGACAGTGCGGTAGATATAGCCATGTTTGCAGATGATACTATGATACTCTCATCTGATAAAGATCCAAGTGTAGCTACTAACAAATTGCAAAGCTATATAAATAAATTCAGTGACTGGACCAAACAATGGCTGATAGAAATAAATCCAGAAAAATCAGCACATATTACATTCAGCAATCGGCTTCAACATAGCCACAGAGTATCTCTCGATAAACATACCAAAGCTCGATGAAGTTAAATATTTGGGAGTTTATTTAGACAGCCGGCTATCGTGGAAAACTCATATAGATAAAAAAAAAAAAAAGGGAGATAGAATTAAAATTTAGAAAAATGCACCGGCTGCTAAGACCCAGATCAGAAGTTACTCTTTAAGTAATCGCGTACTTTTGTACAAAACCATGCTGAAACCCATATGGATGTACAGTGCGCAATTATTGGGTTGTGCAAAAAAGACAAATACGAATAAAATCCATCGTTTGCAAAATAAAATCTTACGCCTAATATACCGAGCTCCATGGTATATGACGAATTATATAATCCACTTAGATCTAGGCGTACATCCAGTACAAGAAGAAATACGTAAAATTGCTAATAGGCACCTTCAACGGCTACGACATCATCCAAACGAGCTGGCGGCTCAACTACTACACACGCAGCAAGATCTCAGAAGACTAAAAAGGACGAAGATTACGGACTTAGTCCATTGACAAATAGGAGGACTCACCAAGGTGTGTGTCCTTCATACAGGTGATTGAATCTTAGATACAATTTGTTAGATAGCTATTACTGGCTAGTTACAAATTTGGAAATGGTGAAAAAAAAAAAAAATGTTTGATTTATATAATGTAAAAAAAAACAAATCGTTCGTTGAAATACATAAAGGGGCTAACTTTAGCAAACCGTCTAAGTGACTTTCTCTCACAGGGGTGGTAGATAATTGATCATTACGATCAACGTCAAAATTCGTTATATTTCAGTACAGCCTCTGGTTTTTCCGTCTGTACCCCGCTTTTTGCTCGATAATTAATTTTTCACAAATGCACGTCTTCTATCATGCCATTTTAATACGCAGAAACCTGTATCACTATATTTATATTGCATGTATATATAATTTTTAAGTACGCATTCGAGATTATTAGTTTTTTAATTTATATATATATATATATATATATATATATATATATATATATATATATAATAAAAAATAACCTTTTATAGCGGCGGGCGTGTCTTAAGTTCAACAGCAACTGCAATATGACGTCATTTCGACGAATTCGGTTTTATCCGATGGCAAATTTCTATAGGAAAAATTAATCTCAGGAAAAATATATATAAATTAACGATATTTTTGTTTTATGTAGACTTACCACTTGCGGAGGACGTTCAAAGGGCGGGTTTACATTCCAACTAAACTGCCGCGCGGCAAGTTGTTGCATATAGGGATTCGTGGATAACTTGGCGAATTTTAGTCGGATTTGGGCAAACCTTTCTTTGTTTCACTCGTACTGAGCCTTCCATCGATACCGGTCAATGGGTAGCCCCTAGTTTTTCTAATAAGCAAATTGAAGTTGATGAATATGTCCAGCATAATACACAATGACTGCTCGGTAATTGATATTTTAGCAGGAAAACTCGAATTAGGTAATTTTACTACTCGTTGTACACAAAATGTTTTAAAAAACCGAGAAGACTTTCGAAATTGTAAACACTTATTTATTCCAGTACTTTTAATGAATAATTTTGACTTATCCCATTAATCAAGCGGTTTCTACGAATTACTTTTTTTCTTATGGTCTGGCTGGACATATTAGCCGCAGAAAGAATAAAAAATAAATCATAAATAAATATAAACGGAAGAATTAAATTATACTGAAAGAAGGGAAAATTATAAAATATTAATATAACAAGAGAGGAAAATCAAAAGGAAACATATCTAAAGAGGGGAAAAGGAAAATTACTGCCAAAAGAAAAACAACTGTTTAAATTAGAATACGAATTAACGAATTTAAATAATACCATTCAAACACCAACATCAGAAGATAACAAGGATAAGATACAGTAACGAGTGAAAACACCGGTTGAGAATAACTTATCTCTGGCAAATCTGTAAGTGTATATAAGCCGCGCGGGTAAAAAATAAATGATTAATACGTTCTCTAAAATTAACGCTATTACGATTGGTACAATGAACATAAGGAGAATTTACAAGATTGAAGTTCGAAGCAACTCTAGAACGACCAGAGCCTACATATGGCAGTGACAAATCTACGGAGAGTTGTGATCGGAATAACAGAGGAAAGATGATTGAACCAATGAGGAAATTCAGTTTGAACAATACTAAAGGTTTTTAACTCTTTATTTTGAAGAATTACGTATAATCTCAAACCAGTCGGTTTTTAAAAGTCATGTCGTATTATAGGTCGCCCGACAACGGAATTTATGGAAAACCATCTCCATTGTTTGATGTTTGCGTCAGGAAAATTCACTCGGTTACATCGGTAATATAGTTTATTTTCTATGTTCGTTGTACTTATTCGATCGAACATTATCACATCTAATCTACAGAAAAAGATAAATTACGAATACATATGTATTATATTATCATCTGGTGCAACAGTCCGAGGACTTTTTCGCCCCTATGCGTGTCTCTTTCCCATTCATAGCTGTTAGGCCATTCTTTTCATTTCCAAGTAACTGTAGAATCTGGAATCCATCTTCAGGTTATCTATTCAGTATAATCGCGATCCATCTCTTATTCGTTTTCCTGGGATATATCCTTTGCATCCCGCAGCAGTCCTCCATGTTACAACATAAACTCTACCGAAAAAAAATCTGTCTTTTAATCTGGTTAAATATTTGTCGCCTTTCATCGGTCCGTTTCAAAACTACTCGGTCTGTTGTTTTAACCGTCCAGCTTATTTTCTCCATCCGCCAACCGCCCACATTTCAAATGTTTCTATCCTGTCCTCTTCTCGTTTTGTACACGTTCACGTTTCCGTTAATTTTGTATATGTTTTTTCTTTTTAATTTATTTTATTTTTATAACGATAGATTTTAATTATTTTATTTTTTAATTTGTTATTATACATAATGTTGTTTTTTTTTTGTTTTTTTTTTAATCAAAAGATTTATATTTTATTTATGGTTACCTGAAGTTCGTGTTACATTAATATTATCCAGTGTAATATTAAAGTTAAGATTTTTTGGTTTAATTAATTTTTCTTCTTTAACTTTAATTGATTATTTATATATTTAATAATATTCGGTTTTATTGTTTAGATGTTTAAATAGTATTTTAATGGATAATTTTTAGGTCATTATATTAAATTTTACAAGTAAATATTAATTGTAGGAATAAATAAAAGAGTAAATTAATTAGTTTTAGCTTTAACTGGGGCTGATTTTTTTAAAATAATTTTTTTAATTATTTTTTTAAATATTAAAATTTGTTTTTTTTCATTAGAAAGCCAATTTTTTGAGTTGATTTTTTAATGATTTAAAAAATACATTTAAATTCAAATTTAAGTTTCTTCATGGAAAAATTAAGTTATTGAAGTTGAGATGCATATATATATATATATATATATATATATATATATATATATATATATATATATATATATATATACACGTGCTGGAAATAAATAGAGATATATATGAGGTAGTATTCTATAAAATTTCCTGTAATTTACGTTCGTCGTTAAGTTTGTTTGCAAATATTGAGAGCAATATTCGAATAAACTTATATTACTTACTTTATTCGTTTTCGACACGCTTACCCCGTCAAAACCAGCCCATTTTTAAAATATTCGTCACATAATGTCCCCAGTGCGTATTAACACGCGACGTTCAACGTCCTATGCATATTACAACAAAAACGAAAGAAGAACAGATTAGAAGGATTGTGCACGAATCGATAATATTATATATATGTGTATATATATATATATATATATATATATATATATATATATATATATATATTCTTTAGATATACCTACATTTCGACAATTCAAATATATTACGGTGAAAAATAATAAGAAACAGAAATAAAAAAAAAATTAATTTAGTACGCATTGGTTCGTTTTATTATTTTAAGATACGACAGTGTGGATGTTTTATATTACATTAAAGCTAATTCCCTTTCAGTCGCAATGTCCACTATATGGTACATCAAATTTTAATACTAACACGATTATATACCTTCTGGTTGACCGTGAAATGTCTCCAATTCTAACAATATTTATATAAACACATTGAAAATCATCTAGAGTCATCTAAGATGCGGTGTTTTATAATAAACACCATGTATAAAATTACTAATTTTATGTTAAAATTTCACGTGTGACTAAAAGGGTTAAGCACTCGTGGATTTAAAATGTTTAATTGCTTAATCGGGTTATTCTGATACACAAACGTGAGCGTCTATATATATATATATATATATATATATATATATATATATATATATATATATATATATACATCTATATATATCTATATATATATATATATATATATATATATATATATATATATATATATATATATATATACATCTATATATATATATATATATATATATATATATATATATATATATATATATATATATATATATATATATATAATAACGATAATAATTATTATTATTTTTATTATTATTAAATTTTTCCTTTCCAGAACATTAATATTTTACGTTCACTTTAGATGTCTATCTTTTGTTCATCGTTCGGGTAGACTCCCTAAGTGTTATAAGACTTATCAATTACAAATTGACTGTTTTTTTTTTTTTTGTTTTTTTTTTAATTTTTTTGTATTCTTATGTAACTTTTAATTAGTTTCACAATGTATTTATTATCGAAATTAATATTAATCAAAAACATTGAATTTAATAATTATTATTACAATTATTTAATAGATCCCCCGTAGGTTCGTCGTGTGTGTTTCTTTTTTTTCTTTAGTGCTACATATGATTTCTCATGCTTTGAAATGATCGGTTTTATTTTAGCTCTGTAGATGGAATCCCCAGATTCAACACGTTGCTAGTGCTTGAGCTTAAACGCGTTTTAATTGTATTATTCTTTACACGCGATCGAAGCGAGTTTGTGCTTTTCGTGCTATGTGATTATTCTATACACCTTCGAACGACCGTGCTGTTTCTCAGATGATATCTGTAATTACTATTACTACCATTATTACGGATTTGTTTGGTTATTATGGAAGCGCCTCCAGCCGCTGGTTGGTCTGTTCCTCTCTAGATGTTTCTCGTTCAAGCGATATTTGGAATCCTATATCCTAGGTCAAATTAGGAAAAAACATCGTGAAAAATGGGAAAAACTATATGAAAATTACAGAACAAACAGCAGCTGGAGGCGCTCCCATAATAATCAATCAAATCCGTGATATTGGTAGTAGTGGTAATAATAGTTACATATTCTGACGATACAGCATTATTTGCGAGGGAACATGATCCGGTATCAGCGTCGGGAAAATTACAGTACGGTTTGAACGAATTTGAGATGTGGGCACGACAATGGAGAGTCGAAATTAACTCATTCAAGCCAGTACACGTTATATTTACAAATAGGCGGAAAACATGACCACCTGTTAATCTTAATCGTTCGATTCCGCGGAAAATAAATACCGATATACCTGAGTACGTGGTTTGATCGCCGCTTATTCTGGAAGGGACACATCAGGATCAAAGTTAAAGAAATAAAACTAAAACGGCGGAACATTAACCGGCTACTCGCCGAAACTTCTGAATTACCTCGAAAATCAAAATGAATGCTATAGAGGGAAGTTATTAATCCGGTGTGGACATACGTCATATAACTCTGAGGATGAGGAGGGGGCAGCTTCAATAGTTTATAAAATAACGAAATGATAAAATGTATTCTTAAAATTAACTGATACAGAATGTGCTAAACGACACAATCTAAAATGAACAATATAAAATTTATACATAAACACAATAGTAAGTAGATATTTTTTTAGATCACTCGATAACGATTTAACAACCGAAAAAGCTTTGTGATTTCTTATTGAGGTGGAACTTTTAATGACGCCTTGTATATGTGGTGGAGTTAACCTCTAAAACGAGCGAGCGAGTGAGCCATAGGCTTATACGCGTAGGCACATAGGCAGGGCTGTTATCCTCTCTTTCCCGCATGCTGAACTCATATAAGTGTATATTCAGTTTACACACATACTTACATACACGTACAGAAAGTATAACAGCAATGCGTCTGTCTCTCTCTCTCTCATGTACACACACACAAACATATATATATATACATGTGTGTGTACGTGTAAATAGTATATAAACAAAACAAAATCATAACGCAGTTTAATCGCTATAAAAATTTTTATTGCGAAGCTTTTCGACAATTACGTCATTATCTAGCATGCACTGTAAATGTTACATACAAATTACATGAAATATTTATATAACGAGAACTTATAATTTGATATACATATTTCACTGCCAGAGGGGTAATTTCACTTTTAGATTTATTTTTGCAATTAATATTATTTATAAAAAAAGTTTTTAAAAAACAATTCTTCTTCAAAATTGATATTAATCTCCACACGGTTCTTGTTTCGAAGTAGATTTCAGAACGAAAACATCTAAGTCATCACCACGTAAAGTTAAGCATAGTGCATTCCTTTTCTTTGGGAAGTTTTGTACCAAATCGTATAAGTGCCATTTTTGGGAAAACTTCTTTAAGTTTCAATACTTCACTGCGCCCCGAGGCACAGAGTACTTTTTTTTTTTTTTAATTAGAAAAGCGTTTATTGACTTTAGCTCCTCGTTATTTTTAAAAGTCGCTACGTTCCCTGCTTTTCGAATTATTAACATTTTGAACCTTTGACGGTAACAGTCGCATGTCGGTCAATTATGACTGAAGAGTATGGTATTGTGATAAAATATTCAACGTCGGTCATTTCTGACACTTCTAACTTTGTAACTTTATGGATTAAATGTCGAATTTTTGTTTAATAACTACAAGGATGTTTTGTAGTTTATTTGTGATGTAAATAATGACTGATACTTTATGTAAAATAATTTCGAACGCACGGAATGGTTAATATAATGATACCGAGTAACGAAAGTTTCAGACGCAAACTTTATACTTCCAAATACAAACATATAGTTAGCGTGTAATCACATTTATATATATATATATATATATATATATATATATATATATATATATATAATATTAATCACACGGGCTAGCGGTAATGGACAACGTCATTCATACACGACTGACACGGGCCTCTCAAAGTGTTAAATCTAGCAGCAAATACCCAATTAGTACACTAAAATAATAATGATAATAACTAAAAGTCGTTCGAATAGTGGCTAGAGCGCGGAATTGTTCCGTTCGTATGCGTGACATTTTAAACTCCATCCCTATATAGGAGTAATAATAAAAAGCAGGACCTTAAAATTTTTTAACGCATGCCGTATGTCTGCTGGCGAAAATGTCAATAAAATTGGAAACTACAATTATCAACCTCTACGGCACAGGTATAAAAAATATAAGACGAATTAAACATATCTTACTAGGGTAGTATTTAAAATTCAGTGATATTATAGTTTAATTTTATCTTATTTATTTTTGCATTCTTTTCTCTTTTAAATTTTATAGATTATTTAACCATTTTTATTTAAAATTTACTTACGAATTACACGTTGCCGGTTTTCAGCGGAATTTTTCACGTAAATTTCATTAAGCAATAAATGAGTTGAAAAAATTCTAGGCATCATCGTATAAAGAAAAAAATAACTGTGATGCGGATATCGAAGGAATTCGGACTGTGAACACAATGGTCGATAAAGCAGCTAAAGAATCCGCCATCCTAGCACCAGCTCCGAACCTACCAGTTTCGGCAAAAGACTTCATGGATCGAGTACGCCGTCAACTGCAGCATCAAACAGTAGCAAGATTTATATGTCTACCGCAGTTCACTACGAATCGGAAGAATGCAAGCTGGTCGTCGGAACATTCCAATAGAAAACACATTTCTTACACACGAGCATTCCTTTCTAGGCCACAGTGCACCGTTATGCTCGTCATGTAATTCTCCTATCACGTCCTTTGTACTCAGTTCACCGTATTTTGGACTTACATCTTCTCTAACCGAAATCCTACAATATTCACCATCTGCTGAATCGAAACTTATAACTTTCCTTACTTTAGCCAACCTTTTCTCCTTAATCTCTCTTGCCTTAGAAGCAGTATAAGGTACGTTAAATAAATGAATAAATTTCTATCATTTATGTATATTTAAAAAAAAAAAAAAATATTATTAAGTTTATCGATTAAAGAATTTATTATATTTCGGAACGATAGAACGGTATATTATAAGTTACTGTTTTCTTGTAAAATTTAATTAATCGAAATATATTTTTCTTCTTCTTCTTCTATTAGGAGGGTACCGAGTTCGAATAATGGCAAACCACCATGCACAACACCATATGCGCGCTAGTAACAATATAGTACACTACAGAAACACCATTGTAACGTGACAACAAAGCGATTACAATCAGTTCTCCGGGGAGGGGGGGTGTCTAGGCTAACGCCATGATTGTCTTATACGCTACTCGTACTGTACAACAAAATATGTATAGGTAAGTAGTCGCCTACCTCCGATACGGAGACTACACTTAATGATGATAATAACTAAATACAATTCGTGACGAAGGTGCTAAATATACGAGACAGGCTCGTTTCAGAAAATCAAGTCATAATATTTCGGTTGTAACGACCGAATATTCTGCCGTTCCTACTCCGAGAACGTATTTATACCCGTCTTTTTTTTATTTTTTATTTTTTTTTTTTGACATTAGGAGCCGTCAAATGTTCGTTTATATAAATTCTATAATTGGATCGGCTTTTAGCGATAAACAGCGAGACGTATTGAAATTGCGATTGCTTTGTCGTTCGCCTAGATAAAATCATTTTCCGAGATGTCCGTAAGTAACTACGTCTGTTTCTGTAATTTTTGTTACCGACTAACTCGCTAATTTTATTACAGCGACATTTTCATGCGGAAAGTACGACTCCAATTGTATGTTTCCGGTCTGGTTCACCTGTTTAAGTTGTTTTATCGGCTCGAGTGCATTTTCATATATTTCGTTACTCAAATATACAGGGATGCTTGTAGCATTTCTGAAGAAGTAATTACATTTTTTAAACGGAAACGGCTGACGGTTCGTATCGCCGTTATATTTCCGAATGTAATTCGTCGGACGGTTACTACATACGACAAATTCACTATTATCCGGAAACGTCATACATGAAATTTTTCTACTTATCGTTAACAAATAATAAAGAAAAAAAAATACCTCTTATAATATTTCGTTGGAAAATTACCGCATATCTTCCCTGTTATTTAAACCAGCGACGAGACATACCGCGATATTAAAGCCTCTATCGCGGACATACGGGATGCGGCTGTACTAAGCCGACAAATGTAAAAATTATACAGACCGCCCCCCGGAATAAAGTTCTTTGTCTGATAGAATGTAGCAAACCAGATCGTTCACCACGATCTAAACATTCCTCATATATACGTCAGGTCTTTAAGCAATATGCACACGGAGCTATGCTGCGGTGGGCTATCCAAATACACCTGAATCAGAGCTGTTGGACACGGCCGATTATATAAGACGCTTAAGAAGTAGTAATGGACCTAATCTCAGGTCGTGGTTACCGGGTATGTACCAGTGGGTCCAGTCTTCTCCTAACCTCGTTGGTCAGCTTGCGGTAAATATTATAAAAAAAAAATTATTTCAATATTTAAGTAAACAACAAGAAAGTGGTTAAAATCGATTAAATTTTTCTTAATGAAAAATCGCAAAGCTTTTTAGGCCATTATCGAGTCGATATTTAAAAAATGAAAAAATTATTAATTGTAAGATTACAATTCACACAAAAACCGAATAAAATGAAGAACACGAAATCTCGATTGTTTTATTAATACTGTTCTTCATTTTAGTCGATTTTTGCGAATTGTAATTTTAAATTAACACGGTTTTCATTTTTATACTTTTAATCTTTTTAAATATTCACTTGATAATGACGTAACAGTCGAAAAGCTTTGTGATTTTTCATCGATAAAAGTTTTAGTGCTTTTAATTTCCTTTCTGTCGTTTCTTTTAAAATAAAACTCGCTACATTTCGTATATTCTTCAAATTTCAATATTTCATTGCTACCCTCGCAAAACGTACATTATAAACGAAACCGTGTAACTATACTCGACTATGTGCATACTCGCGCGAGCGTCGATATGATGAACGAAGTAACGGAGCAGAAATTTATAACCAGTTCGTCGACATTAATCGACCTAATGTAACATCTTAAATTAACGTCCGAACATATTATGATGAGACGGCAAAAATTAAAAGAATCAAAAGTATCCAAAAATATCCCGGCCATAATTATCAAAAGGGTAAACAATTTTAAAACATATTAACCCCGTTATCGTTATGAGATTTTTTCTCACGCTAAATAATTTTATCTCTATATATTCAGTAGCGTAGCCAGGTAGTGGTTTTGGGGGTCTGACCACCCCTCGGAATCAATCTGATAATAAGAAAATATATACGAGTCGTTAAATGCCGTTTTGCATTTATTAAAGCTATTTCGTTTTTTTTTTTTATTTATTTTATTTAATTGTCGTTGTTTTTGAAGTAAATAAATAGTTTTGTAATATGAGGAGGTACTAGAAGAATTTGGTAGAAAAACGCGAAGAATAGATTTTAAATTTTAAATTTTAAATTTTAAATTTTAAATTTAGTTAAGTATTATTATGTATTATTCCTTCAAAAAATATAAAATTCATTATTTATCGTTTATTTTTCCGCGGAATTTATTGTCCTTTGTAACCACCTCTGCTCTCAATAGCATATACTGTTAGTGTGTTCCAGCTAAATATTTTTGCCGTCTATTGCTTCTAATAGAATTACATATTCGACGTCTAATAAGTATAAAAATAACTCCGGTGAGTTGGATTGCTTTGGGGTTCAGCCTACTTGAGTTTTGGTTATTTCTTTAAAGTTCAATTTAACTCGGGTTTACTGTTATATTTTTCTTTTTAGTGTGGTTCTCCAATGCGCACTTATGCGGCTGGGCAAGTGTATTAAGTAATTTGTGATAAAGGTGCAGCGAACCAGAGTACTTAATAAATAACTGTGTGAAAGTGTAGCTGAAACAGAAGAAAATCAAACAATTATATTACAAAAGTTAACTAGATGTGTGTGACAGTTCCTTGCAAAGTGTAAATAATAATAATAATAAAATATCTATATATATATAAGAGGGTTAAGGGAAAACATAGTCCCTAAAACCATCAATGATGTGTGTAATGAGTTTGTGTCTTAATAATAATAAAAAATAATATAATATAACAACAAAAGAGAGCAAAAAAAAAACAACATTAATAATATAAAAACACGCTGCCCAAACAACAAACTGTAATGGATTAACGGTTGGATTCCTCTTAATGTAATCAATAACCTAATTTAAACTTACGAAGTATAGCTTTCTTCATAAATTGGAGAACAACAACATGTTTCGGAAGAAATAGGAAAAATATCATCATGTTGCAAGTTAAAGGTGGATCTGATGGCAGAAAAGGCAGGACAATCAAACGAAACATGTTTGAAATCATCCTCAACATTAAGAGAAGTGCACACTGAAGACCCAGAAAGCTTGAACCTAAATAAACAGGAACCAAACTTACCGCGTCCAGTAGGCATTTGAGCATTATAGAAATTAACATTTAAATTCTTCGATTTTAACCTAGAAAATATATTAGGGAAAAATGCGTAATTTTTTTTTTGCCAGTAATAGAATTATCCCACCTTTCCGGCCACAGATTAACCAAATGAAGGAATACATATTTTTTGGGTTTACCGTTATAATTTAGTTTTGTTTCCAACCCCCTCTCCAATCAAGTCTGACTACGTCAATGTATATATTGGAAACCACTGAAGTATATTAGTTGTGGTGTTCATTACGTCTCAACTCAACCGTCCTGTGCACAATTCAGTATATAGTTGGTTTATTGAAATTAGTAAATTGAGTTATAAATGATGCGGAATTAAAATTTAGGATTACGCGGCCTAGCTTACTCGGTTAAAATAACATCTAATATATTTATGAATTTTC
Source organism: Coronaproctus castanopsis (assembly GCA_032883995.1). NCBI lineage: Eukaryota > Metazoa > Arthropoda > Insecta > Hemiptera > Monophlebidae > Coronaproctus > Coronaproctus castanopsis. Next base: position 90,240,755 of record CM065054.1, read on the forward strand.
ACTATTTTTATTTACGTTACGTTACGTAAATGGTCGTAATAACTATATACTCATGTTATAAATATATTATGTATACACACACATATATATATATATGTATGTATAAAGTATAAATAATGTATCACATTGCATTTTTATACATGCGGCATGTATGTATTTTTGAGCAGACAAATTTGGTTAGGATCGGGTAGGACGTTAAATAATAAACGAAATCCAATTTAGTTTCACAGAACGGATATTAGGAAAAATCGCCTTCACTCGAAATGGGAGGAGGCGCATTATTGCTAGTATTTTTTTTACTTACATACATACATACACACACTACCACTAACACCATTCCCGACGCCACCGACACTTACATCGACACTTACACACCGATACCTGCACACTCACACTCACATATATATATTATATATATATATATATGTACTCAAGCTTAAAAAAAACTGGTAACTCTTCAAGCATATGCGGAGGCTTTTGCCTCTGCGAAAATAGCAATAAAATGTTGCTGGCTACTTAGATTGTTTTTAGTTTACACGTAATACGGGTTATATAATAAACGAGCGTGTTATTGGAGGGTAAAACGCAACAAGAAGAAATCGTTTTGACGTTCATCGTCTGTTATTCACTCACATTTTGTGAACGTTTCTGGGTTTTCTACACATACACTCGTTATTTATATAGTATAAACTTTGCATCGGAACCGTAGAAGCACCGAGAAAGTTCCATTTGTCGGATTATTTGACTGTAATTCTATTTCGAGATTAACTATGCCTTCCATTCTAACACATTCGAAATGAAGAAAAATATAAATATATAAATATATATATATATATATATATATATATATATATATGTGTGTGTTTCTACAGGTTTACATATATATATATATGTATATATGTACATACACATTTAGATTTTCCAAAGCGAATTTTCAAACCTCGACGGTGCCTTTAATTGGTTTTTACTACGACGTCGACGATAACTGTTTTCTAATGTTTATACATGAAGGACAACATAAAATACCAAAATTGACTGATGTAAATAATTCAGATGGAAGTGTATGGCCCATTTAACTTTTACATCGGTCGATATTTTTTACCGTATTAAACGCTCGTTTTTAGTGTAGAACCTACATCGGCTCTTCGAAAGTTGAAGAAATGTCACGTCTGAAGAGTCGAGTGAGTAGCCCAAATAATCTGTTAGAAAATGTGGCGACCCATCAACATGGAACCCCATGTGGTGCCTTCGGATAGAACTCCGTTTTGCAGAGCTTAACTTCGTACATTTATATATATATATATATATAATGTATTCCAGAGAAGACGGACGGTTTTGCTATTTTTTGAATAACTCTCAAAATGTACTCTCTACCAAAATTTTTGAATGAGGTTTTAGTTAAAAATATTAAAACGAGAGATTAGCCTTAGAATCATTTGTGAAACATAATTATCGTTCAGACGACCGCCATTCGCAACAGTACATTCATTCGGTCTTTACAACATTTTCGAAGGCTTTTTCGAGCATATGAATTTTTGAAATTTCTTCAGAAATCCAAGTTTTCAGGTGTTCCGCATTTCGTGGACCTGTTTCGTAAACGCGACTCTTAATATATCTCCCACAAAAAAAAATCAAAAAAAAAAAAAAAATCGCCTAACTTTAAATTCTTGTCGAAGCTCTCATTGCACTGTCGTGATCGATGCACGCCGAACATAAAACGTTCCACGTAAAATGCACGCTCCTTCTTATTATAGGACGCCCCGTGATAACTGAAACTGAACAAAAACGAATCTTTCCTGTGTACACTAACCGTGGAATATACGGTTTGCATTTAAACTTCTCCATGACTACTCCAGAAGTCGTTCGATAATACAAAGCGCACTAAACTAAATTAACGGATATTCGAAAAAGCATCGATAATAAAAATATACGCATCATGTGCTGAACAGGAAATATTAGGATCGAACGCAACGCAGAAGAGGTAGCAATATGCAAAGTAGTAAGTCAAATTTGCATCTTATCCACGCTATTGTATATATATATATATTTATATATATATTTATATATATATATTTATATATATATTTATATATATATTTATATATATATATTTATACATATATTTATATATATATTTATATATATATATTTATATATATATTTATATATATATATATATATATTTATATATATATATATATATATTTATATATATATATATATATATTTATATATATATATATATTCTGAAAAAAATGTGAAATTAATAAATAACACATCGGATAGGCGTCGATACAAATTAAAAGAACTGCAACGTTTAATAGACGTCCTCGTTATAACGTGTAACCGATACCGATTATACCTGAACATACCATAAAACAAAATACACGGTGGTGATAAACAGAAGAACTTTAAAAAGCCCCCCCCCCCCGTATTACTAGAAAGCTCGTTAAAACGAAATATTGCGCTATTCTCTCGGTTTTATATTAACGAAGACGGCAGAAACTGAAGGAATTTTTTTTTTTTAGACGTGGATATCACGCTCAATATAAAACGGACTGATAAAATTGCGAAACTCAAAATAGATTGAACAAGTGCGAGGAATCAAGAAAAGAAATCAATTGTCGAAAATTGAAATAATTCGGGAACAATATACTTCACCTTTTGATGCGAGGAAAGACCGTTGGAAAAAGACGATTAGGAAAAAAGAAAATAAAACGGTCGCAACGGTACGAAGTGACCATCATCCAACCGTTCGAAAGATGTACAGGATAGAAAGAAAATTCCTTAACCCATCTTTTTGCAAATTTTGCGGCCCCGATGTCGAAAAAAACGTTGAACATTTTACGTTTCGATGCTCATAATTCTCTGATATCCATTTCAATATCAATACCATCCCTTCACAACTATATACATACATACATATATATATATATATATATTCCAAAATTACATTTTGTACACAAAGCAATGTGAACGGATGACATTGCGCTATACTGTAGTGACACGATATATAACCGCTTATGTGTGTGTGAAAAAAACTATTTTCAAATATCAAACATTACAAAAGATGGAGTAGAAAAAACTGAGGCAATACTTGTTTTAGACGACCATCAACTATAATTTTTTTTTTTATATATATACATATAATTGAAATTACTGTAAATAACGAACGAGTCAGACGGGTAAAAGGTTAAAAACAACCATAATGTGTCATAGACTCGTAAAGTCGTGCTCATATTCTACCCGATATTTTGCGGAAACTGCGGTCATAGCGCTGTGAATAAAAAATCTATATACACAACGGTTGATCAGACCCAGGTGTTGTGCTCTGTCTGGTGTTCGGCGTCCGATAGCATCTACAAACGGTGTAAAAAATCATTGCCGCACAATCCGATTGAACGTTACTCGCTGCACCGGAATATTTTCTTCGTGTTCTCAATTAGGTCTCCCCGACGTTATTTCATTTGTATACTTTATGCGTCGAAAACGTTATATATAACGAATTAATCAAAACTATCAGTAATTACCAGTTCGAAGTACGTTACACATAAACACGGTCGACTGAAGCAATTCGATTTTTACAATTAATTATATTATTATTAAGCATTTGTACGTTACTTTAACTTGTTAATAAATCTCGTATAAAACATAATTTTTTCTTTTCTTTAGTTCGGTTTTTTCTTCTGTTTTTTCCTGCGAATTAACGACGTAATAAGCGGATTATGATTTTCTGCCACCATGCAGCCGCGTCTTTTATATTATAGATAATTCGAAGAATGTGGAACGTAGTGATTTATATTAGATTCACCGTCGGAATGTTATATTAATACTGTTCGTCATTTTGCTGTTTTTTTTTTGCGAATTGTAATCTTAAATTAATATTTCTTCATTTTATACGTTTTGTCTTTTTAAATATTCGCTTGATAATGACCTAACAGAAGAAAAGCTTTGTGATTTTACATAAAGAAACATTTTTCAGCGATTTTATTTTTTATTTTATTATAAATAAGGTAGAGATATTTCGTAATTTGAAAATTTCGAAACGTACCGAATTGTGTTATAATTTCGTATAAATTTTATATTGTTCGGCTGTATCGTTTTCCACATTCATTATTGGACATTTAAAAATACTGTTTTAACGATTATTTAAGTAAAATTTTTTTTTAATATTTTGTATTTCTACAAATTTGTATAATCTTATATAATTTATTATCTTTTATATTCGCTCGATAAGCGCTTAATAGTCGAAAAGTTTATTATTCGGAGAAAGAAACAAATTTTAACACCTAACTACATAACAGGTAACAACTAGTCAATTTGAACAAGGGCATGATTTCCTGTTTTTTTTTTTTCGACTCAGTACCTTTCAAGACTTTAGTATCATGTCTCTAAATTCGTAGTAATGAGTTTTCACACCTTATGTTGTAGAAGAGTTATTTAAATAACAAAAACATCGCTACCGGTCAAGAATACCGCTTGTCTGTGTCCACAAATGTAATAATAATATCGCTTTTCATTGCCGTGTTTATAATACGCCCGTCCTAGTATAGGGATAATACTGAACTAACTCCATATAATTTTATGATACAGTCGGGAGTGGCTTTTTGGTAACACCCGATGTGAAACGGAGATTAGCAGGTATCAGCCGACAAGTCCGATTATGTATAAGTCTGGCGTACTAAAGATAGACGAATGGCACTGAGAATGGACCAAGTACAACATTGTCAATCAGAACGACTTGCAGAAAATGTTCGTCAAAAAATTAACGAAACACACTCCGTACGTGTGTATCATATGTAAGAAGCATTTATATATATATATATATATATATATATATATATATATATATATATATATATATATATATATATATATGTACGGAATTGTACAAGAGACGTTTTTGTAATGTTTAGTCTAAAAATATGCATTGAAAATACATACTTTTTAAATATTTTAATTTTTTTTACGTTTAACCAACATTAGCTAATAAACGTCTTATAATTAAAAATAATATTTAATCATCTTCCGTAGATATATATATATATATATATGAATATTCCTTAAATTATGTTTTGCAACTTCGTAAAACCTTTATATATATATATATATATATATATATATATATATATATATATATATATATATATATATATATATATATATATATATATATATATATATATATATATAATAGGATTAACACGTCAATATGATGATGCCAATAGCATTTGGGAACACACAAAGTGTGCATTAGAAAGAGCAAACGAAGCTACCGAAAATGTTAATATGGTATCTCACAGTAGAAGGAAACCATGGATCACAGAGGAAACATGGGCAACGATAAAGATGCGTAAATATATTAAAAATAAAGGAATTAATTGTGAAGGAATGGCCCAGAAATACCGTGATATTAATAAACAAGTAAAGCAACAATGCAGAAATGATAAAAATAAATTCCTGAATAACATATGTAAGGATATTGAGCAAAATAAAAACACAAATGAAGGATATGTTTAAAAAAATTAAAATAATAACGAGACGTTTCACCCCACAATAATTAGGAATAAAAAGTGAAAGCGGAGAAACACTATGTGAAGAAGATAAAATAAGATCTAGGTGGCGTCAATATTGCGAGGAACTGATGAAAGTACACGGAGAAGAAAAAGAAGCAAAGGAAATTTTCAGTAAAATAATGGAAATTGAACCCATGATACTAAAGGATGAGACGCGAAATGCGTTACAGAAACTTAAGGCATATAAGGCAGGAGGAGAGGATCGAATTGTAACAGAAATGTTCAAATACTTAGGGGACTCAACGGTAGAAATTTTACATGTCATATGCAAAAAAATATGAATTACAGGCATATGGCTAAGAGACTGGACAACGTCAATTTATGTCCCGATTCATAAAAATGGTCCTCGAGACATATGTCAAAATTACAGAACTGTAGCATTGATGTCACATGCTAGTAAAGTAATGTTGAATATTATCCTTGAGCGACTGAAACCTTATGTACTACCACAAATATCATGGCAACAAGCAGGGTTTATGCCAGGAAAAGGCACAAGGGATCAAATTCTAAATATGCGACAGATAATTGAAAAATGTCGGGAATTCAATATTACAATTTACATATGCTTTGTAGATTACGCAAAGGCGTTCGATTGTGTAAGATGGGTAAAATTATGGCAAGTTTTAGAGGAAGCTGGCGTACCACAACATTTGATAGAATTAATTAAATCACTATATAAAAACACAAGCGGAAAAGTGAAAATAAATAACAAGCTATCTGAGAAATTTCAGCTTGAAAAAGGAGTACGTCAGGGATGCATACTAAGTCCTATTTTGTTTAACATATACAATGAATGGATAATCAAAGAGACCATGAATGGATGGAAAGATGGAGTTAAAATAGGAGGAACATGCATTAACAACTTACGATACGCTGACGATACTGCCATATTTGCCTCAACTGAAGAGAATCTACAGGTTTTACTCCGGAAGTTGGAAACCATAAGCAAAGCTGCAGGCTTAACAATAAATGAAGACAAAACAAAAATAATGATTATTAATCGAAACAACTCTGATAACACCTAGCAATGGCATGACTTCCAGGTAGTTGATAAATTCGTATACTTAGGTTCAGTAATTACCAAAGATGGAGGATCGACCGATGAAATTAAAAGAAGAATAGGAACTGCAAAAAATGCATTGGCTCAACTGACAAGAGTATGGAAGAGCCATGACATAACGAAGAATACAAAAATTCGCCTCGTGGACACCTTAGTGTTTTCGGTTTTTCAGTATGCATCGGAATGCTGGACTTTAAAAAAATGGATGTCCGGCGAATAGATGCTTTTGAGATGTTCTGTTGGAGAAGGATGCTGCGGATTCCCTGGACCGAAAAGACAACAAACCTGTCGGTGTTAAAGGAAATCTGTCCAAAAATACGACTGCGAGATGTAGTAAGGCAGCGAATAGTAACTTACTTCGGTCATATCATACGTTAAAATAGTTCGGGAAAGTTAATTTTGGAGGGTATGGTCGAAGGTCGGCGAAAACAAGGAAGAACGCCTACACGATATACGGATGGAATCAAAGAATTGCTAAACATTACATCATTCCAGCAAGCGGTTCGATATGCAGAGGACCGAGACATATGGCGGACGCAGTTGCATAAAATCAAGGTTTCATAGTATCACGCTGCTCGGATCGAGCTTACGATGAAGAAGAAAAATATTAGCGAAACTCATTTTGACTTCAAATTTTTTTTTTTAATTTTTTTCTGAAATGTACACAAATGTCACGTAATCATTTTAGTACATATTAATGTATACTTTATTGTTATTGTTGTTGTTAAACACGATGCCGGTCAAAATGACCGTTTGCCTGTGTGACAACATTTTAAAAACAGTTCGTCTCTGGTTAAAGGTTAACTACTGAATCTAAATATTGTAATAATTTTAGAATTTTAAATATTCAATAAACGTTTTCTTCTATTTAATATACATATATATATATATATGTATGTATATATATATATATATATAAAAAAATACTGGTCTTTTTTTAATTCGTTATTGTTTTTTATTTATTTATTTTTTAAATGAGGATGCTTTTAGAGCCTACCCAACGTGATACTGTACGTACTAACTCATATTTCTATAATAAAAACGAAGACAACTTCTCTAGACTATGTCTGGAAATAGATGTAAGTTCTCAAGATGAAGAAGGGACAATACATTATACGGAGGACCGTCACGAGAGGCGCGCAGTAATTTAAGGTATAGTTCAGAGCGTGATAGAAGAACGAGCGTTTCGGATTAGCGCACGTTATGCAGAGGGCAGTAAGGAGTTTTTCTAAGTTGCATATCGAACGGGCGGTCCTGCAACGAGTGTTGCCCGAATCGCAATCTGCCGATAAATAGAGTTCGTTTCCGTTGAATATTTTGAAAAAAGTAAAATCACAGGGCTCTAAGAAAAGACGTTTGTAATTGATCGTACCTAGTACGGGGCGACTGCTCTATACACTCCACATATGTCTGTTCTAAAAGTTTCCTACGTTCCAACTGTAAAAAAATTTACGATGATAAGCATAGAAATTAAATAGAATATCGCATTGAGCAATTATCTAAGATCAAGTAACCAATCACCGGGGGAGGTGCACCCAGTGACAAACTCCCGATATCCCCAACCGATGCTAGGTCTAACGATTTCCGATCTCCGTAATTCATAGGAAGTGCACAGTAGGTCCGTAGCAAGTGCGTTTGGGTGGCTCTCAAGCCTTGCTATATGTGTTCTAGCGTATTATCGAATTACATCAGCTACATACTCTATCTGTAAATCTTCATATAACGTTTAGTTTGTAACATAACAAGGAGCCTTGACTGTCAGCCTGAGTATTTTGTTCTGCGTTGTCTGTATCATTTTTAGCTTTGACGGCTTCGCACAACCCTAAAAAGACTCCGAATGTCTCCAGATTGAATTTAAAATAGCTGTATATATTACAAGTTCGCTGTCCGTTAATAACAGGTTTTTTTTTTCTTGTCTATAAGCTGGTACATTTTTCAAAGAAATAATAAATGTTTAAAAATTTTACTAGTACAAAACTTTGAAACTTCTCGTTAAAATACGAGATCACGATCGCGTGAGCTGTCGTCTGAGCATAACTTTATGCCATCGAACGGTAATAAAGTTCGTCACTGCAGCCCGTTGCCGTTCAATAACGATAAATGTTTAAAGTTGGCTTAACTTTAAAGAAATAAATAATAATAACAATAACTTATAGTAACAATAATAAGAATAAAGTTTGTTAAAAATTATATATTCCTCCTACCACTTCGACTAGTTTCTTACTAACTTCAAATTTTATATATATATATATATATATATATATATATATATATATATATATATATATATATATATATATGGTATAAAAGTTTAGTAGTAATCTGACATAACTCGGCATTCTTCCTCTGGTATAGTTAGTTCGAGACGTATTCTTATAACTGGAGTGATTGTTAATAATAAAAACGAAAAAAGGAAATCATGCTACGTGTCTATCTGTCTTTTGGACGAAAAAGCAAAAAGCTTTCTAAGTCGACAAGACAGTATATTTATATATATATATATATATATATATATATATATATGTATATTTAAATATTATTAAGGCGTGGAAGGCAATGGCAAGCCACCACGCACAACACCATATGCGCGTTAGTAATATTATTATTATTATTATTATTAATATATAGTATTGATATCGGGAAAGGTGGAGAAATTACAAATAATGTTAAATGAACTAAATGAGATAGGGAAGGAAGCAGGTTTAAGCATAAATCGGGATAAAACGAAAATGTTAACCTTCGGATCTGAAACAAAAGAATTGAAATTAAATAATAAATACAAAAAGTGGAAAATACTATTTATTTAGGTCAGTTAATATCGTCGAATAAGAGTACGAGGAAAGAGGTGGAGCGAAGAATTAATATTACTGGAAGAAATATGGGTCTTTGAAATATATCATCAAGGGGCAATATAGCAGCAGAGTAAAAAGCGAAGTAATGAATGTATCTTGCCCACTCTTATATACGGATGTCAGACTTGGACTTTGTCAAGTAACACAAAAGATAAAACAAATAAAATGCAAAACGCAGATGATAGATATATAGAGCTAAAAGATAGAGTAAAGACTTATTAAATGAGATTGGGCGGGACACATAGCTAGAATTGAAAATAAAAAATGGACAAAAACAGTCATAGAATGGTGTAACTATAATAAAAGAAGACAGGGTAGGCAACAATTAAGATGACAGAATGATATAACTAAAATGTTTGAAAATAAACAATACCATTAGCTCTCGAGACCGGCTCGAATGGACCCGTTTGAGGGAGGCCTTTTCCCGGTATCAGGGCTAGATAATAATTATACGTGTTAAATTATATGTATATGTATGTATGTGTATACGTATATATGAATGTATATGTGAATATGTACATGTTAATGTATATTTACAGTATAAATAATTAGAATTATTATAGTTCACTATGGCTAATAATAATAGTAATAATATAGCACACTATAAAAAAAAAACGACATCGGTGCCGCATTGTGTCGTGATAACAAAGCGATTACAATCAGGTATTCCGGGTATGTGTGTTTATCCGTGTTAACGTCATATTACGATTGCCTTGTACAGTACTTTTACTGTACAACTAAAATATGTATAGGTAAGTAGTCGCCTACTTCCGATGCGGAGACGACGATTAATGATGATGATTTTGACAACGCATTCTGAAACATTGTACCAAATTCGTTTACTGTAGGACGTATTCAACCAGGACGAACTACGTCCAATATTTCCCGCGCTTTTTTTCGTTTTATTTTATTTTTTTCGTGTATGTGTGTATTGTAATAGAGTCCACACAACAGCTAAAAATCTGATTAACAGTGTAATAATTATTAAATAGCGCGACGATTAATTTAATTAGAAATCTCGCATATATTAAAACCTGCATTATTTACACCTCATTTACTACACGCAAACATATTCCTCGACAGATGAATAAATACGATATAAACTTTTACTTATAAAAAAGTCACGGACGCTGTTAATCTATACTAATATATAAAACGGTATTGTCCGTCTGTGATTTGCGAATATATTCATTATAATCACTGCATTTGACTATTTAAATCACACATTAACAGAAAATCTATTTTTTTTTTTAAACTTTTTGTATGTCTGTTTACATGTCTGCCTGTTCCTATTTAACTCAAAAAATATTAAAATAATAACGATGAAATTCACACAGTTTATAGTCTATATTATCGGATTCATTGTAAGCTTGGCTTTACATTGATATAATAAATAGGACAGAAATTTCAGCAATTTAAAATTTTAAAAAGTAGGAGACAGTGTTTAACAAATCGTTAAAAATTTAACAGCCACCTAAAATCGCGAAACACTGTACATCCATTCGACGGTAGACCGAAAACATCGCATCATCCGCCCGTTCCGGATTTTTCGCTTTCACTTAGTAAAATAAAGAGACAGCGATATCTCTGTCAAAGACAATCTGTAACATATCTCATCATCGATCCTTTCTAGAATAGTTGCGTTCGTGTAATAAAAGAAAGAGACAGCGATATTGTATTTAAAAAAATAATTACATAGACGAAGCCGTGGGTAACTTCTAGTACATGAATAAATGATTACATTTTTTTCTCTGTCAACCGACGATTTCCCTTCTAGGGACACGCGATTTAAATATATATATATATATATGTACATAAAGGTGAATATTAATTTAGGCATTCGACAGATTAAATTACAAAACATATGCGCGTATAAAAACAAAAGACATATACGCTTGTAACCAAAAAAAAAAAAAAAACCAAGAAACAGGAAGATATAATAACATTGAGTAAATTTATAAAAGTGAACATAATATCCTATTCAACTCGGGAGACATGTAAAAACCGATTAACGTACAGATATTATATAGAAATTTCAAAATCGAGACAGTTGCTATGCATCGTAACTTGTCAGAGTATTGTGACTACGATCTCACACGATCAAGCTGCGGTCGCGTGCGATACGCGTACAATAGAGTACTTGTAGCTGTCTTGCAAATCGTGTCCATAGGTGAACGGCCACGCTCTCTTCTACCAGACATTTCATCTGGAACGATCAGCACCTCTATATTTTCAGCTCCGATTAACGGAGTATCCTGCTGAGAACGATCTATTTTATACTTTTCGGATTGTGCCAATATCGTTTAGTACGGAGGCATTGCTTCTTTTAGCTGTCGATGGAACACTCATCATTCGACCACATTTCTAGTTTGTCTATACGTTTTCCATCGACACTGCTTAATAGCCAGGTCTTTCAACCATGTAGGAACACTATAAGAAAAAGTCGGCATTCACTGTCCGTACCTTAATAGTTTTAATAATTACGAAGCCGGTCTAGATCAAACGGTTCATTATGCTTCGTGCCAGCTGTACTCTGTGATGTATCTGATTTTTACATTCGTCGCTATTTTCCACTATAGAGCCTTTACCGATTCAATTCCATCAATTTCACCTAACGCGGGGCAGTTCTCTGGCCGATTGATGATCGTAATTATTTCAGTTTTGGCCTCCCATATCATGCACTAATTTTTACTAATCGATTTGATATGACATTTCGCTCAGGTTATTTTGCTATTAACGTTACGCCATCTGCATACCCCGGAAATTATTAATATACACGCCTCTTACTGAAATGTCTCCCTCTCAGTTTAGCGTAGCATTTACAGTGTCGATTTGGAGAGTTTACTCGGCATCCGATGATACAGATTAAATATTTTATAATTCTCTAAATTATCCGAATAGAAAGAATCCTCTGCACGATTTAGCAACTTTGTCAGAAATGAATACGAACCAATGTGCCATAATCGCATGTTAGACTTTCAACTTCATCGAGAACGAACTAGATAATTAAACTTTGCGGCAGACTTCATAATTGTCGAGTTTTTCTTTAGTACGTAACGGAAATACTTTTTTTTTTAATTATAAACGTAATTTCGCCAGGGTGATTCTTAAGCGATTGAGATGAAAGTGTTTTCGTGTGCGGAGTCGCTATCTATTGATGACACTCCCAACTACGACCCTTAGTTGCTATCTATTGATGACACTCCCAACTACGACCCTTAGTTGTTCGTTAAAACCTGAAGGGAAGATCAAGCGGATGTAACAGATTAGATGGTAGTGATTCGTTAACTGCTTCGGGATGTACAAACTACAACTGCCGCGTATCCTGTTTGCAATTTGCATACGACAATGGGACTTGTTAACACTCTACTCGCAGTCATCCCATTGAAATACTTCTTGTTTCGAACACGACTTAACCGGCAATTACGCGCACTGACACTCCCATCCTGTTCTTTACATATTTTACGCGGTATGTTTGCTGAAACTTTCGCTGATCGATGAATCTATGCAATTCTACGATACATTTACAACGCTATTACGCATACATATATATATATATATATATATACGATAAATTTGCAATTAATAATATTTACACGTCAACGTATGCACCAACGTGTATATATACATATGATAAAGATGGTCTGGATCGAATGAAAAAATGTGACGTCACTTGTAGACCAAGGAGACATTAAACACTCGTGAATAGCGTAAATCTAGGATAGTTATAAATTAAATAATATATTATTTGATTAATGTTTTGAAACTATTAATATTATTTAACTGTATTATGAGGAAAAATTTATCAATTCACTTAATTACATTTAAAAATTGCGTCTTTACAATAAACCTTATTAAAACGCGATTATTATAATAACTACGAAATAATTATATCGTCATTATATAAAATTATTGATGGAAATTACTTATTCCGTTAATGAAATCATTTAAATATTTTTTTGTCTTTATCATAAATATCATTCTCCGTTGTCTATTCTTTGTTTCCTGCTACTTAATACCTTCGGAAATGTTAATTTCGACATATTTTTTTTTTTTTTTTACTTTTATACGCTGGACTGTTAAGAAACAGTAAGTGCGTTTGCCGAGTGACCCCATAGTTCATTATAAATGTATAAGAAGAAGCGTTTGAATGCACTTCCATAGCGTCGTACAGTTGTTAGCTAATCATGGAAACTCGGTATATCACGAGGTCATCGACGTTTTAGTCTTAGCGTACGCGGTAATTGATTTTCTGCTAAGGCTGATATTAGAGCATTACTATTACTTGTTATGAAATTTTTTATATCTGGTAACCTCTGCGACAAGCGATATGTTTAGATCGCGATGAATTATTTTATTCGAAACGAACCACGGAGCATTAATTATCTTTCTTAATATTTTGGATCGTTGGATACGTTGCGTGTTTTTTACAGCAATCCCATAATTCGGATCCGTGCGGCCAAATGGGTTTTAGTAACTTGTTATATCGAAGGATTTTGCTTGTAGAATTTAATTTGGATCGATGATCAAGTAGCCGCATCAAAACAGAGTATCTCTTTCGTAGCTGTTGATTCTTGACAGTTAAATGGTATCTCCAAGTTAAACGGCTATCGAGATAGAAGCCAAGATAGCGGACACGATCGGAGCTAGGAATAATAATGGCATTATCGATAAGTATGGGATTGCACGTTCCTAAGTGTAGACATACTGGGTAGAGATAAAGATGGAAAATCGTACTTTTCTCGGGACTTATTTTTGGTGGCAGGTTTAAAAGTTCCAATTTCAAATCGCGTTCATAATCATCTTCCGTAAAACGTACGGAACGGCATATATGCGGGATTCAATTCGTCACCATTAGGTGAGTCCGTTGTTGTCTGATACAAGGGGATCTTTCGGAAATCTATGATATATATATATATATATTAATATACAAATACAAAAGCCTTTATTTCCATTATTTATAACATACCCACGTATAGTATTCTATATATTATAACCTTAATACTTATATAATAGATTATGTAGTACACTATATTTAAAACAGGAAATTTGAGCCCGTTGTCGAGCATTGGCCTCCTCCAATCAAGCATCCACATATTTCTTCCCCAATTGATTCCATTCCAGACGATTTTGAGTTTTACGCATCCAATATTTTCCTGCGTGATCCATCTTGTTTTTGGTCTTTTCCGCGGCCTTCTCTTGTCTAATGGTAACCATTCCGTGCTTGGCCCATCTGTTCGGTTTCAACCGCATTGTCCTGCCCAATTCCACTTCATTTCACGTATTATCTGTAGAGCGTCCTCCATCTTCGATCTGGATCTTAATATTTTGTTACTTATCTTATCCAACCTAGTTACCCCAACCATTTTTCTTTCCATTGCTCTTTGAGCTATTTGTATTTTTTTACACAATTTACTCGTCAATGACCATGTTTGAGCGCCATAAGTAATGATAGGGAGGACACATGTGTTAAAGATTTGTGCTTTTTTAGTACGATCTTTAAGTCCAAATATTTCTTTTAATGACCAAAATTTTTTCCAACCTAACGCTATTCTTCGGTTTACCTCTTTTTCCGTTCTATCTGCGAAGGAAACTAATTGTCCTAGATAACATCGTCTGTAACGCCTTTCCGCTAATTTTAATTTCTATTTTATCTCTCCGTTTGTAATTAAACTCGTTTTTTCAACGTTTATTTCGAGACCTTTTATTTTCGAATTAGCTTCTAGTTCCGTTAACATGCTTTTTATTCGGTTTGCATGAGATTAAAGTTACATCATCTGCAAATCGTACATTCGATATAAACGTTAATTTTTATACCCTTTTTTCCAAACTCAAATTTCTGATCCTCTAGCACAGCATTAAATAGAATTGGTGTCATCTCCTTGACGTACACCTCTTCTTAAGGGAAAATTTTCACCTTTTTTTATCCAGAATAATCTTTCCATATCCATTATCGTATATAGTTTTTATAATTATTATATATTTGGATTGTATATTTTGTTTTTCTAGAGCGCCTGATACAAACTCTCGTGATAAATTGAAATGCCTTCCGAAAATCTACAAATGCTAGGTAAATTTTTATGTTGTATTATTCGTCTGCCTTTTCTATCAGCTGATTTATGTAGATTGTCTATAGTTGAAAAATCTGATAACCTGCTTACTCTGGTTGTTGTTGGTCATCCAATACTTTATATAGCTTTGGGTAAATTATTTTTGCGAATACTTTGTACAACGATCAGGCTTAACGGTCTATAATTTTTTATGTCTTCCTTTTTACCATTTTTGTATAATACTATTATTTCCGTTGAAAGCCATTGCCCGGGTTACTCTATCTCTTCACTTAATATTAAATTAAACATGTTATTTCTCTAGCTAGAACGCTTTTTCCTCGAGTTAGTATTTCGTTTGTGATTCCATCACTAACTGGTGTTTTTTCTTTTCCCAAGTGGTTTAATGCATTTTCTATTTCCGTTACCAAGAAACAACGTCCATTTCCGTGCTTCCTATGGATATAATTCGTATGTCTTCTATCTTCGTATTATTGCACGTGGCAACTGTACGAGTTGCTGGCATTATTATTTTAATTCGAAAATCCAAACGTTAATTACAATCGTTGATATTAACAACGAAACGGTTGAATATTCGGTTCGAAAAGTTCTTGAAATAAACCATACTCGCAGTATAAAGAGGAAATATTAGGAAAATATATCCGACTGCTTACGTATAATTAAAAAAATAAAATTAAAAAAATATAATAATAATATCGTTGTATGCCAACAAACGAAATAGTAAGCGTGAAAGCTTTCAGCTAGCGCTGAATGTTAAAATACAATAGACGGCTCAGTTACGTCATCAACGATATTTCGTACTGCATAGGAATATCGTTGAATGAGACGATCTATTATTCTAATAACCTTGCTCGCAGTCTCCTAAAAATCTGTCATACACAAATCTCGTAGTATATCTTCTTTACATTTTGATTACTTCATTTAGCAGTAGCGGACGTTATTTTACATTTATTGCCGCGACTAAAAAATACCGATGATTTAAATACCGACACTGTTACTGACGCTATCTGTCTGTTATTGTAAGTACTACGACAGCAAATACTACATAGTCGTAACAATCGGATAAACTTCTATATAGAGGTAACCCCTATCGATAAATATGTTAAATTATTCTTTTTCCACTATTGTGTTCAGCTTCGTCAGGCTTTCTCGCATTTAAATGCCTCGAGCATTCGGATCTGTTTTATATTCATATTCAGTTGCTTTTAGTTAGTAGCTTACAAGTTCATCCATTCAAAACGCCGTTCTGATTAACTCACTAGTTTGATATCTCGTCAGAGCTACTGGCTACTCGTCGGAGCTAGTTAATTGCGCTTTTACAGCTTTGGTCGTATTTTGCGTTGTCATTCTCGGATTCTAGGGGAGAGAAAATCTCACATCTTTGATATCCGGTACGTAACAGCTACCACACATTGCCGAGTGCGTGGATTATAATTTGCTCCTTCTCGTTCTTTCGTTTTAAGCGCTTCTCGAAATAGTGAAATGGCTAAATAGGAAAAGTCAAATAACCTACATACGTGCAACGATAAACAACGAACGTCGAAAGTTTATATCGTGTATTTCTAAAACTTTCGACTTTTTCATTTTTTATTATTATCTCATCGCGTTGTAACCGCTGTATCTAAACTATCACATAATAATCATATTAATAATAATAATAATAATAATAGTAATAATAATGTATTTTTTAAAATTGCAATCTGGCTGATATAACCGATATGCAATTATCACGACAGGATCGGAGATATGACGCACGGAACTACTTCTCCAGTCGTTAAAATCGGCCAGGAAGATCTAAAGGTGTGCAATTAATCTACGATGTTCCTAATAAATCAACCACCAGCTGATTATGGTGATAGCCTGTTCAAGTAACCTTTACTGCTATCCGCGGAACTCTTTTTTTTTTTTTCTTTTTCTATTTAATTACAACTGGCTTCCATCTAGCAATTGGTCTAGAATGCGAAGTAACGTGTTAGGGGTTAACACTCATCAGCGTCCCCCTATGAAAACAGATTTATCCGAAATCAAGGGGCATGGTACGTTTCAATCGTCGTAATGACTGTTGTCGAGTAAGTTAATAACCAAGTTGTTCGTATGGTTTTCTAGTCGTATGAAATGCTGTTTCGCATAACGTTTTATTTCGTCTCTCTAACGTACGGTATATTAAAATCTCGATGTAAAGTTTGGACACTATATGTGTGTCCTTGGCACAACTGCATAATGCCAAGCCATACGTCCAGATTGGTATTAAGATGATTTTATATATCAATAGTTTGTTTTCAAGCGAGAGGCCGGACCAACGAGCCAATTTAACTGCCTCAGTTTCAGATCTAACTGTTTTCTCTTTTGCGTTACATGTTTGTTCCATGTTAATTTTTTACCCAAATACATGCCCAATTCATCATGCTGCGGAATTATTTTATTCTTTATTTTATTCTTTATTTTAACTGACACGATATTTACTTTACGCAGCGTAAAAGTGACTACTTGAGTACATTTGTTTTCGTTTATACGCCAACGTCTTGACCAGGTTTCCGTTTCAGTGAATGCATTTTGCAGTTTATTTGTAGCCACTGTACGATCTTTGTCTACAACCGCGGTGTCGTCTGCGAAAGTAGCAATACTAACTTCGCCACTATTGCTGTATACAGAAGATAAAGCACCGGGCCCTGTACACTGACTTGAGGCACGCCCGCAGATACAGGATAAAGATTTGATAATTCATTTCGGAATTTGACTTGGCATGTACGGTCCTCGAGATAGGATTTTAAGAGGAGATAATAGGAATGAGGAACAGCTTTTTTTAGTTTGTACAACAACCCATCATGCGAAACTTTTCGCGCACATTTGATACTTTTAGGTCTCAGATGCAAATTATCGTTTCGTATATACAAGGGTGCTATTATCCTCGATATTTTTGATTGCGATCGATGCACCATTTCGATGATACTGACGTCGTCCCTCAAAGTGATCCACTTCGGTCTTAACCTTTAACCAGGGGCGTACTGTTTTTAAAACGTAGTCACAGACAACCGGTCATTTTGACCGGCGTCTTTAAATTATTAATATATATACACACACACCTACATTTTTTAAAAAGTAATATTTTATTATACTAAAAGAATTTCGTGACACATTAAAAAAAAATCAATAAATTTCAAGCGAAATTAAAGAGTTGCGCTAAAAAAACGTACGTTAATAAAAACGTTTTATGAAATTTTAAACATAATTTATGAAATATTCATATATATATATAAGATGATTAATATATAGCGAACAAGTTTTATCACAAAGTGAAAGAGAGAAAACCCCGTGTGATTAATAAACAAATTCGATGTTTATTGAGACTGCGGCACTAACTGGTCAAATAAAAGTCTTCCACCCCTTTTTTCCGGCCATAATAAATTGGAAATCATTGAAATTATCCAAAATGTTTCTCATCCCTTCTACCGATTCTATGTTCGGGATTTATTTTTCTCGTTAGACATTGACTTAATTTCCTTTGATAATAATATTGCTAAAACTCTTCCTTCTGACGCTAACAATGCCGAATTTATGCAAACGATTAATGAAAAATTTAGCCACTATGAAATCGTATTTACAGATGGGTCGGTCGATAAAATACGTTGAAATTATACTTCGGCTTTATATTACCCGTAACATATCGAAAATATAAAGATTATCCTTTTCGGATTACTCATTTGCGGTAGAATTGTTCGCCATTTACAATGCTTTGCACCTAGTTGCGAGAAAAAAGAATATTCTAATTATCTCCGATTCGTTAAGTGCCCTATTACAATTATCTAAGCTCTCAGAACTTAAAATATCCAAGTCAAAATTTGATTGTGAGACATCGTGTTATTCAGCTTTTATAATCTAGAATAAAGTTTAAGCGAGGACCCTCCTCATTGTGGTATTACGGGAAACGAGGTGTGGTCGATGAATTAACGAGTTATAATTTATCAAGTGTCCCCCTCGCGACTAAGTGAAATTGGACTGACATGTTACCAAAGACGAAACAATTTTTACTAATGGATCTCCAACAGTATTACTGCGCCGAAAATAAAAGGAAAAAATACTTCGCTTCGGTATATACAGTTTCCAGTAAGCCGTGGTTTCAATTATACCAGAACTTTTCTAGGTATCAACTTTATTTCGACTACGTACTGGGCATAATCCTCGCATCTTGCTAAATTAGGCATAATTTCGGATGGTACATGTGTGATAAATGCCATGTTGACGAGCGTGTTAAGCATCAAATTCGGATTTATTCGTAATTTCTAAATCATAGGAACGAGCTGCTGTTTTCTAGTATTTTACAAAAGCGGCGCACATTACTAGTATTGAATTGTTTCCGATCCGTTGTCTTCTGTTACAATTGGTTTATATAATTTTATCAAACGTAGCGGCATTGAGATTTAAAATACGCTAACTAGATAAAGGTTTCAATGTGGGCAAAAAATATATATATATATATATATATATTATTTTGGCGTCTCGCATATTAGACATGTGAACGTTTTTCGTCTTGACAGTTTTGTATACTTGCTGCATTCTCAGTGCTTTATCCTTAATCTATCTTTAGTACGCGACTTATACATAATCCGACTCGTCGACTGATACCTACTAATTTCCGTTTCATTTCACATGTTACCAAAACGGCATTCCTGATTGTATCATAAAATTATATCGAGTTCTGTAGTAGGACTGGCGCATTAAGCATTAACCGACGCGATATTTCTAATAACAAATTGACACGGGTTCTCGTTCTTCTGCTGCACGAATATATACGCTGTATTTTTTTTTTTTTTATCTAAGCTGTCAACTCGTCCTTTTGTTGTAGTGTAAAAATCGATAATTTCTGGTTTTCCCCACTAATATCGTTACCTTCATTATGATGCATTGAAGAGATTTCGCTTTATTTGGTTTTGTTACATAAGTAAGCATAGTTACGTCACGGGTAAATCCAAATAGGCTCTATTTAAGAAATCACTTGTTTCATTTTGTTTTTTTAACTCGGTTTAAAACGTGAATTTTCTCTCATCGACGCTGTACTCATGTTTTCCCTTTCCTCAGTTACTTAGGCCGTTCTCTGTTCGACGCCTCATTTTGATTTTAGCTTAGTTCGGTGAAAATTGCTGCAGTGCTGCGGTGTAAGTTTCTGTTATGAAAAATTTTCTCTTCAACTCTTATTTTTTTATTTCATGTATGTCTTATTTTTCTCTTAATTTCCGTATAGTAAATCGATATTACACATTAATAACGTTTTACGTTAGTTATTAATTAAATCGTACATTTTAAGCATCATTAAAGTAATTTTTAAAAATTCGCTTATTAACGGGACAGAGTGATAAATGAATTCCACCTGATGTGTCTCTTATAAACGGCTTTTCTCGGAAATTGTCAATATTGGTGCTGTTTTTTTTTTTTACAACTTATTATCTTTTTCCGAGTAACGAAAAAAAAGAAACGGTCTCCATGTATACGCGCGTGTAATACAATTACCGCTGTCGCGTAAATAGAAATAATTTAGGACGAGTTCGTACTGTCAACATTATAAATATAAAATGAATTTCCATTGGTTGATTTTTTTCCGAATAAGACAAGAACAATGTATTTGCATATTTAAATATTTTCCGTTTACAAAAAAAGTAAAGTTACCATTCAATAGAATTTTCTGTACCGAATATATCAACGATTCTTTCCAGAAAAAATTAATACGAAATATAATCTTATAAAGTATTATTTAATTATTATTTAAATTACGCCTTATTATAAGATTGCAGGAAAAATATTTAATACAAAAAACCTGCTTATTTAAAATAACAGAGTGTGCGTACGTACACTCTTACCGTATCAACAATATACTTAAAAATATCTTAACTTATTTATTAATACTAGAACTAGAATTCGTAGCTGGCTTACTATAGAAAGATATGTTTTATACGCCTATATATCTTTTATACCTGTGTCGTAAAGCTTGGTAAGTCCCCTATAGAATTTACCATTGGAATGTCGGAATATTTACAATCGGCAAAAAATTTTTCGTTTTATCCTTAATCATTTCCTGTACGTAAGGGAATTTTAAATAACTTTTTCTCTTTTTAGTACTGGAAAAATGGTGTTACTCGAAATGAAATGAAGAAGGCCCTGTAAAAACCGTCTTTTTTCGCCGAGAATATAACTATTGTTCGTTTGTCGGTAGAATTAAATCATTTGGACGATTTAAAGGATAAGAATAAATTAAGAATGTAAACAAATTCGGTATTATCGATAATAACGGACGACATCTCTAATTTTAGTTTTCCCCCTGTTCGTATATATTATGTACGTTTATGTATACATATTTATATATATATATATATATATATATATATATATATAAATATAAATGTGTTTTCGTTGTTGTGTGTAAAAGTAAGTTCATACGTTGCTATTCATGGAACTTGATTATCGCGTGATATTAGGCTATTTTTTTCTTTTTTTTTTAGACGTGCTATCCTAATTTCTAACGATCTCGGTACGTTTTTCGATAAAAGTAATCCCCACCTACTTCATTATCGAAAGTCGAAACGAAAAATATAAACCCGCGTTATCGTTATCGGTAGGTTATCGTTAGGACGACGATATAACTGTGGATAAAGTGAAAAGATAGTTCACCATTAAATATGCGCATAACGAAGCGGCGATTATAATTAAGTTTTTCGTAACGATAATAAAATATTCATTACCAATTGGCTCCTACTTATACATTCCATCTTAC
Source organism: Coronaproctus castanopsis (assembly GCA_032883995.1). Taxonomy (NCBI): domain Eukaryota; kingdom Metazoa; phylum Arthropoda; class Insecta; order Hemiptera; family Monophlebidae; genus Coronaproctus; species Coronaproctus castanopsis. Next base: position 90,263,074 of record CM065054.1, read on the forward strand.
CAGTGGGGATGACCCTTATCGGACTTTGTTCGACTTCGGGGTATTAATATGGAGATACCACCCGCAATTCGCTGTCCTCGGACGCGATAACAGCTGTACAATATAATAAAATTCCGAAAATCGTCCGTTATAAACGGTAAGAGTAATATAATTAAGTATTTTCGTATAATCTCCAAAAGGGGTCTAACGTTTGGATTAGTTTGAGATGAATACAGAGTGACGAATTTGGCTAGGTTTAGTATATAGTCCTTAAGATAGGATAGGTCGGTAATTTTACGTGTAAATAAATTTTTTTCCTATTTCGACTTATTCAATACGCCTCGGGGAAGCACCCGTTTTGTATGGAGTTGTTTATTACGCGCTGAATTTGACACAGAAGATAATAACGAGCATGCGTAAGTTATTACCGGGGAGTTTTATAAAGAATCCACTTTATTATTATGAGAGTTCGTGAAGGATTTTCGGTTAAAGATAGGCGAAAATCGCTTTATTAGCTTTCATATTAATACTAGGTGCGATAACTAAGGCCGCGATCGAGAAACACGCACCAACAATAAAGTATTAGTCCGATCAATAGGTTTATATGAGAATTCTGTTTTAGGCGCTGTTGCATGCCTACGGCTGACAAGGATAGTTATAATTTTGTTTGGATTAATATAAATTTGCTCATACAGTTCCGTAGTTAAATCTTTTCGAAGTTTATTACTAATTGCATTGGGCCGTACGGCCGAATTTGACTTTGTGGTCTTTTTATATGTAAAAATTTCGTGATTTTTAACTATGTTTATTCGGTAATTTTAACACGTCTAAAATGATTATAACATTTACAGAATAATTAATTAAACGCGTTTTAATATTTTCTTCGTAATACCGCGCATCTAAATTAAAAGGTAACTTCCTCACCTCCACACTTATCTCTCCAAACCTACCGTTTAATGATCTTTTGTACAATATTCCAAGATACAATGAAGTATCCTTAAACATCCCTAAATATGCAATTAACATCAAAAATAAATTCTTATCATTATTTCCTCAATTTAACAAATTCATTCTTAATCCCCCCTTCTTCCAATATATACTGACCCACCACCCTGACTTTTGCAACCACTCCATATAAACTTGAAACTTACCCACCTTTCCAAGCTTTTATGCCCACCCCATATACTTCAAAACTACATTGCTCTTGAAATCTCCAAATATAAGGACGCTGTATGCTGTTTTACTGATGGCTCTAAATCGGGTAGGCGTGTGGGGTCTGCCTTCTCGGTACCCCCTGTCATTCATCGCTTTCGACTTCCTAAGTCCTGCTCCATTTTTTCAGCTGAATCCTTTGCTATATTCAAGTGTCTAGAGTTCCTGTCCATGACGCAGTCTTCTTCTAAATTCCTTATTCTTTCTGATTCACTCAATGTTTTAAAGTCTCTCCACAACCTATATACAGATAATGCACTTCTACAACGCATTCTGCTTATCCATGACTTCCTTACTAAATCTCAAGTTTCCATAGCGTTCATTTGGATTCCCAGCCACATCGGTATTCCTGGAAATGAGGCTATTGACCGAGCTGCCAGAGAGGCGTCTTTGCTTCCACACATATCCGCTCGTCTCTCTCTCTCTATAGTGACGTTAAAGCTTTCCTGAAATCTCTCGTAACTAAATCTTGGTGTCGTGCATGGAAGTCTAATGAACAAAACCACCTCCTTTTAATCAAATCTAATCCACTATCCCAACTGCCATTTCCTTTCAAAACAAGAAAGAAAAATGTTATCCTTACAAGACTCCGTATATCCCACTCAAACCTTACCCATTCCTATCTTCTTCATGGCACAGACCTCCACTCTGTCCCTTTTGCCAAATGTCTCAACTGCTCATACCCCACATACTAACATCCTGTCATGCTCTCACAACATTAAGAATCCAGCACAGCCTTCCTCCTTCTTTACCTCAACTTTTATCTGAATCTACTGACCATATTCATAATGTGTTCCTGTTCCTGGATTCACTGAGCCTCTTAAATCAGATCTAGGACCACAGTAAGCCTGTGGGCGCATATGGCCCGTTAGTGCAGCCGGCGCCCGTATAATAATAATAATAATAATAATAATAATAAATTAAATATTTTCTTACTTGTTATTTTAATTTTTTTTTTTTAATTTTTTATTGTTTTTTTATTTGCGCTCGTTTGAAAATCGCTAAATGGCCGACGATAGCGATTTTAACCGCTCTTTTGTTATTTATTCGTTAATTTTAATCTGTTTCGAAATTATTATTATGGATAAGATTTGTAATATAATTTTTTATTAAACGCGTTTTAATATTTTCTCTGTAATATCGTTAAATTGACTATTTTCTTAGATTTGATTTTTATTTATGTCCGCTTGATAATAGCTTAATGGCTAAAAAGCTTTGCGGTCTTTTTATATATACATATATATATATATATATATATACATACATACATATATATATACATATATATACATACATACATATATATATATATATACATACATATATATATATAATTCAATAATTTTAACTACTTTGTGTTTTTTTTTTTTTTTTTATTTTATTTTTAAATTTCGACATAAATTTTGGCTTATTGAAAATGAAATAACTCGAATTCATTATCGAAAACGTTTTGACGAAAATTAATAAACGTCCGAGTGTATAATATATTTTCTATCAAAATCTGAATCCCGGATACCAGACACGTTTTTGAAACAGACTCTCTAGACGGCTGTCGAAAGTATACAGCGTCACTCAGAAAAACAACACGAACTCATAAAATTGATCGTAAACAAATGTCGCCGTTGGAAAAATCAGATTTGCGTAGCTTGGATTCCAGGCCATGCGAAACTAGGCATCAACGCGCCAGCCGACAAAGCAGCTAATTTTTTCTGCTTCATGGGACCTGTCCCGAAAATTCGAAAAATTCAAGCGCTCCTCATATCCGACATTCAAAAGCAGTGGACCCGGAGAATGGAATCAAATTCGCATCGTCTTCTGATAGTCATATCCACAACGATCAGCGACCGCTATAGCCGAAAGACGAAATTAAGTAGGTTTGTCCCGTTTAGGTCATAGCTTATTTGCTGCAACATTCTGTCATTTTTTGTAACTAAAAATCCTACATATATTAATCCTCCGACCTTTATATACAAATATTCGTTCGTCCCCCCTAAACACGCCAAGTTCTCTTCCACTAATCCTTCGAAACTTACCAGATCAGAGGGACAAGGTTTGTTGCAAGAGCCAAAATTAAATAAATATCATTCTAGAACACAAGCTATCTACAAAACGTGTTAAAATTTATAATTACCGTTAGTAGTAAAAAATAGCCTAAAGAATTATAAAAAGCGTCGTAAGCCCTTGACACGATACATAAAAAATAGAAACAAGCAAACAAGTAGTAGACTGCTTTAGTCGAATACAACAACAATGTCTTGCGTACAATGTTCAGAGATCTAGTTTTAAAATAGGAAGTTTCGTTTTATTTAGAGTATTTCTTAATGTGGTAAAGCCGGTTTCGGATTTATTTTTACGTGTATTTACACATCAACATCCTCAGGCATGTGTGTAATTTATAGTGTGTTTATACTTGCATATCGTGTATCAATTAATATATTTATAAGTTGCAACATTTATATGTGTGTGTATATAGTATGCGTGTCTATATATCTTATAATTTATACGTTTCAACAAATGTAAGAAGCGAACAATATTTTACAAAGTTATGTGTGTTATATGAATGTTTTAGGTGTGTGTATGTGTGAGTTAGTTAGATTAACGTGTTGTTTCTTATGTATCAAGTCGATTATTTTATTTTTTACACGAGATATATTCATTCTTTATACGGTTGTAATAAACTCGCGATGCGGTTTCTCTCTTTATCGTGTGGGAATGCGACCTAGTTGAGCATGAATAACACCGATGTAATATATCAATTGTACTCTACCATTCGCGCAATGTTTTTGCGCATAGGTAATTAAAATACACTCTTTTCGAAAAAGACTCCCCTCTAAATCTTATCTAAAAGCTCCTTTCGCCGTGCGACTGGGCGACTGGTCCGTTGCAGTACAGAGCACGCGGTATTATATATATAAAGATCTGAATGCAGATTTAGAAGTCAGAATGATAGCAAAACGAGCTTTTCAAATGATAATTTATTCAAAGTTTAAAATCGGACGACATTTCTGAAAATGTTATCCTATCCTGTCTTGTGACAACGTAGTGAAATATTTCGAGTCGCACGAAATGCGCCGTTTGCATAATAGAAATACGAAGGTATCATTAGATGAATAATGACGAAGTCAATACGGAAAGAAAAATAATTAAGAAGAAGATAACTATTTCGGGTGTAACGCTCGATAATCGTACTAGAAAATCATGTTGGTGATGATGAATATCTTCCATCGCGTCGTTATCGTTAACCGAACGATAACACCGTTTTTAATATAACTTACCGTTATTTCGAAGTGGGTTTTTTACCGGAAACCTTTTTTAATACTTGGTAATTTCTATCGACGATCCGCTCTAGATAAATTTAAAAGGCAAAAAAAAAGAAATTGAAAAAACCTAAGGTGGAAGTTGTGAAAATTATCGGTGGTTAACAGCGCGGAAAAATAAACAAACTGAAAAGATCGTTATTTAACCGCTTCTACATTGATGGGTACGTTTGTTCCACGAGTCGGGGACGTAGCCGGAAAAAAAGTAGAACGCGCCACGGTTTTGCGTTTGTCGCACGTGAGGAGTAACGCTAATTTTCTTCGTTTCGAATTTTAATCTTACGATTAATTCATCTAGCCCGGCTAACGGTAAAATTTAGTTCTGCAGCAGAATAAATTGTGTCCAATTCGAGAAATGCGGGATCGTACGTGAATATTTTAAAATTTAATCTGCGCAAAACTAAACTTTATAGATTCCGAAATTTTCGGTTAAACAATGAAAATTAGCGCGACTAATATAATCGAAACGAGCCTCGGCGCGATAAAATTTAGCCGCCGAATTTTTCATTATCATCATAATCGTCAACCGTGGATCAGACCGTAGGCTAGTTAAATTTTCTTCTGTGTACTCCGCTTTAATTCGCTTCAGCCGGTATCACCGAATTACTGGTGTCGGAGAGCTGGACAAATTTCTCTCCCGGCAGAAATATACCTGGTTAATCGGCAGAGGTCTACTGTGCTTTCTTTTTATAGGGTCGCACTTGAAAGTGGAAATGAAGTTTACACTGTACAACACAGGGCCGCAAACTCAATTCTTCGTGCTTCTTGTGTTGGGGAGCAGTGGATCTTAGCGAGAGTTTCACTGAATGATAATTGTCGTTGACGATTTTCACACCTGAGACAGCGGTAGGTGATTAGTTTGGACAGTTGACGGCCCCGCAACTGCTCAATTGCGCCATCAGATAATCTGGCTGGAAAGCTGTCTAAACGTAAAAAGGCACTTGTCCCAAGTTTAGGTACGCCGGCTCGGGGAAGGTGAAGTTAAAGTGAAATAAAATCACTGTGTATCCAACTTTTTCTTACGTTATTCCTGGTCTTCCACGTCGCGTTTTTCCCGTTCAATTAACATCGTTCGGGATATTTTGATTGCGGCCTAATGCAGAGTCATAAGCCGTCTCTAGCGGATATTTGAAATAAACTTCTGTTTTCATTTACTCTTTCTGGTACGAGTTTTAGTTATTCTTTTTCTATATCCGACTAACTTTCCACATAGACGCCGTCAACACCGCATTTCAAAAGTTTCTAATTTCTACCGATCTCTTCGCTTCATTGTTCGTGTTTCTAATAAGTATGTATTTTCCAGCAATCATCTCTACTCCTGCTAATCAATTTCGAAACTTCTACCACGTACACCCACTAGGAAGAAGACTGCAGAGATTATTGACAAAATTCTGAAGATTCGGACTTACTTGCGCTCTGCCTCGAAGAACGACGTGGAATAAACGTATGGGAAAGCTTCCGTACTAAAGTTTGGAATTCTCAATTACCGCGAGTCTACCTTCAAAATCGACGAGAGAGATGTGCAGGTATTCCGAATAATTTGAACTAACAAAATAATCAACTTTCTAGACTGTGCAATAATGGAAATAGAAACGATATGCTAGTAAACGACAATTAGTATCGCGATTGTGTTGCAGTGTGAAAAAGATGCCAAGCAAATTCATCAAGACGACAGATTAGCTGAAATCATTTCCAGGTAGACTACAGACATCACAAATAAAGTTAGTTTGATTCGTAGTATTTTATATATATATATATATATATATATATATATATATATATATATATATATATATATATACATATAAAGTATCATTTGTCATGTAAAATTCTACTTATCGATACCGAAAAAAAAATGTTCGATTAGTAATTAACGTAAAGGAATTATTCCTTTGGAAGCTAAAACTAAACCTTGAAAAGAGTGAGGCCATCCTCTTCACTAGAAAGCGCTCGCCACCTATACCGCATATAAAAACAAGCGATCATCATGTTAAGTGGGCTAAAGAAGTTAAATACCGAGAAGTCATTATGGATGCCCGTATATCTTTCAACAAACGCGTCAATCATGCCAGAGATAACGCGCGTAAAGCTATTCGAATAATTTCGTCTATATTCAACCGGAGATCCTACCGTTATTATATACAACTATCATTCGCGGTAGGTTAACTTCTTAAGCATGTCCTGTCTAGAATTCAGTTTTCAACAGCACTTATAAGAAGAAAATGCGACTATTACAAAACCACTGTTGCCGAATCTCACTAAATGCCGACAGATAAACCGAAATTAGCGACACGCATATAATAAATTAATTCGAGCCATATCAGAAATTTTCACTAATGTCAACTACGAAAAACCTTATATATATATATATATATATATATATGTATGTATCAAGGGGCAAATGTAAGGAGAGGGCTAAGAAGGCCGGGCACACCCCTGAAATGAGAAAATAAAGAAATAGTAAAATACTGTAATATGAATTACTGTACATTCCCAAAAATTCAGCGACCTCTGCTGGAGAAAGTCTTCGAAAATCTTTTAAAGACTGAATGAATTGTTGCAAATGACGATCATCTGAACGACATTGTGTTCCTCCACAAATGATTGTTAGCTAATCTCTCGTTTTCCTATTTTTAAATGAAATTTCTTTCAAAAATTTTTTGGTAAAATAGTTTTTGAGTTAATCAGAATACAACCAAACCGCCCGTCTTCTTTGTTATTTAATTAGTTTGATACATTATAATAAAATGATTTTTTACGTTATCGAACATTCAAACTTATTGCTTTTTTGACTCTTTTAGTACGGATAAGTGTTTGCGAATGGGTCTCAGGTATAATACGAGAGGCATCTTAGCCCTCCCTCCAAATATATATTCTATATCCGCCACTGATACATACACATATATATATATATATATATATATATATATATGTGTGTGTGTGTGTGTGTGTGTGTAAATATATCATTTTTAGACAATATAGAGGTTAGAAGAAGAAACAACTTCATTGAAATAGTACGATACGCGTATAATACATGCGCAACGTATTCTTAATGTTAAGTACTTTGGCATCAAGGTCTGCTTTACAAAATTAAGTTATTACTCTCAAATACATACTTTCAGCTAATTACATCGTACCTCTCGTAGAGATATTTCAGGGTTGAGCACCAGGAAGCAGTCGCATATACGAAATAAAAGCAGGATTACCGCAGGGCTCGGTACTTGGTCCACTTCTGTATATAATATATACAGCGGACCTCCCGGTCGCATAACAGAACTTAACCGCTACGTTTGCAGATGACACAGCCATCTTGACTACGGATACAGATTCCAAAGCAGCCTCGAATAAATTCGAAAACTACTTAAACCAGATTTAAGAATGGCTTAATTAGTGGCGCATCAAAGTCAACGAGAATAAATCTCAGCATATTCGCTACGCGCAAACTTAATTGTCCTCCAGTTTCATTATACAACAAAAATCTCGGTTTCATCGTAGGCAGAAGATTGCAACGCTAAACGCAAACAGTTGAAATTTTCACAATTTTACCGGTTGATCGGACATCGATCTCGCCTATCGTCGAAGTCAAAACTACTAGCATACAAAACTGTATTAATACCAGTTTGGATCTACGAGATGGAACACAAATCCGATGACTATACAGCGATTCTAATCAAAAGCTGTGAGATGTATACCAGCAGCGCCATGTCGCAAATGAAACTATCCACACGGACACTCGCTTCCAAATTGTACCATAAGTCGCCGACAGGCGCAGCAACAACTATGCTTCGAGATTGCAACTTCATCCGAATCCACTGGCAACGGAGTTACAATACCATAGCAAAGGCATGCGACGATTGAAAATATACCAGCAGCAAGACCTAAGCGCAAGGCTCGACATAATAAAATAAAAGCTGTAAATCTCGAGAAGCGCTACCGATCAAGAGGGAATCTCAAATAAAATTCGCATATCCATGGGACAGATTGCGAATGAAATAAAATTGAAAAAAGAATAAAAAAAAATGGATATCTTAAAACTCGTTAAAGCGAACAATAATAAAATTGAAATTGTAATTGAAAATTCGTTAATTATTACGCCATCTACATCATTATATACGAAAGATACAGATATAAAATACAAATATTTCCGTAAACTTGTTCTCCAGAAAACACATTGCTAAAAATATAAACTAAGTTAATTTTATTATAAAGAAAGAACTTATATGTAAAATTGCAGGAAAAATTTAGAACACAAAAAACTTGCTCGCAAATAAAATATAAATATTAGATTATACCGGAATGTGCAAATAAAAAAAAAAAAAAAAAAACCGGCAAGAAAGACAAAGAAAATACTTTAAATCGGCGACGTACACGCGTACATATGATCACATATACACTCTCCGCCGATCACAGAATGATCTATATAGACGCTAAATGTTATAAAGATACCCTAGGCTTAATTCTACCGGTCGTTTATACCTAAAATGACCCACACGACCAGATTTAGTATGCCGTAGGTTCCCCCCCCCCGAACGTTGATCAACTTGTTCAAATCTCTTAGTAATTTACTAATCATAACCGATGATTTCGAAACGGTTGTAATTTTTTTTCGAATACATTGTCGGAAACTGACCAACAGATGTTATGGTACGAGTGTAATAACGGATGTATATAGTTAATAGATTAATCGACGATGATGACCACGATTAAAAATTAAGCGCACGGATAAGTTTTTTATATATCACTAATACTATATGCTAGTCGTACGGGTTTGCCTAGTGGCTAGAACACAGATTTCTTTACGGAACGTTTGGCGATGAAAAAATTATCGTTAGAAAATACATATATATATATATATACATTATCCTAATATTAATATCGCGTTGAAGGCAAAGGCAAACCACTACGCGCAACACGCTTGTCGCTAGTAATAATGCTACAAAAATAAGCGGGGCGCATTGTTTCCCGACAGCAAACCGATTACAATCAGTTCTCCTGCGTGTGCGCGTCGCCTCTAATGTTATATATTGTACGCTAAACAAATTCCTTGCGAGCTCAAGCTGTTATTAACATCACGCAGCTACCAGGACCTCATCTGTCCGGAAAGCTGTCTAGGTCTTAGTAACAGGTCGGCGGTGTAAACATAAATGGACTAGTCCCAAGTTGAGGTACGCCGGCTCGGGGAAGGTGGGGGCATTCCAATAGTGAAATAAATTCACCGTCTCGTACGCTAATAGCGTACAACAAAATACAAAGTGACCCGGTGACGACGGACGGTTTTGCTGTTTTTTGAATAACTCAAAAACTACTCGATCAACGAATGAAATTTCGTTCAAAAATAAGAAAACGGGAGATTAGCTTACCATCATTTGTGGAACACAATATTGTTCGGATCACCGTCATTTGCAGCAACACATTCATTCAGATTTTTATAAAATTTTCAAACACTTTTTCGAGCGTAGGTCGCTGAATTTAAATACGAGTTTTCATGCTTTCCAGATCTCGCGGACGTGTTTTGTAAACGCGGTTCTTAAGGTATCCCCCCACACACACACAAAAAAAAAAGTGATCGGTTCATGCCGAAAATAAAGTAACACGCGAAAAGGCGCCTTCCTTCTCGTTATAGAATGGCATTATAACTGAAACTAGACAAAAACGAATCTCTCCTGTGTACACTAAACGCGGAGTAGCTTGACTTGTAGCAGATAAAACTTCTTCTCTGCTAAATATATATATATATATATATATATATATATATATATATATATATATATATATATGTAGTCGCCTAGAAAAGCATTAAGTATCTAAATCTGTAATTTTAGTTTAGAAGTTAACGTACGGTAAATGAAAAAAGGCTCAACACGAAATCGGAACTAACGAATTATATTCCGGTCCGAAATTTCCCGAAAATAAAAATAAACAACCATTATTACAACCGAATACTCGCTCGCAGATATAAAATTAGGGGTGCGATTTGGAGGTGCGGGTTGTAGCGCAATAAAAATAGTATACCGTTAAAATTCGGAGTATCAAAATTTTACACTTGCCCCTCGATCGTTAACGCTCTCCGGAGTAGGTAATTAAAACCGTGCACGATTAGCAGACAAACTTAGCCGGAATAGTTGATGAAATTTATCCGATCGGAAAAGTGTACGCAGATTAAAACGAGAAAAAAAACCTCGTTCAATAGCGGTGTTCCCTATAGCATACGCGAAATTTTTCCACGCTAACGAAATACTTTTGTTTTCCATTTGACGCGAAATGTCTCAATTGTAAAAAGATGCAGACGTATTGAAAATTATCTAGAAGACTTTTCTCTAACAAGTGTCAATCGGTTTTATTATCGTGTACAAATATATACGGGCGTCGCTAGAAATTATCTTTACCCGATTGTCTCGTTTCGCTCTCTTCACATCGCATATCTAGGCTCTAATTCTTGATCAAAAATACTTAGTAGTCGCGTGAAGCGTATTATATGTATGTATTCGCATAAAAAAATAATAGTTGCTTGAAGCGTATTATGTATATATTCGCATAAATAAATAATAGTTGCTTGAAGCGTATTGAAGCAATTTAAACAAACTACCCTGTTAAAAGTTCTTATTCGCAGTGCATGTATCTACTTTAATTTAATTTTATATTTAACTAAATTTAATTCTTATTATTTTATATTGTTCGTTTTGATATAAGTAATAACTGTTTTTTGTTATTTTTGAACTGGGTATTTATATATATAATATTTATATATATATATATATAAACATGTATATATATATATAGTTTATATCGGATATAGGATAACATCCGTATTATGATTAGTTATTTATTAGCTCTTATTTAGGTATGAGTAATACCTATTGGGTTTTTTTTTTTAGATACGTTTTTTATTTATTTCTCTTTTTTTGTCCTTCTTTTTTCGCTTAAATTAATAAACGTATAAACTCATTACTCTTTATTTTATCGAAGAAGGAACTACGAAGCTTTCATCCTTTCTTCCATCGTAATAAGTTAATTCTTGCGGGCCTCTGCACTTCTGTAGGGGTGCCACTTTCATTTTATAAGTCCTTTTTATTCATAAAGGGAAGGCGTTTTTAGTGGATAGAAATACCAAACACACTGATTTCAACTCCTCTGCAGTGAATGTTTTTGTATGTGCTGCATGAATAAAAACTAAATTATCGGGTTGTCTTTTTCCCCACTTCCGATAAAAAAAAAAAAAAAAAAAGGGGTAACTAGTGGTATTTAATAAATACGTGTCCGGCGGATGATGAAGCCCAATAAAAGTTCATCTAAGTTCATCTTAGCCCTCCGGCGCGCTCGTTGTTGTAAAACGTACGAAACAGCGTCGAGTTTCAGTTATTAGCAAAAATGCGAACTGCGTTATCTCCCCGGATGTTTATCATCGCAGGTTCTTCGTATTTTCTCTTACAGTCCATGTTTCCATATAGGAGCACCGAGCACATGTAGCATTTCAGTTAGTTTTTTCTGACAAGCTTAACGTCCTGTTACGAAATAGTTTTTTATTAGTTTCATAAATATATTTCTAACTATTTCAATACGAGTTCGTATTAATTACTTTTTAATCTCTCGCTGGTGTTTAATTATTACCATTATTACTCCTATTATAATTATATGACCTGTATCGTTATTATATATCTAAAGTACTAACTGTCTATCTGAGTACCATATATGTTACACTAATATAAAATAATTACCGAATTTTCTAAATATAAGTTTAAAATATTATCCTCAATCGATCTCCTACGTGTACATTCCTAACCAGGCGGAAGCGAAATCCGAGCGTATTAGATTTAGTTTTGGTTAAACATTTTAATAGTATAATTATTCCTATTTCAATTTCATGTAAAATTCGAATTTTTCAAGAAAATTCAGCGACTTATATACTCGAAAAAGTCTTCGAGAAAATCTTGTAAAGACCGAATGAATGTATTATCGCAAATGACGGTCATTTGAACGAGATCGTGTTTCATAAATGTTTGTAAGCTAATCTTTCTTTTTTTTTCGATTGTTAAATAAAGATTTATTCAAAAAATTTGGTCGAGTAATGTTTGAGTTATTCAAAAAATAACAAAATAGTCCGTGTCTATCCGATATTACTTGAGAACAAGTAATATGGTAGACACGTTTAAATACCCGGAAGTTTGAATTTTCCATAATGTGCTGAAACGAATACGTTCTAGAATTTAAAAAATTACAAACTACTTTTCAATCGATAAAAAATGTTTCATTACCATACTAATTATTCAACTAGAGGTACACCATATATCGCAGACAGCTTGTCGGTATTATGCGGGCCACTGGCGTGCATTCCAGGTAAGCGAGGTAAGCGCCGCTTACCCAAAAATCCCAAGAAAATATTTTCTTAATCTTAACTTATAAAAGTATTAAAATAGGAAGCGATCACATTTCCGCTTATTGCTTCAACAATTGCACGGAACGCGTGGGGCTACATACAGTTGCTGGTTGACACACATATACAGTTAAAACAGAATGTTAGTATTATTACGAAGTGTTCTGTTTATCCAAATGCAGCCGCGTCATGTTAGTTGGTTACACATACACACAGAAGGATTTGTTCAATACGTGTTGCAAACGGTTCTGAAAACTGAAGAGGGGCGAGGTCTGTCAAACTGGTCGAACAGGGCAGCGATTAGAACTTCGCTTATTACTTACTACCTCCCTTCTACGGATAATTTACCAACACAAAGACATACTAGCAAACGTAAACGTGATGAAAACGTGCCTATGGTAAGCGACTGTAATATCGCTTTTCGCTGGATAGTTTAATAACTAATAACGCGGTTTTTGTGTATCTGCTGTGTGTGCTCCGATCTTTTTTGAAAGCAAAATGCGTGTTCAGGAATTGATTGAAAAACCTTTTTCGCGATTTAATTTTAATGAACAGTTAGAAATTATAAATTGTGGTAAGCCAAAACCAGAATTACCTTCTTTAAAAACTGAACAAAAAAAAGGTGGTACACCTTTTACCAGAAATTTCAGTATATCGCAATATGAAAAAATTTTGTGGTTAACTGGTTGTGAAGATGGTGGAAAATTGTTTTGTTGGCCGTGTCTATTATCTTGTACTGAAAAAGAAAAATGCGTGTGGAATGATCCTACTCAAGGGTACGATAACTTGAATAATTTGATCAATGCGGTTAAAAAACATGAATGTTCCCAGATTCATATTTTTTCCTCCATGAAGCTGAAAAAATTTGGTAAGTCACGCATAGATTTACAATTAAACGATAACGTACGAATTGAAGTGATAAAACATAATGAAGTTGTACTACAAAATAGAAACATTTTAAAAAGATTAATCGATGCAGTATGTTATCTCGGTGTTCATGAGCTTGCTTTCCGTGGTCACTCTGAAAATACTGATTCGGATAATCGTGGCAATCATGTAGACCTTCTTCAATTACTTTCTAAATATGATATAATTCTAAAAACACACCTAGAAACATCTACAACGTTCCGTGGGACCTCAAATCGTATTCAGAATGATTTAATTTCTTCGGTACACGCTGTTGTTCAAGGTAAGATAAAAGAAGAAATCAAAAACGCGAAGTACGTTGCTATATTACTGGATGAAACGTCGGACGTTTCAAATAAATCGCAGCTGTCTGTAGTTTTACGTTATATATGCAGTCACACTGCAAAAGCTCGAGAGAGATTTATTAAATTTATTTATGTTAGTGCAGATCGATCTGCTGATGGTATACTTGAGTATGTTAAAAGTATCATCGAAGAATACGATTTAGCTAAGAAACTCGTGGCGCAAACATACGATGGGGCAGCGGTGATGGCAGGACAAGTAGGAGGTTTACGCACAAAACTCCAAAAATTGTATCCGAAAGCATTATTTGTCCATTGTTTTAGTCATTCGTTGAATTTAGTTTTATCACAATCCGCTTCAAATATAAAAGAATGTAGAATTTTTTTTCAGACATTATCTGGATTGGGTGCTTTTTTTAGCAAATCAACCAAACGCGCACATGCACTTAGTGAATTTACTACTAAAAAAATGCCAAGAAACGCACCAACCAGATGGAATTTCTCTTCCAGATTGATAAACACGGTTAAAGAATATCATCATTGTTTCACTGAGTTTTTTCAAACTGTTATTGAAAATTCGGAACAGTGGGATACTGAAACCGTAATATCAGCCCATGGGTTCCTAAAATTTTTCAGCGAAGTTCGAACTTTATTCTTCATAGAAATTTTTTCCAAAATATTTGCGCTAACTGATGTCTTATACGATATTTTGCAAAAAAAACAACTAGATATTTTATGTTGTATGAAAAAAATTCAAGAAATTCAAATGGAAATCCAAAAATATAGGAACGACGCGATCTTCAAAAGCATATGGAATTATGCAAAGTCAAAAGAAAATGAAGAATTTGTTGTGAGAAAAAGATGAAAACTATCAGAACCAGAAGATGAGGAAACACACGCACGTGCACTGTTCAACGAAATCTTTGACAATGTTCTAACTCAACTGAGTGAACGTTTTGGAAATCTTGATCAATTGAAATTTTTATCGCTTCTAGATACAAGTAAATATGAAGAGTATAAAAAAAATTTCCAAACGAAATTTTTTCAAATTTAAAAGAATGCTATGGGGAGTTTTTCGACGATGTAAAGCTGAAAAATCAATTGCTCTCGGTGTATATGGATGGCGACCTTAATAAAATGAATACGCATGAATTAGTGGAAGCAATGAAGGCGTCTGAGTTCGATGAGATCTTGTCCGAAGTTTATAAATTAGGTCAATTAATATTGACAATACCTAGTACAACTGCTAGTGTAGAGAGGTCGTTTTCAGCATTGAAACGAATAAAATCATACCAGAGATCGACACAGGGACAGGAACGATTAAGTGGCTTATCTTTGATATCCATTGAAAAACCGTTGTTAAATCAGCTCCAAAATGAACCTATGAGTACGTTTTACGATCTTGTTATAACCGACTTTATTAAATTAGATCGCCGAATGGATTTTGTATTTAAATAAGTATTAAATAAACGTATTATCACGTGTTTCTTTTAAATAAATTTTCGTTTGATGTAACACTCCATATGGTCATCGCTTACCCTCTAGAAAAACTCACCGCACGCCACTGATGCGGGCACGCTTGCAGAATGGCAAAAAAAGAAACAAGAAAAGAAAAAAAAAACGTAGTGTTTAATATCTTAGGACCAAATAATGTAAATGAAGAATTATTACTCGGATAGATTAATCGATGCGATGAAGAAATAAAGCAGAAAGAACGACGTGCAACAACAAAATGGATAGACGTAGGTGTCAAAAGTCACTGAACTGAATTTAGAATAGACAATCAGGCTGTTGAAAAATCGGATGACGTGATGTGCGGTAATTAGCAGATGCGTAGAAAATCTAACAGATTGGCCAATTCGTATAGTCACTGAATAATTCAAACGATATATTTATTTAAAGACGCTCGACTTCTAGGTCATTTGCGTCTACGATACAATTCGATTTAGATAATTATAGATAACATAATTGAATGATAATATCTTCTATAATTCTACCGTATGTACATCAAAGATACTCAATTATTGTAAATAAATAATAATAATAATAATAATACACGGAAGATACTTATAGATAATTCTATAGAAAAATTAAACGGCAAATTATTATGTCTTCTATAATAATAAGTTTACGTAGTTCGCCGAATTAAAATAGAGATAAAAACAAGTCTAGAATGATTAACAATTTTCTCGTATAATTTTTTATAACAAATCGGAAAGTACACTCCAACTTCGTCGTTTCCAAGTGCGTCTTCTGTGAAGGATCTTGTTTGTTCGAATGAAAAAATCACGTTCCTCGTTCAGTTTTGGGTATACGCAGATTATTATGTTCAATGAACAAATTTTCATTCCCACAAAGCATACGTTCATTTGACAATCCGTGAGTTAATTTAGTGTGGCCGATCTCTTGTCGCCTGTTTACGCTATGCGGAGTTTCCCAATGTTCTAGTATAATTTTAATTTGTCGTAATTTGTTGTTCAATTTTGTCTCCCATAATAAATGAAAAATTTAATATTCCACCAGTATACAACTTTTACAGAATCCGCGAAAATAATATTGAAGAACAAAATTCATATAAAAAAACAAAATTAATAAACAAATATATCGATGTTAAATTTCAACAATTCAAAAAATAGACAGAACAGAAGCGGAACAGCATTTTTAGAGTATGTTTTCACAATCACCATCAAATATTTTTAAGTAATTATATTTAATTTATATTTTTAAAATTATGATATGTTAAAAATGTTTCACTCGATAATGGCGTAAATAAAGCTTTGTGTTTTTTTCTATAAGAAAATAAATATTAGTGATTTAACTAATTTTCAATTGATTTTTTGTAAAAAATCACTACATTCCACATTATATATAAAAAAAAATTAAATGTACAATTAAGATAATTTTATTTCGTTAAAATTATGTTATAAAGTTTAATAGATACAATAACGCTGTGGAAGCCAAAAAAAAAAATTCTCTATGTCGCGATTCTAGCAACTGCTTCTCTGTAACATATACATATATATATATTAGTATGGTTGAATTTAAAAACTTGCGAAAGGTAATTGTAACGTAAGGTTAAACAGCAGATAGATAGAAGAGTTTATCTAACAATATCTAATTTAATTTAAAGAACTCTAGCTACTATTCTGATAGGGGGGCGCGGGCAATTAGTATACTGCTACCATTATTACTATTATTGTTATTTTTATTGTTATTTTTAGGGACAAAGGATAGAATATGCGTTTTTGTAAATAGTTACATTCAGTGAAAAATAAACGACCGATATGCAAACACAAGAAGAATCCTCATGTTGTTTCACTGTAACATAGGATACGTATTATTGAAAGCACCATTCTGATTTAATTCGCCTCCGGTTGTAAAAATGTTCTCTTACAATGTAAAGTATGTTTATTAAACTTCCATATGGGGGGGTTATTTCTCATTTATATATATATATATATATATTATATATATATATATATATATATTATATATATATATATATATATATATATATATATATATATATATATATATATATACGTGTGTGTGTACATATATGAAACCTATCGCTACTATTATTATCCGTTACCTTGGGACATGAAAACTGCACCGATGATCATCTGTATCCGTTCGTATTATTATTTATTATTATTATTATTTTTTTAAAATCCAAACAGCTCCTGGCATTTCTCAGATTAAAGTGAATTCAGATAAAATATGGAAAAGATACGTTTATATTTCATCGTATATAATTTTCGCTAATTTAACCTTTTATATGGAAATTGTAATCCTCCTGCGATGTTTATTCATTAAAAACGTGTTAGGAAACACGAAAAATAAGGGATCTTCTGCAGAAAATAGATGTATTAGTTTTTTGTTTTTTGGTTTTTATTGTTAGCGTTCGAAAAAAAAAAAGAGTGTGGCCAGGAAAAAATATTAGGAGAAAGACGAGAAAAAAAAGAAACGTACAAAGACAAAGGAAAAAAAAGGAAACTTTATTATATAGGGAAAACGAATACGTTATACCGGTAATATCTTTTGAGAGAGAGTGTACCGGGGAAATGGAAGAGTGGCTGCTCGGTGAAGGGAAAATATAAAAACAACGGTGAAGTAACAGAGATGTAATGGGACGAGATAATAGAGTGCACGCGTCGTATATAGTCGTAGAATTTTACAAATATATACGTGCAATTAAAAAATTACAGATTGTTAGTTGGAGTTTCGAACATATCGTACGGTTCGGAAGAAATAAGTTATTTCGTGTATTCAATTCATTTAGTAATAGGGGGGGGGAAACGTATTTATTTACGGAATATCCGATTTAATCGTAGAATATATTTCATCGCTACTGAACGAGAACACACACGTCCGTTTGCCGAAAAGGTCCTTAACATTTTCAGTCACACTTCGTAAAATTTTGATTGGAATTTTTTACAGCTGCTTATTATACAATGTTATTTCCTCGGTGAACTGTAGATAACTTTCAACGTATTAATCGAAACATTTCGCGCCAATCGGAAAAAATAAAAAATTTTGATTAAAATTTCACGCGTACTATACGTAGCGCACATAGTGAGTCGAACGAATTAATTATAGTATCCGCATGACACGAAGCTACTTTTATAAGATTTAAATTTCGCAATAATAAAACTGACTAATACCCTTACACACGCTGGCTTGAAGAGAATCTCGTTCTCAAAATTCCATCCGAAACAGGCGACGATGTTACCGAAGAGATTGAATTAATCGTACATTGCAAAAAGCGGCACGGTTAAACACCCCAAAACGAAGCTGCAACTGGCGATATTAACTACCCACGCAGTATTAGAGAAAAAATTAATGCCAAAATAAAAAGTAGAAAACTGTGGAAGTTATTAAGGAATCCGACTCGTAAAAGCGATCTTAATAAAATAACCAAAAAAGAATTAAGTACATTACTGAAAATGCCATAAAAACGACACTTTAAGATCGGCTCTTTCCAACAAAAAATGACGATCATTCATTGAGCAAGACCACTAAAGCTCTTACCGCAGAAAGTAGTTCCAACCATGCGGAAACATAATGACGAATGGGCACGTAACGATCTCGAAAAGGCGAAAGTTTTCGGTTACATTTAAAGGATGTGTCTAAACCACATCCACCGGATAACGGATCTTCTATAATCAAATTTAATTAGACCTAACTGCCCCCTTTCAAATGTTCAATAAAACAATTTTTTCCATCTCAGATTAATTGGGTGATTATAGAAACTCCGATGTATGATCTGATATCACTGGAAAGATGCTTAAATTCCTACCGCGAAAGCGTATATTACTATTAGCAATCACTCTATGGTTGGCCTATTATCCATCACAATGGAAAGTGGCTCGGGTAACTGCGATACCGAAAATGCTTCGTCATATCGACCTATTGATATCGAAAGTGTTCGAAAAATCACGACATGATTACTTTCTAAGATAAAAGCACTCTTCCACATCCGTACTACACGTTACTGTCCTCATACCTGTCACATAGTTTTTTTTTTTTTAAATCAAATACGGTAGTGATCTATCAAAATTTTATCCCGTCAAGACTGGGGTTCGGCGAAGTTCAGTTTTGGGGGGGCCAATTCTTTTTCTCATATATGCGTTCGACCTTCCGATAAATACAAATGTAGAGTTAGCGGCATTTGCCGATGATACAGCATTATTTGCGATAGATATCCGCTAGCGGCGTCAGAAAAGTTACCGTGCGGTTTATATCTAGGTACGACAATGGAGGGCTAAAATTAACTCATCCAAGTGAACATGCACTACTAGGCAAAACGCATGTCCATCTGTTGATCTTAACGGTCCGATTCCACAGAAAAATAAAGTCCGAAACCCGCTTGATCGCCGCTTGACCTGGAAGGAACACATCAAGATCAAAGTTAAATAAATAAAACTTAAACTGCGGAAACTAGCTCCTGGGCAAAACTTCCAAATTACCTGTAAAATTGAAATTATCGTTATACAGGGCGGTTATTAAGCCGGTGTGGTGGCAGCATCAATATCGAATATCAAAACGGTGCAGCGATCCCAATCAAAAATACTACGGATAATAGCCACGCCCTTAGATCTTCCCCGCCGGTTTGAATGATTGGAGTGGTAGTTCGGAGTGGTCATTGCTGACATCTCCTATCCTGTCGTGAACTACTATCGCAGTTGCTTATTTAAACATGGCAGCTACGTGCAAATTTTTCATATATTTAAGACTAAAATGCCAATTGAAATATGTAAAAGACAGGTAAAACCGGCGGGGAAACGTGAAAAGGAAAAAAAATCGCATTTTACAATATTTAATAAGGAATAAAATTAAGTAATTTGTTTTTAACGCAGTCAATATTACTATTACTATGGCTATTATTATTATTATTATTAATGCGATTCAAAAAAATCTCTTTTTTTTTGTGGGCTGGCGCCATGGTATATATATGTCTAACCAGACACTACATAATGATCTCGGAATCAAATATATGACTGAAGAAATACAACAATCAGTCAGGAAACATAATATGTCGAGACTAGAGGTACATGGCAATTCCCTCTCAGCGAACTTACTGGAATAATCAATAAGCAGGCGGAGATTAAAACGAAAAAAAAAAGACTGATTTTGGTCTAGTCACTGACTCAGCAGATCTCGGATTATACTGATGAGTGTGTCCGAAACTTCATGACAATACATAAATCAAAAAAAACATCTAGTGGATGACCTCGTTAGTCAGTTCTGGATGAGAAGAAATTATAAATAAAAAAAATCCGAATAATACAATTGAAAATTCAGCAATATTCCGCGATGAACATCGATAATTATCGATGTTACGATAGTTTAAGTTCATTTAAAGATGAAAGAAATTTTGTTAAATAACGTATTCATATTACCGAAATAGGCATTCGTATATGTCAAGTAGGCTAGAGATTTTTTTCGAATATTTTGACTTGCGTCTTGGGCCTATTATTGTATCTTATTTTTATAGCTGGTGTACCTGTTGATGATATATTTTTAATAAAGATCGATGAATGTAGCAAGTAGAAAACTGCTAATCAGAACGATTTGCAGAAAATGTCGGTCGAAACATGTACGAAAAACGTTCCGTACGTGTTTAATATGCAAGACGGCTATACGTATGAAATGTATAAGACGTTTTTGTAAAGGATGTCCAGTTTAAAAGTATGCATTCGAAATACACCGTACGTTTTTACGCTAATATTACTTTTTAAATATTTTTTTTTTTTTTTTTTTACAATTAATCAACATTAGCTAATAAACGTCTTATAATTAAAAATAATATTCAATCTCTTTTTATCGATATATATACGAATATTCCTTAAATTATTTTTAAAACTTCATAAAACGTTTTTATTAATATACTTTTTTTTAGCACAACTCGTTTAATTTTTTAATTTTACTTCGTATTGTCACGAAATTATTTTAGTACAATAAAATATTACTTTTTAAAAAATTTTGGATAAATATATTAATAATTGTTAAATACGCCGGTTGAAACCGATTCTCTTTTTCATTTTCCAGTATTGATCTGTGTATCATGCAACCAATGTTGTCACGAAAGTGTTTCGTGGTCTACCACAACCTCTTTTCCCTGGATTATGTCTTATTACATCGCGTAACAGACCACCATATATATACAATTTTTAATTTTGATTTTTATTTCTCATATATATATATATATATATATATATATATATATATATATATATATATATATATATATATATATATAAATACATATACGTACAATTTTTTGAATACAGTGGTAATGGATGTCAAATTAGAAAAGGAGTAAGACAAGGATGTCCATTATCGCCTAGATTATTCAACATATATTCAGAAGAAATTATAAAAAATGCAAACACGGACAACGCCGGATTCGAAATAAATGGACGCAAAATAGAATGCATAAGCTATAGAGACGATAGAGTACTGCCGACTGGATCGATTAGAGAAATTCAGATGATGCTTAACAGGCTAAATCAAGCAGGGGGAAAATAGGGCATACGAGGGCGAATAACAATGTAGATCTAAAATTAAAAATCAGAGACGAAATGGTGGAAACAGTAAAAGAATTACGATATCTCGGCGTATTGATAACAGGGCCTCGATACAAGGAACATGACCGAAATTGTCGAATCAGCTAGAAAAAGAGAAATATAGATCAATGTTTATGCCATCTTACGACAAGAAGATTTAGCCGCGCTATTCTTATCTTCACGTTGTATTTTTCTGTGTTAAAGAGTTGTTTATATTAACTTTTGTTCGTTCCGCTGCCAGTGCTATTTAGCACTAGGCATTGTCAGTGTATTTTTCTTCTCTCTCGTTTTTGATCGTACGCGTGCGAGTTCTTATCTTTATAATGATACGCTCGCCGACCGTTTCGAGACGAAACACTACGTACGATGATAGCTGTTCATCGATACCGTCAACCAGTGCCGGAATTATCCACCAGAGCTCGAATGATCGAGCAAATGAATCAGATATTATTTTATCTAATAGCTTCACCGCTAACGTAGACGAAATGCAGTGGCAAACACAAAAGACTAAAGGCAATCTCTTAAAAGAAAGAAATACGAAGATTTCAAGATCGACGTAAATAACAGATACAAAACGTTCGATATTAATCAGGAAATTGTTAATAGTGCCGTGCATGACGCGCCGTCGCAATCGCAAATGCCACCATTTGTGTTTAATGGTCCGCTTACGGATCATAAAGACAGAACCTAATAAAATCTAATTTAAAGAACGAACTTAAAGTTAAATATAAGCATAATAAATATTATCTTTATATAGACGATTATAATAAAATTTTATACCTATTAACTAATAATAAGACAAAATTTTATACGCATATACCGAAGGATCTAAAACCAGTTAATACGTGTTGCGAGGACTTCCCGTAAATATTTCTTTAGAGGAGATTTCGGAACAGATTTCTGCAACGATTCCCGTTTTGCGGGTTGAACAAATGCCTAAGGTTAGTTCACACGATCGAAATCTGAAAATTCTTATTCCTCTTTACATTGTTTACTGTCCTTCTAACACATCATTCAGACAGATTCTTAATATTAAAGTAATATTGCTCGATACAATGGGATAAATATAGAAGCTCGAATAGGATTATCCAATGTTTTCAATGTATGTCCTTTGGTCATATCGCACTCAACTGCCATAAAGACCGTGTTTGTTCTAGATGTGGCGGCTCGCATCGTTCAAACACCTGCTCTCTACCGAATTTAAAATGCATTCATTGTAAAGGCTCACATCAGTCGAATAGTCGAGATTGTCTTGTTTTTCTTAAAATCTCCAATGCCGTTCATAATAGAAAGCTTCCCTTACCAACTAGGAGTTCTAACGCTACATCTTCAGCTACTAATAATAACACACCTGCCGTAAATATGAATTATAATTTAGAAACTAACATCGAAACTAAAACATACGCGCGAGCTGCTACCACTTACAAATTCGTCCAGTTTTAATTTAATCTCGGATATACTTCAGTTAATTAAAGATCTTAATCTACAAAAAATTTATGATTTTATTAAAGTAACGGTAAATAGACTAAAAAACGCTGGTGACATATTTAGTAAGATTGCTATCATAGCTGAAATTGTTACTGACTATTTCAACTGCGATTAATTCTCTTAGTAATTATTAATACGTTGGGATGGAACGCGGATTCCATTAAAAATAAATTCTTACAACGCGGACAGGTATTACGTGATTATAATATTCATATTGCTTGCGTCGGTGAAACCAAACTTGACCCTACTCATAAAATGAAATTCCCCGAGTACGATGTATGTAGACTTGACGCTGAGGTGGTGTAGCATTATTAATTAAAAATGATCTAATTTATTCTCCTGTGCACACACCTTATTTAAATAAAATTAAAGCCACGGGCATCTCACTACATAACTATAAGATAATTATATACTCCGTATACCTCCAAAAATCTCTAATAAAAATCTGTTTGAAGACATTCTAAAACTTGTATCATCCTATAACAAGGTGTTAATTGTGGAAGATTCCCGACACAAAGCCTGGAATTGTTATTCGAACAATTCTGCAGGAAACTGTATATTACATATGTCTGATAAATTTAATTTTCAAATAATACCTCCTAATGAGCCCGCGTAGTCTGTGGAAAACTGTAAAAATATTTAGTAACGTTGAGAAAAGATAAAAGCAAACTGCTAGCAAATATATATTATTCTATACATAATCAGAACTTACATGTGTCTTCTGCTTTCCAGAATAAAAAAAAAAAGTTTCATCTAGCGTGTATTTCAGCACTACCGCTGTAGGTATATCTCCTGGTGATTTAGCTTCTGTCAAAGAGGTGCCTTACTATATGGAGACACTTAAATGCGCGAAATCTGTTGGTATGGACGACATTTTTACGATCTTTCTTAAGAACTTGTCCCCTAAGGGAATTGTTAAATTAACTGTTATAATAAATTCTATGCTATTATTTTCTCATTTTCCTGAATCCTGGATAATATCCGAGGTTGTACCTATTCCTAAAGCCGGTAAAAATTCTTCTGACCCTAAAAACTGACGTCCTGTTTCGCTACTTAGTAATCTTGGAAAAATAGCTGAAAAACTAATTTCGCACAGGTTAAAATATTTTAGTGAAAAACTAATTTCGCACAGGTTAAAATATTTTACTGAAAAAAATAATATTCTGCTCGGGCAGCAATTTGGGTTTAGAGACAATCGCTCTACAGTTATGCAGTCAGCGAGAATTACTGATCGCATTACAGATGCTTTTAATAAAAATCTGCACACCGTACTTCTTCTCTTAGACATAGAGAAGGCGTTCGATACTACTTGGCACCTTGGTTTAATATATAAGTTTATCCAATTAAAATTCCCTAATTACATTATTAAGGATTATTTAACTAACAGAAGTTTCGTAGTAAAAATAAAACATACTGACATTTAATTCTATTCTAGCTGGTGTTCCACAGGGAAGCATTCTCGGAGGACGCTATCTATTTATCTTATTTATTAACGACATTCCTAAAATTAAAACCTTGGATATGGCTTTATACGCGGATGACACTGCCATGTATTGTTCTTCGTACCAAATAGATACTATACAAAAGAGATTAACAGAAGGTTATAACATTCATATTTTAACAAATGGAGAATTAAATTAAATTCTGAAAAAACTGAATCTATCTTATTCACTAAAAGAAGACCGCGATCTTTTGCTCCGGTCCTTATAAATAACAAAGCTACGGATTGGAAATCTCATTTTAGATATCTATATGTAATATTAGATAAAGGACTTACCTTCTCGAAACATATTGAATACGTATCAAATAAAATTCATACATCCCTATATTATATCCGGTCTTTAATAAACGTTGTCACGTTAATTCAGTTAACTAATTATTTATAAAAGTACTATTACGCCGAAAATGCTATACGCGTGTCCCGTATTATGCAAGTAGTTGTCATTTAGGTAAATTACAAAGACTTCAAAATAAGTGCTGTAGAATAATACTTAAAGCCCCTCTGTACAATAGAATTGATAGTATGCATGACAAATTATCGTATGTCGAGGATATCCAACACACAAAGAGATTTTTTGTAGGTTGTAAACTCAATCAAGATCTCAATATTAATTAATAATATTGGCGATTATAATCGTACTAGTTTGCAATTAAAATATAAACGGTACAAACATAAAAGGATAATAGTACCAGCGTTTTTTATTCTATTTTCTATTTTTATTATTACTTTATTTAGTTTTTACTATTTTATTAATAAGTATTCTTATTCTTATTTAAGAGGCCGGTATAATGTGTATTCCGGTTTTGGTGGTGGTTTTTCCTGAAATTATATTTTGTAAAAAAATTGTATAATTATCTATTTTGTTATTTGCACGTGGTATGAGATGTAATTTTTCGATACACGTAGTATACACTAAGTTTGTTGTTCATGTAAATTTAAATATTGTAAATGCATTTTTACTTATTTACTTACTTAAGAAGAAGCTACAAGATGATGATGATACAATTTTTAATTTTTTTTTTCTTAAATTTTATTCCGACATTGCGCATTACCATTATTCGATGTCGGCGCAACTTCGCGCATTAGCGGAATTTGTTGATTTTGCAGTTTATAAAATTATTTCTAACATACCAAATAAACTACATTTGTCGATTTGGATTATTAGCATTACTTTTTATAATTATCATCATTATTATTCTTCTTCTTCGGTTTGAGACCGTACCGTATCATCCCGCTACTTAGGACAGTGGTACGGACGGAAAGGTGTTAAAAATTAGATTAGTGGAAGGATGTTCGCATTTTAAAGGTAGAGGAGAAGTTTAGTTTCGGCGGCGGAGATGTGTTGTAAGATGTCGGGAAAATTTTAAGGAAGGCCAGCTGAATATGTCGAACAGGAAGTTAGGATGCGATCGGTGGTAAGGGGGAGTATTGCATGCATGACAGGTCTGTCGATCTCCGCTGGTGAACAGGAACTGGCGTGTAAGACGTGTATATAAAAGAATTATTATTATTATTATTATGATTACTATTGCTAGTATTGAAATTTAATCCCTTTAACAGAATAAACGAGGCTATTTTTCTCGATTTCGAAAAGTTCACTAATTATTTATTAATAATATTATCGTCCTTCATTCTTTCGTGTCCGTTGGCTTTCGTTATCGTAGTGAAGTCATCCTTTGTCGAATATAACAAAAGATAGAAGTAGAGCAATACTCAGCCAGGGTTTTGTACTAAAGCTACAATCTCGAAAGTACCTTCCGTAAACAAGCCCCCCCCCCACCAAGAGAATACTTCGTGATTATACGGAAACGTGCGTATAGAAGTTAAATAAGATGAAAAAAAAAAAAAAAAAGTCAAAAATATCAAAGTTCCGAATTACGCGCTTCGTCGAATAATATATAATAATAATGACAAATGATGATGATAATAATAATAATAATAATAATAATAATAATGGATGATGATGATAACCTTAGTAATAGGAATAATAGTAGTTTTTTGTTGTTGTTTTTTTGTCGTTATCATGTACCTACTGCCATGGGCAAATAATAATAATAATAATAATAATAATAATAGTAAAAGATGATGAACGCAATAAGCTTTATAAAGTTTATAATTATGAAAGCAGTAGCTCGTTTGTTCATCCGTTGTCAATTTCGTCAGCGTCATCATTATAAATTTCACATAGAACGAATACCAGAAAACTTTTATCCGCGAATATATATGCGGATGTGTGTGTTCTTATATATATAATATATGTATATATGCGTGTGTACTCACGCGTCTATAAATAACCAGGAGGTACTAATTAAAAGTAGTAAAAGTATCGTTCGCGTCGTCGTTACACGCAGTAGTTGATATCACGAAACTGTAAGGATTTATCCTTGAAATCCTAACCCACGTCAAACGCGAAGGTGGTAATTTCTCGGGAATTTATTAACGACTTTCTATCGCTTTCCCGTGTGTACCGCGAAACGCCTCTAGCAAGTGCGGAATTTTATTTCGTTAGAGTACACTTAAATCTTTCCACCATCGGAAGCGCGGTATTTAATTGAAATTTTCCTTATTTACTTTATGGCAGATACGTACATATGGCGTGGCAGAGATACGTGCGTTTTTTAAATAAAATTATAACGCGCTCTCTCTCGTCGAGTTATGCTAAAACGCCGAAGAGATGCTCCTCGAGTATGGCGAGATATATCTATATATATATATATATATATATATATGTATATATATATTACGGTAGTTTACAAATTTTTTGCGATACCAACTGCGTAGAGAGATGTACAGCCGTCAGTATAAATATGTGTACGATCTTGCCAATGACACTACAGTAAAGTGTCAGAGTTTGGTTAGTGTATCGTCATTATTAAATGTACCGTAGGATATACATATTTATATATATATATATATATATATATATATATATATATATATATATATTCTTTCTCTTTCGGGTATTGCTTAATCATCATGTATGAATTCCACTATATGATAGGAGTTCCGATCTCTTGACGCTTTGTCATCTTGTTTCCTATACAAGAAATTACAATTCCAAGCAACTATTTGTATAGCGGTATGAATAGTGTTGGTAGAAAAATTACGTTAATATATAAATAATTTTGCATTAGTACATCGATTATTATTATTATTTTGTAGAACACATCATTATTTACATTTATTTTAAGTTAATTTATAATAATTTTTCCCACGTTCAGAAGTTTAGATACATTTAAATCTTTAACTAGATTAAGTATTGTAGAGAATTCTGAAGGCTCATTTGTTTCTGATCTCTGAATTGAAGGTTGCGCTTGTGAAGTAAAGGAACTATTTCTGTCAACTGCTTGCGCATAAGAGGTTGGTGGAAATGATTTTGGAATCAGGTTGTGAAGTATTTCGATCGAGATTTATTAGAAATAGAGAGCTGAACCTTTTGATAAATTTTACATTGGTCCGAGTTTGTTGTATGTTTGCACATTTGTAAGCTCGGGGTAAACAGAGCTAATACGGTTAAGACCGCACTTTACACACCGAAGTGGCGTGAAACAATTGTCAGAAACATGTCTAAATCTTTGACATTTGAAACGTAATAGCCCCAAAATCGTAAAACTTATTAAATTAGATTATACACTAAAAGTCATATAAATTCATCATAAACTATCTCTCAAAAAAATATTTAAACTATCTAACTACTTTAGCGCGAAGTAAATTATTAAACTATAAAAATTACAGATGCCAACAATCGGTTAAAAATTTATCTACTCGAGATAAGAGTCTTTGGAAAGTAAGAAAAAAATATACTAAAACCCGCGCTGCACTTACTCCACTTTTGGACACTTTCCATAACTGTTATTTATACACCGATACTTCTAAAAGGCTGAATTACTACTCGCTAACTACTATTACAAAGTTCATTCTCAAAACTCTCATATTCTAATTATAAAGTTAATAAAGTTAAATCAACTGTAAAAAATTATTGTCGCAATACACCTCAAACTCATACCCGCAAACAGGTCACTCCTTTTGAAATACAAAAAAAAAAAAAAAAACAAGTCCAATCATTCAACTGGCATTGATAATTTATCCGATATAATCCTTAAAAATTTACCGCCGAAAGGAATTATCGAACTTACATAATCGATGGTATGTTCAAGTTTGGTTATACTTTTTCGCAACAATGAAAAGTCTCCGAGATTATCCCACTTCCTAAGCCTGGTAAAAATTCTTCTCGTATTGAAAATGTGCGTCCCGTCAGCCTACTTAGCAACCTAAGCAAGGTAGCGGATAGGGTTATTCATCACAGGCTTAAAACTCACACAGACAAAAAATTGCTCATTTCATACGAACAGTTTGATTTCAAGTTCAATCACCCTACAACTTGTCAAATTGCAAGAATATGCGAACATATTTCTGATGATTACAACCGTAATAAGCATACAGGTATGTTACTAGCCTTCGACACAACGTGACACGATGATATTATCTATAAAATGATTGAAACAAAATTTCCAGACTAATTACTCTAATTAAAAGTTATCTGAACATTCGCTATATGCATTTCTAGTGAATACTCCACTATGAAAACCTGCACGGCTGGTATCCCACAAGGAAGTCGGTCGATTCACTTTATTCTTATACGACTTTCTTAAATTATCTTCATCTAACTCCGTCTTATTTGCGGACGATACTGCATTATAGTTCATTCAGGCTCAATGCAATTAGTAATAAACTTCAAACGGATTTAAACCGCACGTTACGCTATTTTAAGAACCGGCAAATTAATATTAATCCAGACAAAACTAAAGCTAAATCCTTTTTAGTTGTAGGCATTCAATAACAGAATTCTCATAGAGAATAAACCCATTTAATTGGACTAATGCAATTATCTTGGTATCTTTCTCGATCGTCGCCTAAATTTTAATCGGCGCTTATCTCGTATTAATATTAAAGCGAATAAAGCAATTCATCTATCCCATCTTTAAATCCTTCCTGAATTCTCGTAATAAAATGATTCTTTATAAAACTCTTGTACGCCCGGTAATAACTTACGCGTACATGTTGTTCTATCTTAAATTCTGCATATACTACAAACTATACGAAAAACATTTCGATGCATATTAAATAAGTCAAAATACCAGAGAAAATCTCATTTATGCCTGAAACTACTAATCTATCCTAAGGATTACATATATTAAACCTGCTAAATTCTTCACATCACACACTGTAATCCACACATTAGGCCTATATTACGATTCTCAAGGCGACTAAAAACTATACGAAATATAAGACGTTTAAAACACAACCTATTATAAATTACTGATGAATTAATTTTACTAACTATATAGTTCTATCTCTATATTAGAATCGGAGTTAAATCATCGTGTATATATAGTAAATTATAATTAAATTACTTTATACAGGTTTTATTGGTATCTTTTTCCCCGCGTTAATTTTCATTATTTAATATAAAATAACGAGATGGCATATTATTATTATTATTATAGCAGCTTGAGGTATTTTTTTTTTTTCTACCGTAGTAATCATTATATTATTTTGTAAATTTTTACTATGAAAATATACCCCCCGTTGTTTTGTTTTGTCGTCATTCTATAATAGTTAACGTCAATATGATAACTGAAAGTTAGTCCATAGAAAATAACAAATTAGACTACCATTATGACTAAATAAACGTTTGTTTATTGTTTGTGACTCTATATACGTCTATATGTTGGAAAGCACTAGATTTTGGTATATACTTACAACTAATGAAACGACGTCGAACGTGAAGTGGGAGAATTCACATTCAATTTCTAAACCAGTCACTGGGCAGGATAGCGTAGCTCTCAAATGAGACGTGGTATTTTGTAGAATGCGCTGCTTATTTAACCAGTTGTAATTTTATCGTAAAGGAAGATGCCATGATCCGTAAATGCTTGTGTATAGCAAGTATTTAAACGGTATCAGCTACAACTTTCGAAAGGATGCGTAGTAGTAACCTTTATAATGTTTATCTAAATAACATTACGATTCGATCAGGATGATAGTTTATTCCGCCACCGCGCATATTGGATGGAAAGATTCTATTATTTTCCCGCCACGATTGCAAGCTCAAAATTATTCTTTCAAGTATCTTTCATATAACGCCAATGACATAGGTCGGTACGATGAGGCAGATGACGGAGTTTTTGTCTGTATCTTAACCGCGATTACTCTAAAATCTTTCCAACATTGTGGGAAAACAGAATGTTCGAGAAAGTAACTAAATCAACTTTCCCTTCGATCGTTATTTTGCATGTTAGAAAATGATTAACTTCAATAATGCGGTTACTGTGATATAATTGGAAAAGCATCAGGCCTCAATTTTATTATGCGTACATAGTTAGGACACACACACACTGTCAATTAAATGTCAGTCGGGATTGTCACAATAAATGGGAAAAATACAGTCAGCCACTGAACTGTTTAATGCGGTTCTTCGTTTGAAAAGTGTTTCCGTTAAATTGAAAAAAAAAAAAAAAAAAAAACATGCCGTTTTCTTACATTGTAACAGAAATTTTTTCATTGCAGCTTGCCGATGCTTGAAAGCGAATTAATCGAATTTAATCGTCGAAATTTACATAAGATCGCGTTTATATACTTAAGTTTTGCACTCCTTTGACCATACAATGTTTCACATAGTAAGGAATTTTTACCCCAAAACATATCGATAAGGCATTCGCATTAACTAAATTATTAATTAGTAATAATCCATTATTCCGCGATGTGACAGCGTCCGCACATAATGTGTCTGAGGCAGGTGAGAATCGGGGGGCAAATATTCATTCACTATTTTCCAACTATAGAGAGTACTATAATATATGTCGGTGGTAATAGGTGTACTCAACTATGTGAGAAAGTAACGCCGATTGAAAGATAAATACATCCCAGTGTGTACTTCAAGGAGCAAGAAGGATGGATCGCAGCAGATAATGAGATAATATCGGAGTATTGATAATATTCGGACGTCGTTGTAAGTGACGGGTCATAATAGCTAAATAACGTTTACGATTGATTTACACGTACGATTTTCATGAGCGCATTTCGATGCAGTCTGACGTCCATTAGAACCCCTTACAAAGAAAAACGTCAGAATTACTGGATAATTTGTTTAAAACATTACTTAATGAACGACGATTAAATCGTGTTTTCAGCGAATAGTAAGATTAAGACGAGATGAAATAAATAACCGGTTCATTGAACTTAACACACTAGCACCCATAGAATGGAAATGAAACATATGTATGGATGAAATTGATGAGTTGTTGGTTGTGTATAAAGTGATTACCATCAAGAATTGTAGCACTAACGATTTGATCGGTCATCTCTGTGACAATGAAAACCTGGACGGTTGAAAAGCTTATATGGAGACATGTTTCAGACGATAGAATAATGTAAAAGTGATTAAATTTCACGAATGATTCCAAGTTGTCATTGTTGGTTACTATTGACGATTCCATTTTATAAATTTTAAATTTCGTCAGTGGTAATCATTCGGATCACTCGATCCTGTGTATATAACTTAATTAAGGTCGATTCGAAGAAATAATACTAAGAGAGAAAGGGAATACGAACGGTAATATATGTTTATCTAATAAAATTTTAATATTTTCAGAATCCCCAGAATGACTGCCTCCGAATTTTCACACTACAAACCTCATTCCTCTCCAATAATACTGAAAATTCGCAACCCTTCATCGGGAATTTTGATGTCTCTAGTGAATTTATTACGGCTTTCCGGTCACACTGGAATCTGCGGTAATTTTCTCGCTGACTATTACGCCCACTCTCCTTCCCTCTTGGACTACTGCACATTTATCGTCTCTCCGTTGTTAAAACTGTCCACAAGGATAACCCTTATAATGGCTTACACTATAAATTGATTCAGGCTGATCTTCCAAGTTAACCTTGATTTTACAATATGTCAATTAACCAAATTCGACCGTTCATAATCGCCATATGCAGACTACGATTCAGGAAAAATCGTCTGCCTTCTTCACTATTTCGAATGAACCTTACTATCACACGCTGCTGCTCACACCCTGTAGATACCGACCTCATTGCCGACGCAGATTACATATTTTTCGGATGTTCTCATTATCTCTCTTCCCGTAACACTTTATATAATCATTTTTTTTTTTTTTAATTTATATTTTTAATTACAACTGGCCAGGCAGCCATCCAGCAATTGGACTGAAACGCGAAGTAATATGTTAGGGGTTAGCATCCAATGATGGACCCCACTGAGAAATTAGGCTAGATCAAACGGTCGTCTACGTTTTAACCTGCGAACATCTAGACTAGTGTCAAGTAGACTGATCGCCAGTACGTTTGTGTGTGTCTCCAAACGACTTACATATCGATCAACAGCACGTTTAACCTCATCTTTTACATATGGGATGTTTAAGTCTCGATGCAATGTATGGTTCGATACGTACCAAGGTGGGGAAACAATGAGTCTTATGGCCTTGTTCTGAAATCGCTGAATTCTATTTACATGTACATCTTTTGCGCAACCCCACAACATTAAACCATACGTCCAAATAGGCTTTAAGACTATTTTCGAAAATCTTCCCAATTTGTATATTTATTGTGTAGAGAGGGAGAAGTTTCTTGGTTTATTAAGCCTGTACTCGCGGTTAAAATTACGGCACTGTGATCAGAGCATAAATCAAAATTGGAATCGGCATTTACGTTCAACATTGAAATTCCGTTAGTTATGAAAAAATCTAAAGCATCAGGACGTTTGTTTAAGTCTGTGGGCCAATATGTTGGTGCACCTGACGCCACACAACCGAAATTTTTGTTTAAAATTATCTTATTTAATAGTTTTCCCCTAGGGTTAGAAAATCGTGAACCCCACCTTATATTTTTCGCGTTCCAGTCATCGCCAGAGATGAACCTATGGCCTAGAATAGTAAAGTATTCACATAAATTATGTTCATTAAATCTGTGGTTTGGAGGACAATACACTGCTGAGACTGCAATTTTACCATTCAATGAATATGTCATTATATTTGTTGCCTGAATTTCTTTAGTGGATATATTTTTTAGTTCGTAGTGTTTTATTGTACTTTTAATAACAACAGCGCTGCCACCGTGCGCCTTATGGTCAGGTCTCGTAGTTTTGTAGACGTTATAATTTTTAATACTGAAATACGTTTTATCTGTGAAATGCGTTTCAGATAGTAGCAATATGTCGATTTTCTCAAGAGTAAGGAACATCTCTATTTCCAACTTATTTTGAAATGCACCATTGGCATTCCACGTGGCTATCCGCAACGACGTCATTGTTAATTAATTAATTTATTTGTTAATGCTGTGAGCAGGTTTAGTACGACTGTATTTTGCTGCATAAGCTGGTTGAACATTGATTTAAATTCATTTAAAAAAGTTGTTATGATACTTTTAAAGTCAGTATTGTTCTCTCGATGGTTATTAAATGAACCGTTCACGTTATTATTAACATTATAGCCTGGTGAAGGTTCGTTATTATTGATAAGAGAGTTAATTGCATCAGTTTTGTTTCTTGTTATTTCAGCGTACGACACTATTGGATTGGTTGAACTTTGGTTGTTTCTTTTCTCTGATATTAAATCCTTATCTATTCCTTTCCCCATAAACTTGTCGTTCTTACTCTTACTGTTCGTAACGTACATATTTATATTTGTTTATATTCATTTGCGAATGTAACTCAGCGGTATAACTACTGTATTATAATCTAACGTATTTACAATTATGGGTAAATCTTGCGGAAGCCCGTAATAATAATAAAAAACTTCAGAAGACTCTCTTTCTCATAGAAAAGTAAATGTTGAGGAGGTGATGTAAGATTCTCGCAATGGCGTTTACCGGGCGAACGAGTTTCGTTAGTGAGAGATTGGAATCTGTACAAGATTATAACCGATCAAAAAGTAATTGAGCGAAATAAAACGAAATTTCAAAACGAACGAACGTCGGTACGTAAGCGGTGCGTTAGTGCTGGCGTCGGTGAATTCTTTCAGTTTAAGCTTACTCTTGTGTTTATGTGTGTGTACGTGTTTGTGTATATGTGTGTGTATGTGATGTTGGTCGTATGAACTTATCGGCTTTGTAATCGACTTCCTCCAGTCTAGAATATTTCGAAGTACCCACCTATTGGCGGAGCAGGTAAACAAAGAATATTACTTACACGCAATTTAACAAATTCCAATCGGCCAAGACGAAGTACAATTTTCATTTTATAGGAAGGTTTTACGTCTGATGCACACACCACGCACACTCATACACACACACACACACACACACGAGTGGAAAAAAATTCATCGTTTGTGTTAAATTAATTGTTCAGAGGTCATTTCATTTACTCTTTTCTATTTTGTTTTTCTTTTTCGTTTTTGTTTCCTCTTTTGTTCGCATACTAGACTTAATATCAGATGAGCGTCGATAGAAGCGGTGGGGAAGTCTCTCTCGATACATGGCGAAAGGAAAATAAAGTGCGGGTTCGACTGTTATTATTATTGTTATAAACTAAATAATACCTGCCCTGATTCTGATACTATATCTAAAAGTAAATGCATACCACTCTATTGTTTGTACAAACTCTTGAATTATGTATATAAAAGCAAGTCAGCACTCAACTACGGTTTCGACGATGGTATCACTAGGGCTGCGAGAGAAAAGAGATCACGCATTCCAAATTTCCGTAAGCACGTTACAGAATTCAGTCGCTCTGTGTCGGAACCGTTTCACTTTTATCCGACCTTATCAAGATTGACTTTAAATATATATATTACTCTGTACCTTTTCGTATCCGGAGCTCTAACCGGAATCGGGCACGTCCAAAAGTAGTGTATAGTGAAATAACCAGTAGATATATCTGCTAGCTGCGAATAAGCGATAAACAGTCGCGAACCAACAGCGACTACTCGTGGAAAGTCTCTTGCAGACGATTACGAGGATGCAGATGGACAGCTTGAGGAATTGTCTATTAAATGTCTGAAAATTTCCAACGACTATCTTACTCCCTTAGCGAGTTTTGGCCGCTGTCAAAGCCTTCCACCGCTACCTTCATGTGTTTGTCTAGTGTACTATATTATTATTAGAATTTCAACGACTACCTTACTCCCTAAACGAGTTTTAGCCACTGTCGAAGCCTTACACCGCTACCTCTATGTGTTTTTTCTAGTGTTCTATATTGTTACTAGTGCGCATGTTGTGCATGTTGGTTTGCCATTGCCTTCCACGCGATAATAATATTCGGGGGATTATTTATAATATTTCTATTTTCTGATGATAATTTTTGCCTGCCGATCTTATTTTAACTCGGTACCTTCCGTACGGAAGTCCATGTTCTAGCCACTAGGCTATCCCCGACAACTTAGCGGAAACCGTCATTGAATATATCAGCTGTGAATTAGCGGAAACCGTCATTGAATATATCAGCTGTGAATAATGTCATACTAGACATTAATGTCGTGGGTTGGAATGCTAACTCCATCAAAAATAAATTTTTAGAACTTGCCCAGCTATTATACGATGAGAATATTCATATAGCTTGTATAAGCGAAACTAAAATTAACTCGTCACATAGGCTAAAATGCCCGGGTTACATAGTGTACCGAGCCGACCGAAACATATTTGTCGGAGTCGTTGCACTATTTGTTAAGGAACATCTAGCTCATTCTCCTATTTCAACTCCAGCTTTAAATAAAATTGAAGCTATAGGTATTTCACTTAAAATAAATAATAACAATATACTCATCTATTCTGTTTATTGTCCTCCAAAGATAACCTATAAAAAGTTATCTGTAGATATTTTAAAATTAATTTCATCGCATAGCAGTGTTATTATTATCGCAGACTTTAATGCCCGTTATAAAGCTTGGAATTATTATTCCAATAATATGGTTGGTAACTGTATTTTAAATGTGTCTTATAGTTGCAATTACCGTATTTTAACGCCTGATGAACCTACCTATTACCCTGATAATGATAAACTTTACCCTAGTATCGTTGATTTTATACTAGTAAAAAATATTTCAACGGTAACTAAACCGGTATCAATGCCATTATTAAATTCTAATCATAACCCCCTTTCTTTTTAAAATATCTAATACCTATATATCGATTAAAGTACCATTTACTTATATTTTCAAAAAAGCTATGTGGAGCGTATACAGAAACTATATATCTGATAATATTATATTAGGAGGCCCTGCAAAAACTAAGGAGGAACTTAATGATCAGGTAAGACATTTCACTGATCTGATTATAAAAGCAACAGATGCGTCTATTCCTAAAGCAGAAGTATCTTCTAGTTATTATCAAATTTCACCGAGTCTTACAGCTCTGATCAAATTCAAAAATTACATTAGAAAAAGATATTAAAAATTTCGTAATCAATCAACTAAGGTATTATTACGCTATTTAACGAAAACTGTTAAATCCAAATTAGTTGAAGATAGAAATGCAAGTTGAAATTATAAACTAAAAAATATTAATGTAAAAGATAAAAGCCTTTGGAAGACGATATCACAAGCTACGAAATCTCGCACATTCTTACTACCGCTAACTTATAATGGTAAGACTGCATATTCGGACTTAGACAAAAGTAATATCTTAGCCAACATCTATTACCACATCCATAGCCAAAATTGTCATTTGGCTTCTAACTACCATCACACTAAAATTAGTTCTGCTGTCAAGAGGTACTTAAAAATACTCCCATCAATTTTTAACAGATGACTTGACTACGGTTAATGAAATACATAACGTTATAAAAAATATTAAAGGTAAAAACGCAGTAGGGCTGGATAATATCTCTGTAGTACTTATTAAGAATTTGCCGAGGAAGGGATTTGTCAAATTTACTACCATAATGAATTCTATATTACTGCTATCAAATTTTCCTAACTGTTGGAAAATATCTCAAATAATCCCAGTATCTAAACTTGGTAAAAATATATCCGATCCTAAAAACTTACGCCCGTTATCGTTAATCAGTAACTTTAGTAAAGTGGCCGAAAAAATTATTTTAAACAGACTAAAAAAAGTTTACGGATGATAATAATATTTTTCTAGAACAACAATTTGGCTTTCGACAAAATTTATCAACTGTTATACAATTAGCGCGTGTCACCGATTTTATCACCGATGGGTTCAATAATAATAAGCACACAGGCCTTTTAGATATAGAGAAAGCGTTTGATACTACCTGGCATCTTGGTCTAATGTATAAAATTATCCAATATAAATTTCCTGCGTATTTAGTCCATCTTATTCGTAGTTATTTAGCTGATAGATATTTCGTTGTCAAAGTAAATAATGTTAAGTTGGATGTTAGATCGGCACTAGCTGGAGTACTACTCCAAATGGCAGTTTACTAGGTCCCTTCTTGTTCCTTCTCTATATTAATGATATTCCCAAAATTCGTGAGCTAGAGTTGGCTTTATATGCGGATGATACGGCAATTTATTGCTCAGCATCTAGACCTGATACAATAAAAAGAAGATTAACTAATGGTTATATGAAGTTAAATATTTATTTCAATAAATGGAAAATCAAAATCAATTCTGAGAAAACTCGATCGATTTTATTCACTAAAAGACGTCCTGCTTGTTTACCAGCCATAGTGGTTAACAACACATCTCTTGACTGGAAAAAGGAAACATTAAATATCTAGGTGTTATACTAGATAAAGGTCTTACTTTCACCAAACATATTGAATAC
This sequence comes from Coronaproctus castanopsis, assembly GCA_032883995.1. Taxonomy (NCBI): domain Eukaryota; kingdom Metazoa; phylum Arthropoda; class Insecta; order Hemiptera; family Monophlebidae; genus Coronaproctus; species Coronaproctus castanopsis. The sequence goes on from CM065054.1 coordinate 90,301,968, forward strand.
ATATCGAACAAAGTACATGCATCACTTTTAAAACTATTTCCGGTTTTTAATAAACGTTGCCAGGTTAATTCTGCTAATAAATTATTAATATATAAGTCTTTTGTAAGGCCCATTATGCTATATGCTTGCCCAATCTGGTCGTACACTTCCACATTTAACACGTCATGCTTGTAGCGACTGCAGAACACGTGCTGTAAGATAATACTTAGTCTCCCTATTTCTACAAGGACTGAATGCATCGTATTTTACATTTACCAGGTATAGATGATGTAATTAAGCGCCATACAAAAAAATTTGTTAATTCCTGTAGATTGAGTAAATTTAAAATAATTAACGATATAGGTGATTATACGAGAACTAGTTTACAATTAAAATATAAGCGTTATAAAACGGATAAAACATACGTTGTTGTAATGTGTCACCGACTCTTTATTAGCTAAACTATTATGTACTAGGTATTACATATACAATTATTGATTACTAGTAGTACTATACATGTTAAAATTTGTATAATCTTTTAATTTTAATGTTTTAGCTTTGTTATTAGCATGCAGGTTTTGGTGGTGGTTTTTCCTGTGATTTTATCTTGTTCTTTATTATATCTGACTTTATATTCTAGCCTTTTTATATTATACGGAGTAAGAATCATGTTTTCGGTATCCGTGATATATTTTGTAGCCGTGTAACTATTATGTTTTTAAAAATTGATAAATACACCTTTATTTATTTTATTTTATTATCCCCGACAACTGCATATATATATATATATATATATATATATTATATATGTGTGTGTGTGTGCGCGTGTACATACATATAGGTTAGTTCTGCGAGGCGAATTACAAGTGTAATGGTATTATGTGATTTTGGATGAATTACACAGTCCGGTTATTCGGTTAATATAAATCTACCTTAATTAATTCGGGTGTATAATTTCTCTTCGTTAAATTCTGCAGAGGGTGCGACTTTTACACAATACGACGTTTACGTCGTTACGCTTATAAAGTCGACTAATTCAGCTTTCGGTCGGTGTGAAAATTACGGAATATTCTTAAAGCGTGTACGAGATTACTACTTTTCTAGCTGTCGTTAAGACAATTACGCGGCAACTAGCGGGAAAAGGTGAAAGGGAACTAACTAGTATTTTCTTTAAAATCCGAATGGTTACCATGTTTATCTGAAAAACTAACTTCCATCTTAATTACACCCGTACATACGTTCGCGACCACGGTTTTCTGTATTGTTTTTCTTCTTTTTCCCCCTTGTTATTTCCTTACCCGCGTATTTCTCTTTTACCAACTAACTAGAACTTAAACCGTCTGTGTAGTTCGTTGAGTATATATATATATATATATATATATATATATATATATATATATATATATGTAATTTTTAATTTTTGGACGAATGAAAACATTCCATATTCGAAACGAATTATAACTTTGGAAATGCGGATATCATTCGGAACAACTGGAGAAGTTTGAAATATTCGAAATATTCACGCGAGAGGACGATTATGTAGAAAAATAAGATTTCACTTCGATAGTTCTGAGCCGGTCGGCTTGAAATAAAAAGTACGTTTTCGTTTAATTAAGAGTAAAAACCTCGGAATTCGTTAAAAGTCCGGTCCCGAAAAGATAGCAAAATTATTTGCCTCGTCCCTGGTGAACTTATAACCGAATCACTCCTATTCCGCTCGGAATGTATTCATCGCCTGCGAGCGACAGTCTAACGTCTAAACTAATTTAGCTTCTTTTCGATTTTCTGCTACGTCTATCTTCCCCATCAAGTTTAAAAGCTACTCAACTCCGACTAAAAGAAAATAAAACTTTCCCCCATCTTATTTAATCCTACATTCTTTTAGCTTTATGGTTTTCTAATCTCATCGGTTGACTATTATCGATGTAAAATTATGCATTTGAGTTTATTGCGATTATAATTTTGATTTTATCGTACGTTTCGGAGCAATTTTTGCGCGTAGCTCTTATACGTGTTGTTACAATTGCTGTGTTTATATCGTTAAATGTTTTTATTCGTTTATTATGCAGTTGCATTCGCTGCGCCCCTCATTGTGGCGTTGTTATTCCGATATTGGATTTGCTAATTGGGCAAAAGCTCTATCTCCTGATATATACCTAGATAAAATCAGGTGGATGATTGTGTTTATATCAGTTCTGTATTAGAGGAAAGTTAAAAATATATATATATATATATTGCGGTCGAGGGACTTGGCGTCGGAATTCCACTCTTTTTTCAATGGTCACGAGGGATTTTTTTTCACCATCTCCGCATCCGCAATTATTATTAAACGCCGCTTAAACGAATTTAAATTCCGTACCATTCGTTGATGTAATGTTAAACAGCTAAATATGAATGCGTTTAATAGTAAGTAGGTAATTTATAGGTACATACTTTGAGAGACGGAATTTGATTAGATAATAAAGTCTCTAAGGAGATGCAATTAAAAAGTTCCGATAATGATGATGATAATGATCCATTTACGTGCCGTATACTACTACGCGACCAGAGGCACGCACACGGAAGCTATAGTTGTTGAAACAGGCCGGTTGCACGTATGAACGCTACTATTGGACCGGCTGCATTTGGCTGCAAAAATCGTTGTAATGTCGATGGACGAGACCATATCGGATACGTTCAGCCTTATATTTTTGACAGTGTAGCCGAAAGTGTTATATCGTTAACTTAACATTGCTGCAAGAACAAATCGGTGGCGATTCTCCACTAATGACTATTTCTTCATGTCGTGTCAACGAAGGGGGAGATCGCCATAAATTAGTATCAGGTGTGAATGAGCGTAACTTGTTTGTAAAATTGGTGTTGATAACCGCGTAATATATTAGTTGTTCGTTTATTACGTTGCGGATATCTTTTAGATCTATTGGAAGATCAGGAACAGGCAGCACATAATCCGCTTCTTTAGCTGCTGTGTTTGTTACATCGTTAATACCAGTGTGACTTGGAACCCATATAAATAATGCTTGACGGGACTGACCGGTAGATAGAATGCCGATTATTTCCTTGGCCACCGGATGATGATTTTTCGTTCCGAAAATACAACGTGCGCTATTTTTAGTTGTCGCAGGAGTAGGATGAACAAGACGAAAGAATTTACGAGACTATTGTAGGGACGACGGAGGATGATTTCGTGTTGTTTTTTTTTAAATCCTACATAACATCGATTAACTTTTACGCCGCTGAATTCTTAATTTCACGGATAATAGAGGTTGAATTGATCTGTATAATATGGAATAACGATTGTGACCAAACAGTATTCCTATATTGCGAATTAAATAAGACATAACGATCTGTTAGAGGTGTATATCAACACATATTCGAAACAGACCTGGCTTCTGCATCAGCAGCACTATTGTCGACCGTGCCGGAATATCCGGGGAACCTGACGTAACTAGTCTAACGACGAGGAAATTAAAATTCGGATTTTATCGGAAGAAAGCGATATTAGATGACGGAGATTCTATTAAACAGATAAGAACCGATGATGGTTTGTTGATCGATATATTTTAACTCTTTCGATATATCGACAGTAAAAATAACACGATAGAACTAATTTCTTAACGACTTTTAAAGAAGGTACGAGAAAAATTGCACCGCCGACTTCTTCGATAAATTAGAAGAAAACCGGTCGTCCACCAGTGTTTCATAGCAAACATATTAAAAATAGAAATGTTAAAACCAGAGTGCGGATATATGTAGAATTTTACCAACAGTTTCCGAGTTTACGTCTAACTATACATTATTAAGCGTTAAATAGTGAATTATGTCTAGTTGTTGAGGAACTTAGAGCAAATAAACATATGATACAATCGGTGTCAATTGTATGGTTATTCGCAAAACTACTGTAATCAAACATTTAGATGCGTTAAATGTGGACAGAAACGCAACTCGAAAGCATGTACCGAGAAGGATTAAACCCATCTGCGCTCTCTTTCAATCATTCTTCCAACTAAATAGGGTTGCCTCGGATATAATCGTATAATACAAACGTGTAAAGATAGATTGTATAAACATTTCGCAATTAAATATAACCAGGAAATCCATAACTTTCCACCAATAGTCAAACTCTGTCTGAGCTAACGCTTGTATAAACAAACAAAACGTCGCATCGCCTGAATCGACTCATAATATAACATCCAGCAATGCGAATAACAGTTACGATCATATAAGCGAAGATCAATTCTTACTTATGCAGCAGTTCTTAACGGAAATGGTTGAAGCAATGGATAGGTTAATGAATGATTTCAAGAAACTTATCACCCCACTTTTATCAATTTTAACCAAGTTAATGGATAAATTAAGATGAATAATAACCGCTCAAATAATAACTAATGATACACTTCTCATCATGCCATGGAACTGTAACAGTATAGTAAAAAAAAAAAAAAAACTTGAAATATTCCTGTTCGATCACAGGATCGACGTTGCTTTTATTTATGAAATTCATTTGACTTCTAGTAATAGCTTTAACATTACAGACTACACTATTTACTGCGCTCCTCACGCTGACGGCACATAACACCGTGGTATAGTAATTAGAAATGGTGTGTAAGTCATTGCCAAAATTACATAGAAACTTCATACGCTTATCAGTTGCTAGCTGCACAATACGGATAAGTTCAAAATTACAGTAGGTGTTCACCCAAACTTTATTATTCCCAAAGAAAGGATAAGAAACATTTTCAACGGGGTTGGTTCGAGAATTATCTCAGGAGGTGATTTTAACGAAAAGGATATCGGCTGGAATTGTACAAAAAACAATTCTTGTGTCAGGTTCCTCGCTAAACTGATAACTCAAAACGAATTATCAGTTGCGGCTACTCAACATCTTTTATATTGGGTCAAAGTAATCGTGTACCAGACGTGCTCAACTTTTTAAAAAAACCCTACGAGGAACAAATGTCAGCTGTAAAATGTTTCCAAAGCTATCTTCTAAACATAGTCCGGTAATTGCTTGTATCGGTACAATATTCCTGATACACACACGGACAACGTCGTTTAACAAATAGAAACACAGAATTAAATTTTCTAACTTTATTAATGCTAACACTAATTTGCATAAAAACACATAACGAAATAGAAAATGCCGTACAGAACTTTGTCCATACCATACATTCAGCCGTCCAGAATATCAATTCCATACCACCATAAATGCGAAAATGTATTCGAAGACTGTTCTTATCTGAAACTTAATTCAGTTAAGGTGTTTAGCTAGAGTCAGGTGGCAACGTATTAGGACAACATCTTTAAACGTCAATAAAATATCTTCGTAGGCAATTACGCAACGTAATATCTCGGTTTTCCCCATATGTTCAATTTGACTCTAAACATATAACCTCATTGACTTTCTACAGTCACCTTTTCAATTGTCACAACCAACAAAACATGTATCTTCTGGAGAGGTACAGTGTAAAATTGCCAAATTAGCTAATGGTAAAGCACAAGGCAAATGATAACTGGTGATATATTAAAAAAAAATTGCCTTATAAATTGATAGACTTACTAACTTACATTTTCAATTGCATACTTCGTGCAGGTTATTATCCGCAAATTTTGAAACACTCAACTATTATCGTAATATTAAAACCGAAAGAAAATGCCGCCCTTCCTACCTCTTACAGACCAATTAGCCTGCTGAGCACTGTATCTAAAAATCATTGAAATGCTAATACAAGATCCTTGAAAATAGCTACAGACGGAAAATTAATTTCTAATCATCAATTTGTGGTTTTCGTAAAGTCCACTCAACGGTACACTGAATATACAGAATTACAGATCGGATATCTGTGCCTTAGAGAAACGGCGGTACTGTATTGGGCTTTTCCTAGACGTGGAAAAGGCTTTTGACCGTGTATGGCGTCTTGAACTTTTATTTAAACTGAGTAGTATTATGTCCAGCGATCTCTACTGCTTGCTACGTTCATATTTATCAAATCGCTCATTTTAAGCCAAGATAAACTTTGTCTTCGACTACAAAAGGTACGATGTCGGAGCTTCGGTTCCTCAAGTATACTTGACTCTCTTTACTATATACAGCGGACATTCCAGTACTAACTACCTCCGTGAATGTAGATAAAATATATGTGTATTGGCTACACGGTGGGCAATTAAAATCAACACGAAAAAGAGTAAACAGGTAATTCACTGAACAAGAAGCCTTGCCCACCGGTTAAAATCAATAACATTCCTTTTCCTCATTGCGACACTATCAAATACTTAGGCCTGTATTTGGAACGGCGTCTTACCATGAAGTGTACTCTCGCATTCAGTATGCGCGTCAAAAAGGAATATTCCAGAATGAAATTGCTGCGCAGCATAATTGGCAGAAAGTCCTCTGTAAAGCTATCCTGCAAGCGTCTGGTGTACTTGTCGATAGTAGCTCCGATATGTAAGTACGACATTGAAATTTACGGTGCATCTGCAAAAAGTAATATACATCGTATTCAGCAGCTGCGAAGATTCTTCGTCAGATGGTCGATGCTCTTCGTATCAAATCGTACCATTCTCGATGATCTCTACATTGAACATGTACACGATTATCACGTCAGACGATATAACAATTTTTTTGAACGAGCTGCGTAATATTTCGCGTATGTAACAGCCATACCTGGTAATCCGATAAGAAGGCTTAAAAGGCTTCTGACCGGAGATTTTCTTAGGATTGAATAACCTTATGGTATAAAACATTCGTTGAAATAATTATTTTATTAGTTCTTTGATTTTTCTCTACAACCGCTGCATATATTATCTTTGTCCCTTCTTTCACTCTCTTTGTATAAATCATTCATGTTTATCTGTCTTGCTCGCTCTATCGAGAATGATCGGTATTTCAGCCACACCTTAGATATAAATTAATTCGTTACTAACTTATTAGCTTCGACAATAGTGGTCAGTTTATTCTGACTGGCGTGAGTGTTTAAAAAAGAAACTATTACATGACCATCAGAGCACTATGAGCATAAGAGAAAAGACGTTGCATGTAACCTACCAAACATAGTGTGTACTTTTGTAATATTCAGTTGTATGTTTAAATAGTGATTTATTTAAATAATAATAATCGAACCCGTTGCACAATGCGCGACCAGCTACGTAAGTATATTCTATTGTTACGGAAATTCGTTACACGTTTGTAAGTATGTATCATTTGTTCTGTCATTAACCACTGTATGCCGTTACGTATATATATATATATATATATATATATATATATATATATATATACTTATTATTATTATTTTACTATTCTACTCGGGGAATTGTTCTACCTAGGTTCTTATTTATATCGCAGTTCAACTATTGTAAATTACTACAAATAATATTAACGCATAAGATCGATTTATATATATGCTTCTCTTAACACATCTAGAGTAATAGCGTTATATATTAATCGGGTGATCGTCAGGTAATCACCAATTATCGACCTATCTCTACACTAAAGCAGCAATATTGTTCTGCAGCCTTTCTGGATGTCAGTCAGGCTTTCGATCGTGTATGGTATGAAGGGTTACTTTCAAAAATAAAACGCAGCCTGCCACATCCCTACTACACACTACTATCCTCATACCTGTCACATAGATTTTTTTCAAGTCAAATTCGATAGCGATATATCAACATTTTATCCTGTCAAAGCTGGAGTTCCACAGGGATCTGTTTTGAGGCCAATACTTTTTCTCATATACTGACCTTTCCGTAAATACAAATGTGGAGATGGCGGCATTTGCCGATGATACAGCATTATTCGCGGGAGATAATGATCCGGTGGCGGCGTCGGAAAAATTACAGCGCGGTCTAAACTACTTGAACATCTGGGCCGCGCAGATTGAACTATCGCACACCTCTAGATCTTCCCCACCGGTTTGAATGATTGGAGAGGTAGTTCGGAGTGTCGTTGTAAGTTGATATTATTTACACTGATTTTAGTAAAGCATTCGACACTGTTAGCCAATCCCATCTACTGAATAAACTAAGGTTGCTTGGGCTATCAAAAGATTTTATAATATCGTTAGAATCCTATTTATATAACCGTAAGAGAGCTATACGATGTATAATGACTGCCATTCTAATTTATATTAGCCTACTTCGGAGGTTCCACAGGGTTAAAATTAGAGTCCCTTTCTATTTTTACTTTTTATCAATGCGAAAGAACCTTTTGCTAAAAATTTCTTTTATTTACTGATAATCTAAAAATTTATGCTGCTATATCTTCACTAGTTGACTGTGAATTATTGCAAGGAGATCTGATTTTCTGGAGCAAAGAGAATCATTTACTTTTTAATTATTCTAAATGCGTCCATTTGAGTTTCTGTCGAAATAGAAATAGATACTCTATCACTTAGATCATTGAATTGCAAGCAGATAATTAAAAAATCTGCGATGCGGGATCTCGGAGTTAATATTCGTGACAACTTAAAATTTTCAATACATGTAAGCGATGCCATTAATCGTTCTTATAAAATGCTAGGTTTTATTATAAGAAATTCATACTAGAGATCCATGGACGTCGTTTTATAATGCACTAGTCATTTAGAATAGCGTTCAATTGTTTGGGATCGATCCGTATTATAATAAATACATTAGGTTACTTGACGAAGTTCAGTGTAACTTTTTTAAATATCTATATAATCGTACAAAATATATATGAGTTACGATATATTAAGAAATATAACGGACGTGAAGTCTTTACGCTACAGAAGGAAAATAGGTAAATTAAATTTTTTTTTCACGACATATGTAACGGTAAAGTTAGAAGCGAGTATTCAACATCGACCTTTTCCTACATAGTAGACCAAATAGGCGATCAAATCGATTTTTAGTGAAGCGCCTGCACGAATAAGCCTAGGTTTAAGTTCTACGCGTTGCCGTTAGCTTTTCGCTTGTATCATTCCCCTTTGAGAACCACTCTGTATGGATATACATAGTTTGATAACAGATATTTCTTTTTGCGAACATACTTTGCGACGAGGACACGAGTTTGCTTATTCCGATCTATAGTATAGTTACAGGATGTTTGAAGCCGACACCGATCGATAAAGTAGAAATATTATCCGGCATAGCACCACCAGGTATAAGACGGGAAGTGATGGCTGGAAAGGAAAAAACAAAACAAGAACAAGATATAAGACATCCACTGAATCCAAAAGAAGCAGCAATAGGTCGACTCAAGTCAAGAAAGAGTTTTCTTAAAACAGCAAATGCTCTGACACAAACGCCGGAAATCACTAGGTTGGCGCTATGGAAAAGAAGGCTCAAAAGAAAACCTATTAAAATTAATAACCGAACGAACATCTACCACCTGGTAATAAATTGCCGTGGTCAACATGGAAAACTCTAAATAGAATAAGAACTATGACAGGTAGAACAGCAAAGAACATGAAACGATGGAGAAAATTACAGATAACGACAGATGTGATTGCGGCATGGTACAAGATTCGGAGCACCTATTAACTGGCTCATTGCTGCCGGTGCGATGCGGGATGGAACATATAACAAGAATAGACGGAATCTCGGACGACGCAGTTCAAATAGTGAAATATTGGGAAAAGGAATATAGCATGATACGATAAGAAGAAGAAATCGTTATAGATTTGTATTATGTAGTGAGTGTTTATGCTCTCCTTCGTTGATGTACACCACCGGGTATATAAGTAAAAATTTATATTGTATTCATTAATCAGTTGAGGAATATGCGCTCGTTTATTTAGAGTAGGATGATACGAATCGGGATGTAAATAATGTGCGCTTTAATGAGACTTGTGAATACCTATAGTTTCTCTTGTGGGGTTATTAGGCGTTAGATTTATGAATGGGCATGTAGTATTTCCTGTATTTTTATTTTTTCTCTTCTTCCGGTTTTTATAATTTTTAAAAATTATTCATTTTACTATTTCAATTATAAGCCTACGCTATAATCGGATTTTTAGCTGATGCGTGGCTTCTTTACAATAAATATATATCATAAATAAATAAATAAATATCGTAAATAAATAAATTAATTAATTATAAACAAACTAAAAGATAACACAATCACTAAAAGTTTTTAATCGCGAAGCTTTTCGACAGTTACGTCATTTTCAAGCGCGAACAAAAATTATTACATCTTTTTTTATATATTTCGTTCGGTTTATAATTAATTAATAAAATCACTACTCTTCGATATATTCAACTTTTAAATAAATAAATATCGTATAAATATTTTCAGCGTACGTATTTTATTGATACTAATATTTATGTCGAATTTTATATTTTAATTAATTTTACTTTCTAATCTAACACTCTACTCTAAACTCGCCTTTAAATACGCGAAAATACAAATGCGCGTACGTAACATATCCGCCCGCGTAATTTGGTAAATTCGAAACGTTCGTCGATTCCGTCGAATAGGTTTTAACGACCACGTGCAGATAAAAATGAACTAGGTATTAACGATGATAAGATCTATCCCTTTATTACGAATCGAATAAAGAGGTAAATCGATGCATTATGGGAAACACGGCTATATAGAGAAGAATAGTTCGCCCGAAAACGTTAATAGATTTTTGAAAATTTATTTTCGTATTTTTAAAATGGAAATCGCTGATACGTTTTCCGTTCAAATTCTTAAAGCGTTACCGTTCGCAGTATTAACTTTAAACTCCTCCGGGGGTGTCGAAGTGTAAAATGAACCGCACGAATTGTTAAACTGCTTCTAACTCTAATACGTCGACCCGCAAAGTCGGATATTTGCATCGTCCGCTAGCTAGAACGACTGCAACACGGTTGAAAGGAAAACAGTGCGAAACTTCTAAGCGATAAAGTGAAATCCTCTTACTTGGATGTAACCCCTCGAAAAGTCGCTATTCTAATCTCTTTACCGTGTTCGCTTTATTCATCATCGGCCGTTACAATTGCGGCGAGTGACGGATCAAGTGAGATTGGATACTTCCTAGTTAAACTAATCCCATTTGTGGTTTCTTTATTTAGTTTATCTTCAGTATATTCGCGTTCGCTATTTTTTCTATTATCCACTTTTAGAAGATGCGTTAAAATTGTTCATTTTCTTTTCTAATATGTAAGAGAATACTTTTTTCCATTTTCGTTTGGAGAATTTTCAATGGTTCGAATTTAATATATATATATATATATATATATATATATATATATATATATATATATATATATATATATATATATATATATATATATAATAACGAGCGTAGGAACAAGTGACAAAGAAATAAAAACAAGAATTAGCCAAACAAGCGTTTGGGAAAAAGAGAGATTTATTTAATAAAAACATATATATGAAATATATTATTATATGGTTCAGAAACGTGTGTGTTAACACAAAATTAAAAAAAAAACGGTCGGAAGCCTTCGAAATGTGGGGTTGGCGCCGCATGATGAAGATTCGATGGACACAGAAGAAAAGAAACTCCGAGGTTTTGGGAATGGTAAATGAAAAAGGAAACTAATAGAAACAATACAACAAAAACGCGAAAGACTTCTAGGGACTGCGGCATATTCATGAAGGTCATAATCGAAGGAAAATTGGAAGGAAGAAGAAGAAGAAGGGGAATAGATAGACACGGATCGATCGAGTAAAAGAAAATAACGTATAAAGAGAGATGAAGAACACAGCGGACAACAGGAAGGAAAGAAAGAAAATGATCTAGCTACAACGACAAGAGCATGCTCTTATATACTGATGATGATGATGATATATATATATATATATATGATTTCTAATTAAATCGTTAGACTTATTAAGGACTATTTAACATAGAGGAAATTTACGGAGAAAATAAATAATAGTAACTAAGTGACAAGATACATCTTAGCTGGAGTATAGCACGAGGAGAAAGTATATTCGGGCCATATCTTGTTTTCTTTTTTTATAAGGATAGAAATCTGCAGATGGCTTTAAATGATACTGTGCGTCTTATCGTACATATACTATTCAAAGATATAGGATTTGAGAAATTAAGATGGTACTTCGATAAATGGAAAATCAATATAAATTACGATAAAACACAGTCAATATTATTTAAAACTCATTCTTCGATTCTTAATAATAACGCACTCATACGTTGGAAGAAATCGAATATCTCGTTGTCATTCTAGACAACGAGATATCTTACCTTTTCTAAAGATATAGAACACGTCGTTAACAAAACTCGAGCCACTTTAAGTTATATCCTATCTTTAATAAGAAATGTTCCACGCTAACGCCACCGATAAGTTATAATAATTTATAGATACGTTATACGCCGGTCCTGTATGCGGTCTTACGCAAGAGTCTAATCTATGCTGCAACGTGTATAAATACTGTAGAATCATTCTTAAAGCTTCGTTTTATGCTCGAATAGATCGAATGCGCCGAGCTTTGAAATTACCGTATGCACTTCGAGTGATAAATCAACAAACGAATAAATTTATAAATTATGAAACTACGCAAGTACTAGTCTCCAATAGAAATATAAGAGATGTACGAGGTTAATATTAAAAATTTAATTTCTAGTCTTAATACGTAAAATCTACTTTTAAAATTAGAAATTATAATCGTTATAAAACTTCATCGTTTGCTAATATGACGACTTCGATCTCCGTTACCGCAAACCTGATGCTAATATCCCTTCCTTATAACCGCAAGCCTGTCTGGATGATACTTAAAGGTTTACCCTAATCGTTTACTGCTTCCATAGAGAACGAGCTATATTCTCTGTCTCTCAAAATGCTCAGATCCTAATCCCATTCCTCTTCCTGTTTACTCAGTTTTATTTCCATCCGATACAAAATTGCCGTTGTGTTTATCACATAGGTACTCTTTTCTGCTGTGTCATTACATGGAAAAAATACGAAAGGCGTAGCTCCCTACTTCAATGTTTTCGTTGTCAGCGCTTCGGACACGTGTCTCGAAATTGTAATCTCCCAGAACGTTGTCTTGAATGTAGCAAACACTTCCGCTAAAAAATTTTTTAAATGCGCTAACTGTAACGGAGACCATCCTGCTAATTTCGACCGGTGCACCGTCATTCAAAAAATCGTTAGTGCTAATACAAATAAATCCGACACTTTACTTCGTACCTCAGTACCAAAACAAGTTTCGACTTCTCTTCTAATAATTCTTCCGTGCCCAACCTGGTTTCCAAGTAATGAGCAAAGATCATACGCTTCTTCGCTCTCCTCGTATTGTAGCCCCTGATCCTAGCGCGAAACAATGAATTTTCTCTTGCAAGTATTCTGGGCTTGCTACGCGAATATAATTTAAGTCATATTTTTAATGTAATTAAAGCTATATTTAATAATCTTAAATCGCTTGAAAATAAGAATGTTTTCAGTATGCTACAGGTAATAATTGAAACTATTATTAATACGTATTAGTTGTTTTCAACCCAAGGAATTAAACTAGCTGCTTGGAATTTTAATTCCTTAACCGAGAAGTATGCTTTATCATTTTATGTGCATCAACCGTATTGATGTTGCAGAACTATGCAAACACAATATCCAGTTTCCTGGTTACAATATATTTGGAGCTGATGTAAGTCGTAAAGGAGGATCTTCTCATCAAAAAATACTTTCAAGTAGAACTATTTCCACTACCGCACTTGCGCTGTGTCCAAAACTATTGGTGTCAATATCATTATCAACAGCAACTATTACTTTACTAGTGACACTCGTGCTATACTAGTAATCTTAATAATTATCATAGTCTTAATTCTATTTCTATACTTTCTATATATAAACCGCCCACACGTACGCGTAACTTTTCCAGTGACATTAGGCAATGACAGCCAATCACAAGATAATTTTAGTCGGAGACTTCGATGCCAAAAGAAAATGGAATTGCTTTAATGATAATTTTACCGACATTATCCTTAACTAATTGTCATTAAATGACCTTCTTCGCATATCCTTCTGAGTCCGCATATTTTCCCAATCGTTCAGGATGCAGAAACGGTGTAAAAAACCTAAACGACCTAATCATCCCATACTCATTACTATTTTTACACAACTAAACTCCTCTTAGAAAAAAAATGTTTAGATTACAAAAATCCAAACTGGCTTTTATTTAAAGAATACGCTAACAACAACATTTTTCACACTGACATAAGCGGTCCCTCTGACATTGACAAAACCTTAAGTGACCTTGTCGAACTAATTCTGTCATCGATTGAACGGCATATCTCTAAAAAGACCACTGTTTATTCATCTACATCTAATTTACCGTCTTACATGCTTGCACTCGTCAGATTAAAAAAAAACTACATCTGTTTACCAAGCATTATGGCCAGTCACCTTTTTTGTTAAAGCAGCTATTGACTCTTTTTATCAAAACTCTTCGTCGCTGCATTGTAAACCATAAAAATAAGAAGTACAACAAATTCCTCTCAACGCTAAGCCCCAAAGATAATAGTCTTTGGATGGCAACTAAAAATCTTACCCACCGCAGTGAGTCTCTACCCTCTACAACTCGTCCTTAAGTGAGTACGTTTACACTGACATAGGAAAAGCAGACCCCTTAGCTACTCACTACTTTAAAATTCACATACAGAGCTTACAGCTAGCCTCCAACTTTCAGCGCAAGAAAGTCCAGTCTGTGGTTCGGGAGTATCTACGCACTACTAAGATGTATCTACATATAACTAACACTATCCAAAATTGTGTTAACGTCATTTGTCCTCTAGAAATATCCAATATCATTAAAAAAAAAAACGAAATTACTCGATAGGCCCTGATAATATATCATTGCTTATAATCAAGAAACTCCCTCATTCCGCTATTGTTGCATTCTCAAACATAATGAACGGTATATTTAAACTGGGATACTTTCCGCAAAGCTAGAAACTTGCCAAAATCATCGCGTTGCCCAAAGTAGGGAAAAGATCCTTCGCTGGTCTCCAACATCCGCCCCATTAGCTTATCGAGTAACCTAAGTAAAGTTGCTGAAACGGTGATTTATGTTCGATTATCTATCCCATGTTGACAACAATAACATAATTCCAAACTTTCAATTCGGCTTTCGCTCTCATCACTCTACAGGAGCAAAACAAGACTTAATAATGATGATCTTAAGCTCTTTACAGACCGAATTGAAGGCAGATTAATGAAATGTGATTCTAAACAAGATGATCCAGAACACTCCTGAACACAGATAAAGAATACCATAAATGAGGCAATGATATCTACAAACGTAAAGTAAAAAAAATCGGTCAAAAAGGAAGCCACAAATTGGCACCTGCTACAAGGAAGAAGGAAACAGAAAGCGAAAGGATTAAACACGATGGAGGCGCAACAATCTTATATCACGATGATGAATAAACAAGTTCAAAAAAAAACTGCAGACGAAACGAAAATGAGTATATTCATAACATATGCGATGAAATTGAACATCGTGCGGAGAAAAATGAAATCAGAGATCTCTACCGAAAGATAAAAGTATTATCAAGTGACATTAAACCGCGAAACTGGATATTTAATGAGGCTAACAACGGGAATGCAATTACGAATAAAAACGAGGCTGTTCAACGTTGGAAAGGATATTGCGAACATTTATATGAAGAGAGGCCAGTTGTAGTAAACACAATGAAAAAGAAGAATATAACACAATATGAACCTGACATATTAGAATCGGATAGTTGAAGATGCAATCAGAAAACTAAAAAATAGGAAATCTCCGGGAAATTATGGTATCTATGCAGAATTACTTAAGCTACTTCCATATGGAAAACGGGAATATAACCAAACGATTGGACAGAATCTATTATCATACCTATATGTAAAAAAAAAAGGTTCAAGTAGACAATCTGAAAACCGCAGTACAATTGCACTGGTATCAAGTAAAATCCTGTTACACATTATTAATAACAGGTTGAAACAATCTCTAAACCGGCAAATAGCAATAGAACAGGCTGGATTTGCATTAGTGGCAGTGGATCCAGAGATCAAATTCTGTGTATGTATCGAATATGACAAACCGATGTATTTATGCTTCATTGATTATCATAAAGCATCTGATTGTGTCGAATGGGATAAACTATCGGAAATATATTAACCTTCATGGGTGTACCGAGCCACTTATCCTATCTAATATACAATCTTTATGTATAAATAGAAACCAAAATAAGGCTTGAAGCCGTATCTGAAAAATTTCATCCGCAAAAAGCCGTAAGGCACGGTTGTATATTGTCTCCTATACTTTTCAATATATATATATATATATATATATATATATATATATATATATATATATATATATATATATATATATATATATATATATATATATATATATATGTATACTGAATATATAATGAGGAACGCCTTAGAAGGCTATAGAGGCGGAGTGAAAATAGGCGGATATCGAGTATCTAATCTGCGATACGCCGATGATACTACACTCATTGCTGCATGCAGCTAGAAAAGAAATGATAGTTTTACTGAACAGAGTAGAAATAGAAAGTAGAAAACTGGGATTTTTAATTAATAAAAATGAGACAAAAATTACGGTAACAGATAAAAATACCAGAAGCTGTATATATAGCGATAATAAATTCATGCGCGTATCTTGGATCATTAATAAACAGTCATGGCGGAATTGGAGTATTAAGCGCAGAGCGGTGTTAGCAAAATCTACAATGACGAGACTAAATAAAATTTGGAAAGATCGTTACTCGTTCTACAAAAATAAAACCAGTAAATACTTTAGTATTTATTTACGTACGGAGCAGAAACTTGGACATTACATAAGCGAGATAAACGAAAAATTGACGCCTTTGAGATGTGGATATGGCGCAGAATGCTTAAAATTCCGCCGCAGACAGCAAAGAAGATAAATACCTCAATTCTAGAAGGTCTAAACGTGGAACAGCGCCTTTATACGTCGTGACAGCAGAAAATCTTGAAATATTACCGGAAATATCGTGAGAAAAAGCGAAAACTGCCTAAGCATAGTAATTGGATAGATAGAAGGAAAAATAAGTAAAGGAAGACGTCCAACTCGATGGATAGATACCGTCGCGACGCTTACTGGATTAACAATATATCGGAAAGCCGAAATAAGGTCGAAAAATTATATCAGATGCATTAAACTATCACGTTACTCAGTCATCGAATTATCGATTATGATGATGGTGATGAAAGGACAATTAGAAGCCGGAGAAGATGGAATATTTATCGCAGAAGAGATGACAGATCAACGAACATACGAACAACAGTAGCGCAGAAGAAACATCACCCGATAGTAGAACAGCTAATCGCAGCACGGTAAAAGCGTCAGATGATGAAACCAACCATAGTGTCCAGATGATAACTAGCATATTGAAGACTATTCATTGCTCGACGTATAATTTAACATATACTTATCAGAATTTACGATAACCATCTTAGACGATTGCGCTCTAAGAAAAATAATTATTTCCTCCGTTCATTGCCTTAAAAATCATACCTAACGATAAGTTTAACCATTTCTTCTACACACTCTAAATTCCGTAGATAATAATAAAGCAAGCGAATAACTTATCCCACTAACGATCTTTCATCCCTTTACGACTCGTCCGCCTGCGACTATGTATACGCGACAAAGCAGACCTCGCTACTTTAAAATACATACGATTATGATTCAAATTTAAGCGCAGGAATGTCTAGTCTGAGGTCCATTGATATCTCTAAATCTCACTACCTAGAAATATACTACTAGAAAAAAATAATGAAACTAATCAGTAGACCTCGATAATATATAACTGCTCGTAATTAAAACACTCCATTCCGCTATTCGAACATGTATCATTAAAGTGGGATACTTTTTCACCAAACTACAAGCTTCCTAAGATCATTATTAGATCTGAGCAGGGAAATGATGCTTTGTAAGTTTTCAACATACGCCTATTAGCTTACTGAATAATCTAAGTATACTGAAAAAGTGCTTTGCCGTTAAAGAAACTACAAGCTTCCTAAGATCATTATTAGATCTGAGCGGGGAAGTGAAGCTTCGTAAGTTTTCAACATATTAGCTTACTGAATAACCTAAGTAAAGTTGCTGAAAAAGTGCTTTACGGTTAAAGTCTCCTGTTGACAATAGTAACGTAATTTCCAATTTTCAATTCGACTTTCGCCCTAGTCATTTTACGACTCAATAACGACGGAGAATAGCTAATTCTATCACCGAGAATTTTGAAACCAGCATACTGGGATGGTTTTAAGTTTCTAAAGGGTATTCTATACAAAATTATATACGCTCATTAATCTTCGATATTCCGAGGAATATTTTTTTGATTTACTCGTTTTCTACATTTAATAGCCAATTTATCGAAATGCTCATAGTAACGGGTAATGTTTCAGAAATCTGTTTTTTTTTTTTTATAGTTTAAAACAATGGTATAGTAATTTTTGTTCCTCCTATTAGTTTACTTGGATCGAACCGATTAAACAGGATATTAAATTCTGAAATTAAAAAAAAATACAGTTCCGTATCTTTCACCAAGTTTACTAATTCATTATCTACACAAGATGGCTCACTATAGCGAGTAATAGACGATGATAAATTAGCGACTAAAAAAAAAAAAAAAGATGAGATACGGTAGTGCAGGTAAAGAACCTCTTCTCCATCTGCCGCTATGAATAAATGTGAGACAGAAACGACGATGATACCCCGCGATAACGTCCCATCGACGATTTTTGTTTTACATCGGAGTCGTTTGTTAACTTTCCATTCTGTGTCAATTTTCCCCGTGTATAATTAATCCTTCAAAAGAGAAGCCCTATAAAATTCAAATCCGTAAATATTTATCATCCGTCGCGAAAACATTTTAATGAAAGCTATCCCTCTTTTTTTAAGAATGTATTTCTACTTCTGATACTCGATAGAATTTTAACGTAATCTAAATATACCTATAAAGTTCTTTAACGGTAATTCCGTCATTCTGCGTTCGGGGTTAAATAAATTTCACGAAAAACAATTTAAAACGTTTCAGTAGACACACGCGCGGATATCGTCTAAATTAAGGAGAAACGAAAATACTTATAAGTTCGAACAGTGTCGAATGTAGCGAAATTACGTAAGCAAATCGTATCTGTAAAATAATAAAAACTATTTAATATCGATTCGAGAATCAATCTGTTACTTCACGAACATCTCGTTAACATTTTCTAGGCTCGAAATTTTGACTCGTGTTCGTCAGCTGCACCACCGTTGTTAAGCACGACGCAGTTTCTATTCGATTTTCACTCATTTACAAAATTTTATATCCGTCTAACACGCGATGGCAAGATGACATTTTCAAAAGTCCGTTGGAGTTAAATGGTCGAACTATGCTTGGGTACAATGGAAAAGGAACGCTTACATCCAGCAGTGGATAGAAATAAGCGAATCGTGATATATATATATATATTATATATACACTTGGCAGTCGATATCGCGACGTTCGGCAACGAACGATACATAATTGCAAACGAAAGGATTAAAACCGGAATTTTCTTAGTGGTCACACGGTACTGGAGAAGCAATTTTCTGTTTTTTTTTTTTTTAATTTTTATTTAAAAAATAATAATAATAATAATTCTGTCTCATTACGTTCATATTAGCTACGATCAACAAGAAGATGTATATAGGTGTGCTTCGTCGACATGCAGTAAATGTTTAAAGCTTTAAACACGATGTACTAATAAAGTGTCTATTGCGAGAGTCGATGGAAAAGATTTCTTAAAAAAAGTCATAGGCAATTTATATTGACATCGAGCCGCATTCAATTCGAAAACGAAGTCGACTAGTTACTTCGAAATTAGGAAATGGTTAGACTAAGGATGTATAAATGCTCTTCAACTTATATATATATATATATATATGTGGAAATAATTTTCTTGAAAACTCTTCAAAATGTGCGGGCTGGTATTAAAAATAAACGGACGGATGATAATTCGATACGCCGACTATACTGTATTAGTTGCTGGAAATTTCAACGACTTGCAGATAATTGTAGAGGCGATCAACGTACGTGGAAGAGAATAAAAAATAAATGCTGACAGAAAACTAAAAGGTAGCACGTTGTTCCAGAAAACATTTACAATATACGTCGATGTCACACGGTTCACGTATCGCTTTAATTAACGTAAATCCAGATATAGAAATTAAGTCTAGAAACGAAATATCTACCCGATGATCGGCATCCATCTTTCCTCATCCGATGTCGAATGGTTAAATGCAACGTACGGTCCCTCTGCCTGTGAAACAGATGGACGTTGAAAATACGATCTATAAATCGTTATTTAAAATGCGGATCATTCGTAGAACGTTATGTCACGAGTAGAAAAGTTGAAAAATTCGGCGGTTCTCGAATTTGCTACGAGCCAACTAATTGCCGACGTAAAAGAGTGGGAAAATAAATTACTTTAGACGCTAACGTGAAGAAAAATGTTCGTTGCTACGTTTCATAGTCTTGTTCTACATCGTGGTTTCAGGCGTCGTGACAAAGCACATTTCGACAATATATATATATATATATATATATATATATTTTAACCTATTTTATTCGATTTCGAGCTGCTTCCATCATCAGCTGTTGTGTCGATAAGACTGTTGCGTTTCGAATGTAATCTTCGGAGGTCGTACTCTATTTCTTTTAGCTTCTGTTATTCTCTGTACGATCGTTTTTATACACGATGCACAATGTCAGGCGCTACATTTACACTAATCTGTTTTTCCGCCTCTAATATTGAAGCGTTAGAGCGATGGCTCGATCCACCGTATATACTGAGCATTCGTCTGTAACATTTTCGAATGCTTCTATTCTTCGACGTAAAACATTTCGTTCGGCGTTCGTGATTCTAACCCGTAGTTCGCTATTGAGAATATTAGTGTATCGACTTTTTCTCTTTTTAGTTCCTACTGTTGTAGTCGTTCAGTTTTTTCCTCGTCAGTTTTACTAACGCGCTTTTTTCTACAGTCCGCCTTTATTCTAACGTTGAAGGGTAAAATAGAAAGAGGAAGGACTCTGCAATCGTGGCCATGTAACGGTTGCAGACCATAACAGGGGTGTATAATTTTGGAGAGTTTGCAGAAACACGTTCTCACTGTTTTGTGTATTACTTTGTTTTATCAAAATCGTCGATTCCCGAGAAGTACGGTAGTCCAAGCGGAAGATTCGAAAAAATATAAATAAACTTGCACGTCGTATATTTAGGAGACAAGAATCGAAAGACGTCGTTTAGTTTAAAAAAAAATCGAACAATTTTATATACATCTTCAAACACTCAACTTCAAAATAACTTTCCTATTCCACAAATTTCCTATTTAATTTCTAACAATTATCCTAACTCGACACGTCTCTAACACACAATACGTGTCCAATTAGTTCAAATAAATAATCACATCGAAAAAACTATGAAGAAATATAAAGAATACAGCAAAATCAGACGCATCCAAATCTAACCAACTTTCTGGTCGCGTAGCAGTTCAGGAGTATGTAATCTGCCACCTCGATGCTCGGTACTTTCTGCCGAACTATACGCAGTATACATCGCTATATCCACTGCTCTCACTGAAAAGTACAAAAATCTTCTAATACGTTCCGATTTTCTCACTTCTATCGTTTGCTTCAACTGTAACTCTATCAAATTACATCCTGTTACTATAGAAATCTTGAATAATACGGTAACTCTACTCTTAATATTACGGATCCCAAGTCGTAAAGGTTTTCCACCAAATGAACACTAGCAGACAAAACAGGTAAAAAAGCAGCCGCTTTTCAACTAATATCCATTAACTCCTACATCTGAATGTGATGCAATCGCTTTCATCGAACACAAAACGAATAAAACCTTTCGTGATCTATTGTTATTCCTACAACAAATCGCATTAGAGCCTGTTCTCATTTCATCGGAGATCATTTTTACAAAGTAGGAACAGGTCTATCTCGTCGTCGCAACACTGCATTGACGCGTCGAGTGCGGAATGAGCATACAGGTAAAAATGAACTCGTCGCATTGTTCAGTTGCGAAATGAAGTATTTTCGATTCATCAATGAAGTATTTTCGATTCATCATTTTGCTGCGCCGCGAAAAATGCCTAAGTACGTTACTGTTTCGCGTTGTAGGTATCGATATAGATAGAATAAACGCGTATATTTCAACACGATAACTCTGAAGACGAATACTAATTAAAAAAAAAAAAAAAAAAAAAAAAAAAACAGTTTTACGCCTAATAACGCGAAAACGATTAAAATAACATTCAATATTTTTTTCTTTTTTTTTTTTACATAAACAAAATAGCCAGTAAAAATAATAAAAATAAATAAATAAAAATAAATAAAAATAAATAAAAATAAATAAAAAATATTTGTCCGTATAAAAATAAAATTTACAATATACTTCTTAGAACTAAAAATCGGTGATTCTGGATTAATTTCAGTTGGAGTAGAGAAATACTGAGTGGAGAGTGCTAAAAATACTGAGCAATTGTCTTCGCAGGATCGATAATACTGTCAGTATACTTAAATACTGAACCACACCGCAATACTAAAGAACGTCGATTAATCCATTTAAATACCGATATACCGTTGAAAAGTACTTAATCCGTAGATCGGCCTTGTTCAGTATTAAGGTGTGTGGTTATCGATAGTATTATCGATATTTTTTCTTTTTTTTTTACATAAACAAAATAGCCAGTAAACATAATAAAAATAAATAAATAAAAATAAATAAAAATAAATAAAAATAAATAAAAATAAATAAAAATAAATAAAAATAAATAAAAAATATTTGTCCGTATAAAAATAAAATTTACAATATACTTCTTAGAACTAAAAATCGGTGATTCTGGATTAATTTCAGTTGGAGTAGAGAAATACTGAGTGGAGAGTGCTAAAAATACTGAGCAATTGTCTTTGTAGAATCGATAATACTGTCAGTATACTTAAATACTGAACCACGCCGCAATACTAAAGAACGTCGATTAATCCATTTAAATACCGATATACCGTTGAAAAGTACTTAATCTGTAGATCAGCCTTGTTCAGTATTAAGGTGTGTGGTTATCGACAGTATTATCAATATTTTTTCTTTTTTTTTACATAAACAAAATAGCCAGTAAACATAATAAAAATAAATAAATAAAAATAAATAAAAATAAATAAAAAATATTTGTCCGTATAAAAATAAAATTTACAATATACTTCTTAGAACTAAAAATCGGTGATTCTGGATTAATTTCAGTTGGAGTAGAGAAATACTGAGTGGAGAGTGCTAAAAATACTGAGCAATTGTCTTCGCAGGATCGATAATACTGTCAGTATACTTAAATACTGAATCACACTGCAATACTAAAGAACGTCGATTAATCCATTTAAATACCGATATACCGTTGAAAAGTACTTAATCCGTAGATTGGCCTTGTTCAGTATTAAGGTGTGTGGTTATCGATAGTATTATCGATATTTTTTCTTTTTTTTTTACATAAACAAAATAGCCAGTAAACATAATAAAAATAAATAAATAAAAATAAATAAAAATAAATAAAAATAAACAAAAATAAATAAAAATAAATAAAAAATATTTGTCCGTATAAAAATAAAATTTACAATATACTTCTTAGAACTAAAAATCGGTGATTCTGGATTAATTTCAGTTGGAGTAGAGAAATACTGAGTGGAGAGTGCTAAAAATACTGAGCAATTGTCTTCGCAGGATCGATAATACTGTCAGTATACTTAAATACTGAACCACGCCGCAATACTAAAGAACGTCGATTAATCCATTTAAATACCGATATACCGTTGAAAAGTACTTAATCCGTAGATCGGCCTTGTTCAGTATTAAGGTGTGTGGTTATCGACAGTATTATCGATCATGTAAAGATAATTCCTCAACCTATTTTGTAGTATTCCTCTCCGTATGTCGAACGTCTCTAATTTCTATGTAGAATTCGGAACGACGAAATAATTGCTTAGAAAAAAAAAGAAAAAAAAACAACGTGTATCATTTATAAAATGGTTAAAAAATCATTACTTAGAATTAAAGGAATATTTATATATGACTTAGCGGATAGAATTATTTTCTCTTTAAATAATAAACGGAATGTAAGTATAAAAGTATATTTTTATATATACCGACGTAAAATTGGACCAAAAAACGGAAAATGGAAAATACAAAATGAAGAATCGGAATCTTCGAACTCGATTATAACACTGTCGATATCATTACCGTCGTCCGAAGAAATTTGACAGTTCTATAAGCGAATTTGATGATATTGGCAAACCATACAGTAATCGAAAGAGAAAAAGGTCCTTTTAAGACATTGCCGGAAATTAGTGCCGAAATCTCGTCCTATCGACAAAGATGATAATACAGATTCTAAACAAAAAAAAACTACCGTTGAGTTGAACAAGGAAAAAAAGTCTCGCCTACGGTAGACAACAAGAGGACGAGGTGAAAATCCGTACGGACGACCAAAAAATCTGAAATATTATGAAAAAATTTACGCGTCAAGAACAATCCGAATTTTCAACTGAAACGAATAGAAATGAAAAAACCATCCGAAGATAAACGAAGAGTCAAAAAATAGTAAACGATAGTTAAACAATGGAAGAAAAAAAAAAAAAAAAGTGAAAAAATTCGATATAAGAAAACTTTTTCCAGAGTTTGCAAAAAATTAAGTAGAATTTCGAATAATAAAAGAAATATAAACGAAAACTGTCTAAATATTTTACTTCTATTAATATGCGAACAAACGGTTTATATTAAAGTATATATATATATATATGTATACATAGTATCTTGTACGAATAAATTGAACTGAAATATATACAACAATAACTAGTGGAAGTCTAGCAGATGCCGAATATCGAATAGAACGTAGTTTAAATAAAATAAAAAAAAATCCGCGCCTCGGAGAGGGGGAATGAAAGAAGTGAAATTTACAGACGTTTTCCCGAAAAGACGCTTATTCAATAATGTCGCAATACGAAATCGTGATAAATATAGTAAGAGTGACACAGTACAAGTTACACTGAGGTGGGACGAACTAAATAATCTAGAATAAATCTAGATAATTAGGCAACGAAGAGAATTACCGAAATTAAATATATTTTATCTTTCTAACCGTAAAAAAAATAATATAACCAATCGTGCGAACAATTATAACCGAATAGACAATAAACGCCTATTTAAACTAGTTATACCTAAACCTGCAAACTTACAAGGAAGTTTCGTTCTATAGTCTCCGCGAGTGGGAATCTATTAAAGGCCTCCGTATTTTACACTTATTTATTACGAAAGCTTTAAAATTTTATTGAATTTAAGATTTTTTTTCTTTCTACATTTTAATATATTTTAAAACAAAACCAAAGTCATAAAAAAAAAACAATCCTAGTTAGCAAAAACGCCTTAATTTGCGGGGAAAAGTTATAACGTTAAAATACACTTATTCGGAATTAATTTACACTAGCGGTTCCATTTATTGATGGTATCTACTTTCCGGTGTGTATTCGTATTTAAAAGTTCTACTAAACAAATCTTGTTTGTTGGTACCGAACACCCGGAAAACGAAACTGAATACTTTGTCATACATATATACAAGTTCAAAATGCGCAAAAGCGTACTTCCGAAAAATTCCGGCCATTCGCAAAAGATGCAGTCCTAATCAATCTCGATTTTGGGTTAATTAGTCTAATATATTGAACTTTTCCAAAAAAAAAAAAAAAAAATTGTAAATTTCGTGTGAAAGGTATGAAAAAAGCCTCAACGCAGATAATAGCAAAATTATGCGACAACCCTAACGATAGACGCCGATATTATTTGAAATATTCAGAAAACGACGGTAATTCCACTGCGGATTTGGCGACGATACTAATTCATCCGTTAAAAAAAAAAAACTCCGAAAAACATCCGCAACTATATATACACACGGCTGAGGTGCTACCGTGTGAAATAGTCCTTGTACTTAGAAGCGCATTACAAAGCGGAACTGAAGATTGCAAAATTATAGATAACGCGGATTATTTTGAAAAAACCGTAATGACATTTCGTACATTTAAAGCAACACTTTGAGTCCCAATGATGATGGTAACAAACACGTGTCAGTTTATGATCGACCAGTACGGTTGTGATAAATTAACGACGCTTCTAACTTTGTAGCACTTTTTATTAAAAGCCAAATTTTCTGTAAGACTTTTTCGGTTTCTAATGTAAAATAATTTTGTCCGCACGGAAGGGTTTTTCAAATGAAAACTTTATACACTTTCGATATAAATATAATCGTGATAACAGACAATATGCCCGTCATAAATCACACCCGCGCACTTCTTACGAAGTTTTATTCCTTTTTTTTCTAAATAGAACAATTTTAAGTCGACCGCGTTGATTCGAAAGTGATATTTCTTAATACGGAGTAAACATTAAAAATCATCATCGCATTTATAGAAAAAAAATATCATACTGGCTGGCGGTAATAGACTACGTCAGTCGTATATGATTGACACGGGGCTCGTGAAATATTAACAAATACGAGTTAAAAAAAAAAAAAACCCGCCTGAATTAACCGAGTTGAAAATTTATAACACAATGAAAGCTAACGATGAATTAGGGAAACCGAAGAAATAATTTTTTTTTTTTTTTTTGATTTGCAAAATTACAACTGGCGCCGGGTGGTAGCCATTCAGCAATTGGACTGACACGCGAAATAACTTGTTAGCGGTTAGCACCCAGCGATGGACCGCGCTGATAGATCAAACGACTACTGTTTAACCTAAGTGTCAGATTGATGGCTAATACGTTCCGGTGTGTCTCTAAACGGCTTATATATATGGCATTACAGCGTGTTTAATCTCGTTGATTTTTAAGTCTCGATGTAACGGTTCGATAACCAAGGTGGAAGATAAGTCTTACGGCCTACGAAACATATTTACGTGTGTGTCAACCTCGTAACTATGTCCAAACAGGCTTTGTAATTATTTTATAAACTAGAAGTTTGTTTTCTAGTGACAAACCGAAGTACCTGCCAAGAACTTAATTCGTGCAATTTTATATCTGTTTTCTTTTTGGGCTAATACGCTTCTGCCATGTCAATTTACGATTCCAGTGTACTAGGTATTTAACGTATTTTTCTCGGATGGCCCCATTTATTTTTAACCGGTTCATACGTAAACTTTCGCGACGTAAAATCGACCTGGGTGCATTTACTCTTTCGTTTGATATGGCGACGTCTCAGTAACTTTTAACATAGTTGGGTTTTTTTCCTTTTTAGTTTATTAGAAGTTTCGCTATTGTATTTACCAATAGCTAATAACGTTGTATCGTCTCGGCAAACGTAGTTGTTATCGCGTTATTATCAACTGGAAAATCGGCAGAGTAGATTTTAACACACTTTCTTGAGGTACGCAAGCAGTTAGATATCGGAGAATTTATTTCAGTAAACTAGCATGTACGATCTTCAAGGTACGATTTTAGAAGAAGACAGCTAAGGATGCGGTAATATTTTTTTTCAACTTATACAGCAGACCGTGATGCCACACCTTATCTGAGGCTTGTTTGAAATCTGAGAACGTGCATACTTGCTTTATTTCCAGACTCCCTCGAATAGTATACACAATTCGGTGCGTCTGTTCTCGAGTTTTCTGAATCCAAATTGGTGCTTCGGAACAACATGTTCCAATTCTAAAATAGGATTTAACCGCTTCGATCTAATTTTTTCAAGGAGGTTCGAAAGGATAGAAAAATGGGGGTCTTGAAACCTCGTTCGGCAGGATAAAGGTAAATTCCGCAGTCGAGAAACAGCGTTAAAAATGTTTTTGTAAGAAGTAGTATATACCTTTTCTGGGTAGTTCCTTTTTTTTTTTTTTTTTTTTTTGTTTTTTTGTTAAATTTATTGATTATATATTTGATTTCGCTGGAAGACATCGGCGCAATCGGGGGACTTGACTGCAAAGGCGCGCTTAAAAATTCATCGATGCTAGTTTCATCGTTAGATCGTAAATTTGATTTGAAGATATCGAAGAAATATTTGGCAAATACTCACACTTTTTCTTTGTCACTTCTAACCCATGTACCATCTCGAATTTACGAATCGGTGGATGGGGGTCGTATAGGTTTATTTCCGCTATTGACCGGCTTCCCAAAGGTTGTAGTTTGTCGCTTCCGTAGGTGAAAGTTCCTGCAGACAACGTTGGATTTATTTTTAATGTCGTTAAGTAAAATCTTTAGTTTCTTTCGATTTTTGATTTAATAATATTTTGTAACAGGGATTTCGAGAAGATTACCATTTTCTACGGATAATTCTTTTCTCTTTCACCAGATGGAGTACGTGGCGCGGTATATTATTGATTTCTTTTATTTCATTAATATTTCGAGTAGATTTCCATGCGATACTCCGAATAGATTAAAATACTACCGCATCTATGATTCAGATTTTAATGATAAATTTATTTTTAATAACGCTGGAAAATCTTCCTAATTTCTATATTTAGTAATGTAAGCAGGGAGAATATATTCTCGGTTTATTAAACTTGTATTCGCGGTTAAAATTACGACACTTTAGAGCATAAATCAAGACTGGAATCGGCATTTATGTTCGACATTGAAATCCTGTTAGTTTGCAAAAAAAAAAAATTAGAGCATCGTTTATTTAAGTCTATTATGTTTTTTGCGCTTGCCACGCAACCGAAATTTTTCTTTAGCATTATCTTATTTCAGAGTTTTCGCCTACGGTTAGAAAAATAGAGAACGTTATGTTTTTCGCCTTTCAGTCACCGCCAGAGATGAACCTGAAATATTCGCTTAGGTTTCGTCCGTCGAATCTGCGGTTTGGAGGATAATAAACTGCGGAAACTTTTACCATTCAATGTATACGCCATTCTATTTGTTGCTTGAATTTCTTTAGTAGATAGGTTTTTAAGTTCGTAGTGTTTTATCGTACACTTTTAATAACAACAGCTCACTGTGTGCCTTATGGGTGTCGTCCTGTCTTGTAGTTTTGCAGACATTATAACTTTTAATACTGAAATATTTTTTATACGCGAAATGTGTTTTTCTGATAATAGCGATATGCGTCGGTTTGGTCGAGGAACATCTGTATTTCCAGTTTATTTCGAACTATTGGTGTTAGCTATCCGTAATGACGTCATTGTTAATTTATTTGTTAACGCAGCGGTTTTAGTACGAATGTATTTAGCTGTGTAAGTTAGTTAAACCGTTGATTTGAAATTCATTTAGAAAAGTTTTTACGATACTTTAAAAGTCAGAATTCTCGTCTCGACGACGGTTGTTACACGAATCGTTCGCATTATTATGATTAACATTAAAACCGGGTTCGTTACTATTTTCAATCCACCGTCGGATCTGGTTCCTTCCATTATACTCTGTATTTGACTTGCCCGGTCTTTTCAAACTTTATTATATCATCTACTCAACCTGTCATGTCTATTCTTCGAGTACCGTCTAACGTCCACTTTTTCACGTTATAAGGAGTTCCGTATGTCTTGCCCGATAACCGACCCATCTTCCTTTTGGATTTTTTCACTTTATCGTCGCTTATTTTCGAGTTCTCTTCCGCGAATACCGACCCGATTAAGTTTGAATGTCCAAATTCTAATTTTAAGGTAATTAGTAAACCGCAAGCGTTGGATTATACGAAAATTGGATAAGCGATTTGTGTAATTTACCCGTTAATTCCAATCTCGCTAACATCGATAGAATGGTCGATAACTTTAACAACCATAAAATTCAAGTAATCTGTTTCAAACATGTACCCGTTTATGTCAATACGTAACGTCCCCTGATGATCGAAGTAAAAGTGCCCATTCAAATCCGAAACAATACTTTGAGGAATTTTCGAGCTACAAGACAGTATGCAGACTCAGCTACGCCTCTGTAGTGCACGGTCAATTATTAGACAAAAAATAAAAGGAAAAACTGGGTTCATTTCTGAAACCAACGCAAACTCCAGCTTCTCGCAAATATGGCAAAAAAAAAAACACACACAGAATTTTAAACAGTACTAAATGGTCCGCCACCTGTTATAACAATATCTGGAAAAGGTAGCATCTTCGGTAAATTTCTTGCCGATGTATCATCAAACAAAATTGTACCAAATATTTTCTTCCCTCTTGAAAACAAAGTAAAACGGAAACCATTACTAGTCAAAAAAATGAGGAAGATTTTCTAAAACGAATTATAGAATTCTGCTCCAGGATCGGAAGAAGTTATTCCTAAAAATCTGCATCCGGTTATGAAGAAACATCTGTTAAATGTGTTTAATAAAATCTGAACAGAGAACTGGTTAGCCCGGGCTATAGAGCGAAGCAGTTATCTGTTTTGAAACCTAAGAAAGGTGTATCCATCTTCCTATAGACCGATCTCTATTACGGTACAGGTATGTTTATGGAAAAACCTGTAACATGTCTATTATTGTGGTATTTAGGGCTTATTCCTGAAAATCAGACAAGTTATAGCGGATATAGAAGATCCCTCACGCAACTGTATAATCTATATCAGGAAATATTGAGAGTTCTTCTCCGGCAGAAACAATATATATCATTTTTTTCTTTCTTTTTTTTTTAGTTTCACGAGAGCTTCTACTTATCAGTACATTTCCAGAGTTTAGTATCATGCCTCTATATTCCAAGTAATGAGTTTATTTACGTTATATAGAAGAGTTATTTTCATATAAAAATCGACACCGGTCAAAAATACCGGTTGTCTGTATTGAAGTAGTAATAATATTACCTCGCTTCTCATTGCCTTGTTAACCCTCGCATTAAGGCGCAGAGATGTTACGGCGAAATTTAAATCTTCCTAGGCAGCAAAATTCTAAAAAAGTAATAAAGCATACCACTCGCATTTTTACCTAATAGGCGAAGACTACTTAAATCCGGCTTATATTAATTTATCACCACGTAACTACGCTCTCTTATGTAAGAAAATCAAATAAGGCAGTTGTATTAAATCTATTCGACGGACCGTAATGAAGGTAACGATATTAATGGGGAAAACCGGAAATTATTGATTTTTACAATACAACAAAAGGAGGAGTTGACAGCTTAGATAAAAAAAAAACACAGTTTATATAATCGTGCAGCAGAAGTTTAATCATCATTTGTTAACAACAACCTAGATACGTTTATTCGATAAATTATGTTTAAAACTTCATAAAACGTTTTTATTAATATACTTTTTAAGCACGACTCATTTAATTTTACTTCAAATTTATCGATGTTCTACGCAAATAACAAAAAAAAAAAAAAATTAGTATAATAAAATATTACTTTTTTAAAAAAATAGGGTAGATATATTAATAATTCGAACACGCCGGTCAAAATGACCGGTCGTCTGTGACGATATTTTAAAAAGAGTGCGTCTGGAGTAAAGGATGGAAAATTATAGTTAATGATGGGAAAACTGTTTAAATGATTTTTACTGGGCGTAGGCTTTCTTTAAGTCATTTCGTTTAAAACCGTTCATGTCGACTGGAAAAAACATGTAAAGCATTTAGATGTCATCACCGATAGATGACTTAACCAAAACATATTTATGATTGTGTAAATAGAACAATACGAAAAAAATCGGTTGTCTATTTTCTATATTAAAAAAAAAAACCAAAAAACCCAGACTATGTACGGAAAACAAATGTTTAATATAGAAAAAAGTAATTTTACCGAAATGCCTATAGAACATATACAAAGAAATAGAAGAAAGTACTAATGCCCCCGATTTCACATCAAAAACTAACCTTAACTAGTTATCATAACTAAAGACGAATTTAATACCGCCATAAAGACAATGTCGGCCCTTAGCCTCCGGTCCAGACATAATCCATATTTCCATGATGAAACAACTTAATTCATCGTCTAAAGAAGCAGTTTTGCACTTTTTTTTATATAATATGGCAAACTCAA
Organism: Coronaproctus castanopsis; assembly: GCA_032883995.1. Classification (NCBI taxonomy): domain Eukaryota; kingdom Metazoa; phylum Arthropoda; class Insecta; order Hemiptera; family Monophlebidae; genus Coronaproctus; species Coronaproctus castanopsis. The sequence goes on from CM065054.1 coordinate 90,333,857, forward strand.
TCGTTTCTAGAGGCGTGAAGAGAGGCTCATTCCGATACTAAAACAAAACAAAAATGTATTAGACCCAGGTAGCTACAGACCGATTTCTCTCGCAAACACCTTACGCAAATTACTCGAAAGAATTGTTAATAATTGATTGCTATGGCAGTTAGAAAGTGCACCCCTTACAGTTCGGTTTCAGAAAACAAAGAGCGCTCAGTCAAACTTACAACAGATATACAAAATAATTTAATAGAAAATTAAATTACAACTTTTGTTAGGACTTAGAAAAGGTTTTCGATAGTGGAAACAAAGAATTCTTCTCGCTTTATATCAGCGAAGATTTAATTTACCGATATTTATTCGAAATTTTTTACACCGACGGAAATTTCAAGTAAAGATAAATTCGATTTTATCAGAAATTCAAGAAAATGGTACCCCCTCGGGGAACATTAGGTCTTCTTTTTCTTCTCTTAAGTGCCCTACGTCTTTGACGCGTCGGCTAATTTTAATGTTCTGCTTCTTGCTGCTTTCACCAAATTTCCAATATCATTTATTCCTGTCCAATTCTTTATGTTCATTATCCATTCCATCTTCTTCTCCTGCCTTTTGGTCGCTTTCCTTCTATTCTGCCTTGCAGTATGGCTTGCAAAATGCGGTATTCTTCTCCCCTAATTATGTATGTGTCCAAAATACGCAATTTTCGTTTTCTGTATGATGATCCAAAGTTCTCTGTTAACCGCTGCTCTTTTTAGGACTTCCTTGTTTGTTACTTTTTCTGTCCAACGTATCTTCAGCAATCGTCTCAAGAACCATATTTCCACTGCCAAAAGCCGTTTTTCCGACATCTTCTTTATAGACCACGTCTCTGCTCCCTATAGTAGCACCGGCCATACATAACAATTAATAACCTCTAATCGTACAGATAGAGGGTTGCAGTATTACTGAGTTTTCTGCACACATCTTTGGCTATTCCACATCTTATTCTAATTTCTTCATCGCAGTCTAATTTACAATTGATCATTGCAAGTATTTGAATTTCTCCACCTTTTCAATTGCTTTTCCATTTATATATAGTGCCTCGTCTGCAAATTGCGAACGGGTGACTACCATAAATTTTGTTTCGGGCACATTGATTTTAATTCCAAATTCTTGCCCTATTTTACTAAGTTTATTTATCAATCTCTGTAGGTCTTCCATATTTCCAGCCAAGATGGCCGCGAATCATCCGCATATCTTATATTTGAAATTATTTCTCCGTTTACTTTAATTCCAGCTTTTTCATCTACCAATGCTGTCTTAAAGATCTTTTCTAAATAGAGATTAAATAAAAGCGGTGGTGATAATATACATCCTTGTCTGACACCTTTAAAAATTTGAATATACCTAGTTTCTAACTTTCAATACGAATTTTGGCTTCTTGCTTCCAGTATAAGTGTTTTATTATTTTTATATCTTTTCCGTCAATATATCCTGGAGAATTTCCATTAGTGGCTGGTGTCTAATAGTATCAAACGCTTTCTCATAATCAATGAAGCATATATATATATATATATACATTCTGACCATGGTCATAGCATTTCTGTAATAGTATCTTCATGGCAAATATCGCTTCTCTTGTCCCCAAATTCTTACGAAAGCCAAACTGTGTTTCTCCGCTTTGTTCTTCGCATTTCCTATATATCCGGCGGTGTATTATTTTTAAAAACATCTTGAGCATGTGACTCATTATTGAAATCAGTCGAAATTCCGAACAATTGTTTGCACGCGGATTCTTTGGTATTGGGACATTCTACGCTTTTTATTATAGCTACGACTAATATTAAACAACACATACCATCTCCAGAAAGCTACTGCATCTACGTTGACGATCTATCAATATATTACTCTAAGCGAGACTCCAAATTTTTTTGGAATATTTATTACAAAATACAATAAATGACTTAAATAATTCGGCCAAATTTCGAGGATTTATTTTCTCCACATCAAACACTAAGCAGATAACATTCAGCAAAAAACGAAATACAATTATACCAAACTTAAACATGGATACAATACAAAGAAGAAAACGGCAGATTCGTTTTAGATTCTAGGACTAACTTGGAAACGAAACTTAACTGGAAGGAACACATAATCAAACTAAAAATAAGATGTTTGGAAAAAATAAATACACTCAGTTAAATAATTCATCGTGGGCATCTGGTCGAATAACATTAATACAGTTATACAAATCCTACATGCTAAGCAAATTAGACTAGGCCGGTATAATATATGAAAATGCAACCTGTTTTACACTAAAAAACTGAATTCTGTTCAAAATTTAGCTCTTAGAATTGTCTTGAAAGCCTTTCGCACTACCTCAAACACAGCTCTACACGTGGAAGCAAACATATTACCGCTTCAATACAGAAGATAAATACTAGCGCTAAAATATTACGCACAATCAATTTGCACATCATCCAATCCGATATCTCAGTCCTTACTAAGGAATAAATTTCATCATACATTCTGAACCAAATGCATCTAAACTCCTATCAGAACGCGTTAATAATACATAAGTAAAACTTCAATATCAATTACCACAAATCGAAACACTACGCTCCAAAACTACCACCTTGGATAAAAGTTTCAATCACAATAAACACACAACTGGAAAATATAAGAAACACTTTACAAATATTCTCAAATCAAAATTCTACAACATTCTGAAAGAAAAGTACGATGATGATACACACACACATATACACTGATGCATCTAAGTCTATAAACCAAACCTCATCGGCCTATCTTACACCTGACTAATCCATAGTATGTCATTTACCGGAGTCATTATCAGTTTTTACAGCAGAACTTCTCTCAATCTATAAAACTTTAAAATACATATCTAAGCAAGCGCAACCAAATAAATATGTAATATGCCAAAATTCGTATAGCGCTCTTCAACATATTCGGCAACACATCAAAAACACAAATACGGATACTTTCAAAATACATAATCAAATTCATAATCTCCAACAACAATTAACTTGTTCTTCTATGGACACCAGCTCATTCAGGAATGAATGAAAACATTGATAGAATAGTTAAAACGTCTCCTACAAATCTAAAAACAATAAAATCAACGTTACCGATTTACATACATTCCTTTCTCAAACAATTAAAACATAATATCAAAAGTTCTGGGAGACCAAATGTGCACGTACACACTTGTACCCAAATTAAGTCGAGATTAGGAAAACAGCAGACCAGAACGAAGAAATGCTTGCTAGACTACTCACAGGACACACGTTACTTACTTCACACCTACTCAACGGGGACAATGCAATTCGCAAATATAAACCACATACTATTAAAATGCACAAAATACAGACGCCAACGTATAAAATACAATCTAAACTATGTTACAATAAAGACAACACTCGAAGATAACCCGAACAAAGTTAAAAATCTTTTACAGTATCTTACAGATAACTTAATAAATAGTTTATAACCGACTTTAACTTTCTTTCCAAATATCCTAGATGATAATCTTGTTAGCATTTCAACTCTTAGGGTCGGCTGCTCCTTCAGTCAAATCTGATGAGGTTACAACGATTATTAAAAATCTAGTATATAAAAAAGCTACATGCTCCGATAAAATTAATAATAAAGTTGTTAAATTTATAGAATATAAGTACCCGGTTTTTTTTTTTTTGTACTTCATTTAATAAATGCTTGTGTTTTCAACTTTTTCCAGATTGTTGGAAAGTGACAAATATTAAGCTTTGATATCAAAGGAAACTTTGACAGCTGCAGGTGGTCATCGATTATCAGCATACTAAAATCTTATAATTTTAATTCTTATATGATTTATATTATTATAAATTATTTCTCTAATAGACATGTTTCCGTGTCACTTGGTGACTCTGTTGTCTATAGGAGACTGGAGTGTAGAGTAACTCAAGGTTCTGCCCTTGGGCCCACATTTTGGAATATTTTATACTCCAGAGTTCATCATCATATGGAGCAGCTCTTATCATTTACTTGTAAGGGTTTTTGATTTAGTCTCCTATGCTGACGATCTCTGTCTAATTATTAATGTTTGGTAAATATTATGATTTTGGCCTAATTGAAGTTGTTTGTAAATTATTAGAAAATACAATGATCTAGGTTTGTCATTCTCGGCTCCCAAATGCAATTTTATTGTGTTTGGCGATCAGAGAATTTTGTACAACATGTTAAAAACTTAAAAATAATCTCTGATCAGCGCATTGCTCACACAAATAATCTTAAATATTTACGCCTGATTCTTGACCATAAACTAACATTCATTCCGCATATTGAATACATACATAAAAAGTCTGATTCTATATACCACAAGCTTAGAAGATTACAGCCGAATGCTTTTGGATTAAAATATGGAGAAACGGTCATTTTGTATAGGGGCTAATTCAGTCACTTTACGCATGTGTCTCTCTTGTCTATATTAATAAAAGAATTCTGTGCTCAATTAATAAGTATCAGAGGAAGTTTTAATGTTTATACCGAATCCCACTTCTGCTGCTAATGTTATATTTAATATCATGCCACTGGATCTTTTTGTCATTGGCGCCTCCATCATATCAGAATTTAAAGACGTTCGTCAAGAATTTCCAGTTCCTTAATATTGATCCGCTTACTTTGGAATCGTTTCCTAGTGTTCCTATTCTAAAAAAAATGTATTCAATCCTCACTTATTGATATTGGACAAGCTAGGTGGGACAGTTGTCCGTCTGGAAGGAAAACCTTCGTTTTTATCCCAAATATTTTGGAGCGTTGTAAACTAAAAAATATTCATATTAATTTTTATAATGTTCAGGTGCGCTCTGGCCATAGTTCGGTTCATATCTTCATAGGTTTCATCTTGCTTCTAGTTCAGGCTGTACCTTTTGCAGTTCCAGCGAGGACGTATTTGGTACTGTAGATGATATTGAGCATTTAACGTTTGATTGTCCCTTGTTTGATGATCTTAGAATTAAATTTAAAATACATAGAGGACAGTCTCTTGTATTTTCTAAACAGATTCATGCCAGTCTCCTGTCATACATGGAGTTGTGAATGCTAAGAAAGTTTAAAAGTTTTTTGGTAAATATTTAATAATTTTTTGTCCTTTTTGTTTTATGTTTTATGATATTAATTCAACCGTGAATCCGCATCTTTTGTACATTGGCCTCCATCCACTGTATTACAAATGTTGCTACTTTTATAATATTGTCTAAAATTATTATTATTTTAATATATTTATTCTTATTTGTTGATTGAAATTGTACATGTATATATACGCTATTTTGTTTGTTAATTTTTATACTTATATCTTTATTTACACAAACTCATTTTACACGCATTCTCGATGGTCTACTATGTTTCTCATCCCATATTCCATCCTATTTTTAAGTTGCATACTATTATACACACCTTTTTATATTTTATATTTTATATTATATTGGATGTTTTCTTTTGTTTCAGCTACTCAACACTTACACACAGTTATCTATTAAGAACACTAGTTCCCTGCACCTTTATAACCACAATTTATTTAATACCAAAAAAAAAAAAAAAAACTAGTAGTTACATTGCTGTCTGTAACAACATTAAAAAAAAAAAAAAACATAAACCCTAAATGTCAACAAAATAAATTAAGATACTGATAAGTTCATTTTAATAAGAAAGGTACGTGTTATGTTTAGGAGAGTAGGCTTTTTGTATTTGAAATTTTTCCGGCAAAGTTTATATATAAATTCATTCTTTATAAATGTTATTAACTTTAATAATATTTTTATCAATGCGTTTCCCGGATGGTTATAACATTCGGTACGGAAATATTTGTATTTTTGTATAACGTAGAATTAATGGCATAATAATAAACGAATTTTCAATTCAATTTCAATTAATCATTATAGCGTCATTTTATCATTAATTTATTTATAGATTTTTGTTTATATATATATATATATATAGATTATTTCATTTGTTCCGTTATATATTGTTGAAGAAATTATTTTCTTTTTAAATATTTTTACGTTCACTTTGTATATTATTTTGAATTGCGCCTATCTCTTCCATCGTTCGTGGGTGACCCCTCCCTGTATTTTATAAGATTTATCAACACTTTCAGCCCCAAGCCACATTTTGAAAACCCTGATAATGGTAACAAACACATGTCAGTCAATTATGACTGACGAGTATGCTTGTGATAAAAGATTCATCGTCAGTAATTTCTGCTTTACGTTTACTTTTAACTTTGTAACTATTTTGATTAAAAGTTAAGTTTTTGTTTTGAAATAATTAACCTAGAACCTTTTTGTGTGTAATGTAAAAATTAATGGACTTAAAAAAATTAGTCGGCATGTTCATTGTACGTTTATTTCATTATTTCTTTATTTTTCTCTCTTTTTATTTAATTTTTTTTCTCTCTCTCACTCGTACAGTTACGCGGCGCGTATTTCTATATCGGTGTAGTTCCCTTCCACCCGTGCGGAAAGACAGCAATAAACCGCCTACCAACATTAATACCAATTGTTTTAAGGAATAATAGAAACGTTAAACACGACGACGTAATTGTTAAATTAAAATCAGTTTTTAAATCGGAATTTAAAATACGCATTCGAGGAAATAGGAAATTATGAAGCACATATTTCAAATTCTAACGGAGTGCTAGCGCGAAGAACAGTAGGGAGGAATTCCACTTTCAAATCCATATTAATAACGAATAATAACAATAGTAATAATATAAATAATAGTAATAATATAAATAATAGTAATAATAATGTTAATAGCGTAAATAAGCATAATAGACGAAGTATCATAAGTGAAATAATGGAAATAGTAGTGCAGGAAATAGAACGTACGCGAAGATGGCTAGGGGAGTAACAAACAATCTTAAGCAGAATGAACAGTGTAACGTATCAGCATTCACTGATATATTTAATTTCATTAAAGAATGTAATGCAGGTAAAATCGTGTCGTTGATTAATAAAATATGTAATCAATGGGGTAATCTTTAAAATTCTGATACGATGATCAAAATAATGATGATTATTGAAATTGTATTTACCCATTTCTTTAATGAATGAGTTAAATCATACTAAGAAGCCCCGATATTAGCATAGTAGGATATAATGCAAATTCCATTAAGCTAAAACTAAATGAATTGATCCATTCCCTTTAATAAAATAGATATCTTCTTTCGGAAACTAAACTCGATCAGAGTACACCGATCGAATGTCCGGGTTATCTTATGTATCGAACTGATCGATCTAGACGTGGTGGAGGTGTTGCAATACTTTTGACGGATACTATTCGTCATAACGCGGTGTACCTAAAATTTCTTTAAGAACGTTACAGACTGGTAGGTACTGAATTAGAAAATGGTTCAATTACTTTGCTAAGCGTTTACAGATCGCCGAAAAACGTAATAATATATTTTATACGTGACTTAAATTTTCTATTTAATAAATTAAAAAATGTAATTATTATAGGAAATCTAAATGCGAAACACGGTGTGCTAAATAATCATAACAATCCTTTCGCGGGAAAACTGTTAGTGCAGGCCTTTTTAAAACTTAATTTTAATATTCTAGCCCCCGAGGAACCTATTTTTTTTCCAGATTGGCATAAACCTATTATATAATATAATATTAACCAAACTTTTCAACAAAATTACTATTCCTGTTTTATTGTCGTGTTTATCGTCAAATTTTAACCCAATTATTTCATAGATAATGCCTGAAACAAATGCAGCCACATTACAGCAACCCGAAAGAAAATTATTTTTATATAAGAATGCAAACTGGTCGGAATAACAAACGACGTACGGAGCAAAAATTAAATCTCCGCGATACATATTAGACGAAGGGATCACTAAATTCACCACGCAATCCTGGCAACTGCTGATATTCCTAAGAGAGCATCGCATATTTTTTGTAATAAAAAGAATAACGCGCCTAATTATATTAATAAAATATAATTTCTCTAAAAAATTACTATAGGCACCACGCAAATAAAAGTAAATTTACAACCTCGTACGAAACATTAAGAATTATATATGTCATGCTAGTTGGATTTACAAAATTTTTGTTAGACAACTGCAACAACAAAAACTGGAACAATCTACACGCGGCCATTCCACCTGGTACTAAGAACCTTTGGAAAAAAAAAAACTAGGCATCTTAACCGATAGGTATTATCACTCCCACCACTATATGGTTCTGTTAAACAAACATCCGTATATAAAACTGAAAAAAAATTGAATCTACTCGCTTCGCGCATTTATAATATTTCGGATAGTTACAGAATCAAAGTCGAACGAACACATTAATGTAACCAAAACAGTTAATAACATGTTTAAAAATTCAGCGAATGTACACCTACATTCAAGCATCTTCACTACGCCTGTTGAGATTCGAAATTACATCAGAAAGTTAAAAAATAAAACATCACGCGATGACGAGGGAATTTCTGTAGCAACGATTAAAAATCTTCCGAACAAAGCCATCACCTACTTTACTAATATCATTAATAGTATGTTCAGGATATCTAATTTTCCCACAAAATGGAAAATTGCTAAAATTATCGTGTTACCAAAACCGAGTAAAGATAATAGTAATATCGATACGGCCAATTAATCTGTTAACAAACTTGAGCAAGATAGCTAAAAAGATTATCTTGCACAGGCTACGAGCTCAATCGGATTCAAATAATATTCTAAGGGACGAACAGTTTGGTTTTAATCCTAAGAATTCAACAGTTCACTAGCTAGCCTAAATAGGGGACACTATTATAACTTTAACCGCCAGAAACACACCGGAATGCTGCTAATCGATTTTCGATACAGCTCGGCATGATGGAGTATTATATAAAATGATTAAAATTTCCGTTATTACTTATTAAATTAATTAAATCGCACTTAAGCCATAGAACATATTACGTTGTCAATTATTTCGAAAAATCGTCTATTAATAAATGTAGGGGATCCTCAGTGGATTATACTCGGTTCTTACTTGTTTCTAATGTTCCTAATATTAATGAATGACCTTCCAGAACTGTCTTTCGTTAGTACTACGTTGTATGCTGATGGTCTTGCCTTATATGTCTCTTCTTATAGGACAGATACAATATATAACCGATTACAAAAGGCTGCAATTAAAATATCTGAATATTACAATAGATGGAACTTAAAATTAAATGAAAAATCAGAAGCAATTCTATTTACTAAAACACGACCACTACCTCTAATTGAAATAATAATAAATTCTAAAAGAATTCTACACTGATTAGAAAGTGATATTTATAAATACGGAACAAAAATTAAAAATTAGCACATTATCACATTTATACAAAACAAAATCACACTGGCTGCCGGTAATAGATAACGTCATGACTGACACGGGCAAAATTGCTAATTTACCCGGGAATCCCATTTTTTTTTTTGTATTTTAACGTAACTTTCAGTTAGTTTCACACTGTATTTATTATTGAAATGAACGCTAATAAAATTCGGTTTTTCGATTGAACTGGATTCTATTATTATAATTATTACGATTTAAAGAAATGAAAATTACTAACTTAAATTTTGCCGAAATGAAGAAAAGAAAAATTCTACTAGTTGCTCTAGTATTAGACGGCAACAAAGAGAACTATGTCATAAAACTGTGTCTTGCATGGTTTACCTCTGCCTAATATACTTAAAAAAAAATTTTATGCAATAATCATTAGTACCATAAGTTATTATATGCGTGCATTTGTAACAAACTTGTATATTATTTTTCTCTAAGCTGTATATATATATATATATATATATATATATATATATATATATATATAAATTTAAGGAACACTTAATTACTTGCGCACATACACACGTGGTTGGAAGGATTATGTTTATTTCATCCTCCTTTCAATCTATTATTTAAGTACACTTGGTAAGGAATAATTACACACACTAGTTCCTTGCTCTTTTATAAACACATTTCATAAATATATTTGCTCTATCCACTTGCTAAAATTGGGGAACCAAAAAAAAAAAAAAAAAAAAATATTCCACAATAATATAATTTCGTCTGGATATTATTTCTTTATTTCTTTCTATTTTAAACTCGTACAAGTAACAATTTTTTTTTTTAATGTGGCGATTTTTTCGTCAAAATAAACCGCAGAAAAGAAATTAAAATCCATTTATTTGAATTATTATTTCATTATTAATTACGTATATATAATAGAGATATAGATATATAGATTTAGATACAACATATGTACGTGGTTTTTTTTTTCAAAATTAATGCAGTTACTTACCACCGGTCGTTTAGGAAAAATTAAATTAACCTCCGAAAATGATCGTCTATTTCCTGTAAGAATGTCAAGTAGGAAAATCGCGTATTATAACGGAAAAAATGTCTCACGCTGACGCGGATCAGGGTGTAGGAACAATCGTTTCCGACGACATAACGAACGAACCGCCAACAAATGACTGACGACGGTCTCGGTTAGAACTTTTTCAGAGAACAGATTTACGGATTCCCTAGAAAAGTCCGCAGACTCGCTGACGTACGAACGAATTGAATGAGAATAATACGCATCATCCCTTTAAGCCGGAAAAACCTTTCCACTTTGACAGAAGTTTTAAACAAACGGTAGCGCGCGCATCCTAATAAAGCTCTACCCTCTGTGAGATCGACAACCGCAACGTTCTACCTGGAAAAGTACCAAGATTGAATTTCGTTTTTGTCGAAGCTCGAAAACTATGAACTAATTCAACGATCGGACGACGAAGCCGGGGGGGGGAACGGGTGTTATACGTTTTTATCGGTTTTCTAAATTACGATTATTATTATTTAATTTCTTAAAAAATTATTTTTATCAAATAAATATCGTATCCGAGTGTGTATATTAATACGAATGATACATTAACGTAATATTATTTATATAAGTAAGAAGATTTCATTAGTTCGATAGCGTTGTACAGATATTAGACGATTCGTCGTATTATTTAGTTAATCTTCATCATATTTTTCTTCTTTTTTTTTACATATATATTATTATTATTATTATTATTATTATTTAGCAGCTTGCTCTTACCAAATTGATAATATATTACACACTCAATACGACTAAGCGGTTGCTGCACTTCTCCGGATGTAAAGAGCTGTATGGAATTATGTACCGTATTCAGTACATCAGATCGGCTGTACTTCCACATCAAAAAGCAACCGTTATAACCGACTACCTTCCCTCTCTATAACTAATACGCCGTCAACGCAAAAAGAACACAATTATATTAGAAATTCAACTACACAAAACCACATAAGGGAGGATGTGAAATACGCTTTCTGCGGATCTCAAGTCACATTAGAATACACGGTAGTGATAAAGTGTACACGTTAAAGCTCGGTCTATGGTACTTTCACCAATACCGGTATACTCGCCAACTCCACCAACATTAGTGTACTCGTGAACAACAGTAAACAGAAATGGACTACCGACTGGACCTCACAAACAACCTTCGTGAGGAGCGTAACATCAACCACAGAGCCTTGGTGCCCTCCACATGACGCAAGCAGAAGAGAATACGGTACACTAAACCGCCCACGTATGACCTCATACAGCCATATCACACAATTATCTCCATACCAAAAGCCTTCCACCACCCTATACGGACGATTTAACAGAATCAACAGTCATACACTTCATCTACAACTGTCAAACACTTACACCGCACAGGTTAAAACACCAAATAGAGTAAATCCTCTCAAACAGCCATCAATCAATAGTTACAATCCCGACTTTTGCCAGAGAAAGCAGACTCCTAACGTACATATAAATTAGCTACATATCTCCTTAAGCTGTAATAAACCTGGTAGTTACGAACGGCATATGGAGATTTACATAATGTAATAAAAAAATATATATATTATTTTATCACTTTTTTTTCTATCTAAATAGGCCATCTATAAGAACCACGTGAAATAATTTACGCACGTTCATCGTCTTTCTCTCCGGCCAATAACTTTTTCATCCTCTGCTAATATTCTTCATTCCCTTCGTCAGTTCACATTACGCCGGGTTTTTTCTTCTGTATTTCTTTGAAACCTTCAAAATTTTCAATTCCCTTTCTAATCAATTGTCTACTTCGGATTTCTTCTTGTTCTATCTTCATGCCGTCTAAGTCCTTTTTATACACACCAGCTTACTTTTTGGTATTATGATTTTTATTTAAAAAAATCGAATATTTTTTAGATAATCTACTGGACTCCGACCATTTAAGATGACCGTAAAATCCGACGACACTTCTTTTACACGTAGCGTCTGTCATTTTTTCCACTATTTCATATACATTTCTTTATTAATTTTTAGATTGTGGAATGTAGTGATTTTTTATCAATTTAATTGCAAAATTTACTTAAAATCACTAAACGTTTATTTTCTTGAAAAATTCACCAAACTTTTCGGCAATTACGTCATTATCAAGTGACGTTTAAATAAAAATAAAGAATTAAAAAATAAAAACACAAAAATATGAATTTAAGGTCACAAATTTACAAGTATAAAATGAAGAATAGATACTTAAAACAATCTATAAGTATCTATTCTTCATTTTAAACTTGTAAATTTGTGATATTAAATTCATATTTTTGTGTTTTTATTTTTTAAATCTTTATTTTTAGTTTAATTTAATATATCACTTGATAATGGCGTAATTGCCGAAAAGCTTTATGATTTTTTCAAGAAAATAGACGTTTAGTGATTTTAACTAATTTTTGTAATTAAATTTCTTTATTAGTTCTTAATTTTCGTCTTATACGAAAATTGCAGTGTTTTTAAATACGCGTCAAAACACATACTCACGTTCGGAAAGTGAATAGGTGAACAGGAAACTGGGGTCGAAATTTAAAAGGGGTTTCCCTAAATATTAACGGTCCTAGGATAGATTAGGTGTAAAGATGTCAAAGGAAAACTGACGTGGAGATTTATCATTTTATTTATAACATTTATTTAACGAGATATCGCCGATGAAATGTTCAATTTTTGATTTTTAAAACGCCCGCACGATCAACTTCGGCCCGGCCAGTGACGCATGAAGTGTTACTAGTCATTTTCAGATTTTATTAAAAATGTAAGATGTATATGTATACGGATCGGTACAATTTCAACGGTATGACGTCATTTTGAAAATTCTATAATAAAAAAAAATCATTTAGTGGGAGAGTGACAATTTATAAGTGAAACATTTTAACCATATTTATACATATATATATATATATATATATATATATATATATATATATATTCATAAATATGCATATAAATATTTCGTAATATCATGTGATTGTGGTGGTACCCTAACATTCGAAAATTTACATTTACACGCGCATGCTGTGTTTAGAAGTTTTTTTTAGTGATTATGGACATTAGTTTTTTCTTTTAATGGAGATGCCAATACAGCCTACCCAACACGATGCTGTACTTACTAACTCATATTTCTATCGGACAACTTCTCTAGAAATATCGCTGTGCCCGGAAACAGATATAAGATGAAGCAGGAACAATACGTTATACGGAGGACCATTATGTGTCACGCGCAGTAATTTAACGTACAGGTCAGAACTTAAAGGGAGGGCGTACGAAGAACACATGATCAGGATTGCAAATTGCACGTCCAGCATGTGGAGGGCAGTAAGAAGTTTCTCTAAGCTGCATAAGAAACAGGCGGCCCGGCAACAAGCAATACCCGAACCGCAATCTGCTCATAAGTACAACTGCTTTTCACTTAATGTTTTGAAAAAAATAGAACCAGAGAAATCTAGGAAGAGACGGTTGCAACTGATAGTACCTAGTAACAGGCGACTGCTGTATACACGCCGCATGTGTCTGTTCCTAGTACGTTCCGACTGTATAAAATGTATCATATCAAATGCTGAAACTGAAGAGAATACCAAGCTCCTAGAAAACCCCCTTTAGCTAAGGAATCTACAATTTCATTGTCGGGGATTCCTCGATGTGCCGGTACCCATAAAAAAGACACAAATATACTCAAGTTTTCCAGATGATTAAGTTTCGACATGGTGAATGAAATCGATTAATCTGACGTCTTCTCTTTGTTTTCAATAGCCTTCAAAATACTTTGTGAGTCGGTGATAATGAGATAATTACCTGTAAGCTTCATATCAATTAAGAATGATAAGGATAGAAATACTGCTACACACTCAGCGGTAAATGCGGAACAAAAATTAGTTAATTTCTATGCCCTGCTAATATTAAGAGATGGGATGAAAACTGCTGTTCCAGTTCCCTGAGGCGACCTCGATCCATCTGTATAAATAAGAGTATACGTGTTCTCAGGAAAGAAAGATGTTCTTTTATTGGAAAAATTATATTAATACGGTAATGTAAATTGGCTGGGTAAACGAATTCGCACAGTTTCTGCCTGAAATTCTTCCAATCTAGGTATAACTGAAGCCATCAGGAGCATCTTGTTATTTGAAAACCGCCAGTTGGAATAAATGTGATAGAATAAATTGGATAGCGGAAAATGATCCATGTTCATTCTACTAATCAAGAGTTTTACTGCTAAATAACTACGTCTAAACTTTAAGGGATAAATCTTACGCTCTGCTATTAATGCCGAGTGCCTCTAGCCGCATCAATGTGGAGCCTAACATACTCGTTTTGTACCCGATCAAGCTTATTTAATAATGATTCAGATGCCGATCCGTAAAACATACATACTCCATTTTAGATTGAATTATCAATCTATAAAAAGTCACGACTATGAAAGTATCACCCCCCCTTCTAACGTGTATTGCATAGATTACGTAGAACGTTAACTGCGCGATTAATAGTTGTTAGTAGATTATCAATATGTGGCCGCCATGTTAAAACAATACCTAAATACCGAACTGATAAAGGGAATAACACCATTTTCTGCTGTGATAGAGAAGTTATTGACTGTGTAATTGTAAAAACCATTTCCGTACATTTCTGGACACTTAGAGTTAACCCCAACTTAAAAAGTACTCGTTCAATTAAATCAATATTAATGTTACATGCGACACTTTCGTATAACTTCCTCTAGCTCAGGTACATGAAGTGGAGCCAGTGACTCAACAAAGAAATATAAATTATCATCTATCAACTGTCTAACTCGGTTAGATGATGAACGTCTGAATGCTTTAGATAATTCTCACACTTTTGAGATTTAGGTTTGTCGATTGAATTTCGTACAAAACTGTTGTCATTTCTTTCTTTAGCTAATACGTTAGTTTTCCTCCAGTGTTTACTACCCTGTACATCATGTATACCTATTTTAATTAATAAGGGGCAGTGGGTCACTCCCTGCAGTGCCGGGCATAGTTTTCCAGCTAGCTATTAAACCTAATGTAGGCGAACAAAATTTCAAATCTAGCGGGTTAGCAACAGTTCCAGGTCTACCAAACTGAGTTGAACTGCCGTCGTTTAAGATACAGTAGTCTACATTCAAAAAGGCTTCATATAACACGTTCCCCAAATAATCAAATAATTATTTGTAAAACTACTCCAGACTACAGTATTCGCATTCCAGTCGGCACCGATGACGAATGGAGCACGTATATACATTCACCTTCACACAAACATACACACACATACACATACAAATATATTCATACCTTTACACATATTTACACGCGTGTCTGTGAAGAACAAAGCATTTGAATTATAGATTCGAGCTTATTCTCCAAATGAGTTATCTGAAATTGTTGTAGCGTGGAGAAAAGGGCGGGCACAGATTGAGGTACTTTCGGATTTGAAGACAAGGATATATTATTATAGATAGCATCGAAGATATGCAGACGACGTAGCGATAGTAGCAAACATAGCACGAGATATACAAAAATGTTATCGAATTAAATTATACCCGCGATGAAAAATTCAGGACTAGGCATAAATGCACAGAAAACGAAAGCGACGATATTCAGTAATACCAAGAAGACATGTCCAATAATGACAGTGGACGGGGGAACCAATAGAAGTTTGTCAAATCGTTTATTTTTATTTGAACTATTTACTTTTTTTAATCGTCTTGTATGATTGTCACGGAGAGTAAATAAACACATTCCGCGGACGACGTGTGGATTAATATTGAACTGCAATTATCGAAAAACTTTTTATTATACTGATTTTACATATACTTCGTTAAAATATGGTTCATTCAGTTTATTACGGAGGAATTTCTAAAGTTGATTTTTCGACACTTAATACTTAAAAAGGTATACAAAATAAAGTATAGACGACGAGCCTATTCGGTTATAGTTAATTATGAAAGAATCCTTTTTATAATTTTAATTGGGACGACATAGGGCGAAAATAGTAGCGTATCAAAAGTAATATCGGAAAAGGTCGTAAAAGGGTTAATCCCTCTTACGAACGACCGCACTGTTTTCCAGGCAAATTGTAAGCCGGAGCATTTGAATTTTGACGAGACTACCTCAGGCGAACGTCACAGTTCAAATAGGCGTTTCACCTCGTTCTAACGTAATATGTTTTCTTCTCGGCACGAAGTACGATTGGACACACATACGACAAATTATTAGACCTCGGAGAACGTTGTCGCATCTGGCTGACTTGATATTTATCGATAAATTTTCTAAAGTTTCAACTAGTTTCAAGCACTTTCTTAGATTTTCCCTAACCACATTATTTTATACCATTTATTTGACCTTGTATAATCAGTATTGTTTCTTTTTTTTATTCATAAAAACGACGGGGAAAATATATCGTGTAAGTGAAATACAAGTACAGTAAAAATAACAGATTGTTCAAGACCCGTCCAATTAATGGAATTCTGAACAAAACTGTTTTACAATATTATAATAACAATTTGTATACACAAAATTTAAACTAGTCGAGATCATATAATTAGTTCCTAAGTTAAAACAAGGTTTTATATTTAAATATGACTAAGATTTAAAATTGCGTAAATAAGTTTAAACTAAATTTATATGTTTTTTTACGATGATTTAATTCGGCAATCGCGTAAAAATTATAAATAGTTCGGTTAACAGTTGATCGGTGCTGAAATCAGTGTTACCATGATTACAGCGGCTAAGTATAATGCTTACCAGTGTCGATACTACGTCACGCAATTTTCAGAGTATGCAATTTTATATTTATATAAGTAATCTTTAAACAGGCCGTAGTAATGAGTTGTACGTTAAAAAAAAAATGTGGTACGTAAGATGTGTTAGTGTGTTTTCTATATTTGAGAAATAATTTTTAGCGTCATATTCATTCCACCGTGTTTGAAATTAATTATTATACTTCTCTAAGACAAGAACAAACCACCGTTTACTATTTAATAGTTTTTCTTCGTATATAAAATAAGGTTGTCTCGATATATATATATATATTTATATTTAGATAAAATAATTTCGTATTAATATATCGTTTTATTTTATTATTAATAAATCGTTTTTTTTTTTTTTCTAAATCGTACGCGGTTATTCCGAAATTATTTTATCTAATTACGAATATCTACCGCGAAAACAGTTTTAAAAATTATATATATATATATATATATATATATATATATATATATATATTTATATTGTTTTTTAAATTAGAAAAATGCGAATGTGTTTTCGTATTTCGTAACTTAATGGTTTCATATATAATATACCTGCCATTAATGGTGCGGTGAGAATTATTTTTAATTGTAATAATTCGCTGATAACTTTTTAATATATTCTGGGGAACCTTTTAATTTTTAACATTACGTATATAACACTTGCGTAACGATGGGCAACGCTACACTTTTATATATATATGAGACCTTCTTATAATTAATTCGGTTATTATTATTCTTTATCGTAGGCTCGATCCGAGCATCGTGATACTATGAAACCTTGATTTTACGTAATTGCGTCCGCCATATGTTTCGGTCCTCTGCATATCGAACCGCTTGCTGGAATGATGTAATGTTTAGCAATTCTTTGATTCCATCCGTATGTCGTGTAGTCGTTCTTACTTGTTTTCGCCGACCTTCGACCACACCCTCCAAAATTAACTTTCCCAAAACTATTTTGACGTATGACCGAAGTAAGTTACTATTCGCTGTCTTACTACATCTCGCAGTCGTATTTTCGGACAGATTTCCTTTAACACCGACAGGTTTGTTCTCTTTTCGGTCCGGGGAATCCGCAGCATCCTTCTCCAACAGAACATTTCAAAAGCATCTATTCGCCGGACATCCATTTTTTTTAAAGTCCAACATTCCGATGCATACAGAAAAACCGAAAAGACTAAGGTGTCCACGAGGCGAATTTTTGTATTCTTCGTTATGTCGTGGCTCTTTCATACTCTTGTCAGTTGAGCCAATGCATTTTTTGCAGTTCCTATTCTTCTTTTAATTTCATCGGTCGATCCTCCATCTTTGGTAATTACTGAACCTAAGTATACGAATTTATCAACTACCTGGAAGTCATACCATTGCTGGATGTTATCAGAGTTTTTTTTTTTTTTTTTTAATGGGGATGCCTTTACAGCTTACCCAACGTGGAGCCGTAATAATCACTAACTCATATTCTTATGAACTCGGACAACTTCTCGAGAAAAGTGGCTATGTCCGGGAATAAATCTAGATTCTCAACATGCAGAAGGGACATTACATTATAAGGAGGACCACCACGAGATGCGTAAAGTAATTTGAGATACAGTTCAGAACGTAATGCTGTTAATGAAGGACATTCGAAGAACACGTGATCAGGGTTGCAGACTACACGACCAGCATGTAGAGGACAATACGGATTATCTCTAAGCTGCATAACGAATAGGCGGTCAGGCAACAGGCAATGCCCAAACCGCAATCTGCTGATAAGCACAATTCCGCTCCGCTTGATGTTTTTGAAAACGTAGAACCATGGGAACCTAGGGAGAGACGGCTGCAGCTGATAATACGCAGTAAGAGGCGACCGCTGTATGCACTCCATATATGTCTGATCCCAGAGCTTTTTATGAACAGACTGTGTAAAGTGAATGACGTCACGAGAAGAAACTGAAGAGAATAAAACACCACTAGAAGAACCCCTTTTAGCTATTGCATCTACCATTTCATTGTCGGGGACTCCTCGATGGTACCCACAAGAATGACACAAATATACTGAGGTTTTCCAGCTGATTAAGTTTCAATAAGATGGCTGAAATCAATGAATCTGACACCTTCCCTTTACATTCAATAGCCTTTAAAATACTCTGTGAGTCGGTAACAACGAGATAATTACCTGGAAGATTCGCATCAATTAAGGACGACAAAGAAAGAAATACTGCCACACACTCAGCTGTAAATGAGGAACAGAGATCAGATAATTTGTATGCACTGCTAATATTAAGAGAAGGGATATAAACTGCTGCACCAGTTCCCTGAGATGACTTCGATCCATCTGTATAAACAAGGATATGCGTAGGAAAATTTTCAGCGATAATATTATTAAATGTAGCCCGGATCAGTGGGGGAGGGTTATTATACAGTTTGTTAAATATGATTTATAATCAGTTCCATTCGTATATATTCCGCATTATGCGGTCAATATATCCTAGTTTCATTATTTTCATCGAATTAACGATTTCCTTTTTCCACGAATGTCGGATTTAGAAACGTCGCGTCTTATTAACGCGTTCTTTAGTTATCGATACGTCGTTAAATAGATCCGTGTGTAGATTTTAATATTACGCGTTGGTAGTTTAAATTTTTCATTTACAACGCGCTTAAATTATAAAAAATATTCCGAGTAAATCTCCTAGGCGAACGTTTAATTAACCCGTTATTTGACGTACGTCATCTTGGGTTTTTTTCTGTTTTTTTTTTTTTAATATTTTTTATTTTTTTAGTCGTAACTTTTAATTTATAAGAAATTATTTCCCATTTATGTATATGTAAAACATCGCATAATCGGTTAAATCATCTCATATAGATTTGATAAAGCGCATTAAACACGCCTGTTTTCCAAACTGCATTATAAATCGGTTATTTATTAAAGATGTTTTATATACATTTATTTCGTTTCATCCTAATGCGTATTCCTGAAAGATCCTGCAGTACGTCCGCCGGACCGGGTACACCTTATTTCTTTTTTTGGGTTTTCTTTTCAATTCCGCTCTGACCTCATCTAATGTTACTTTAATTCATTCACACGCTTATATAATCCACTTGTAGCGGTGTCATCGTTATAAAGATTTTGACAATATCTTCCCCCATACATCGGCTATCTTAGTTACATCGGATATGAAATCGTTATTTTCATATTTAATTCGTCGAAATTTCTGTTTGAATTAGTAAATTTCTTGATAAAGAAATCTTTCTGTTCGTTATACATTACGTTTTTTTTTTTTTTTTATAAATCGCTATAATATTTTTCTTTATTCAATTTACGTGATTTGTTGTTTTTTTTCGTGCATAATTCGCGATAATCGCCCTCATTAATCCCCTTTTGTCTATTAATTCTACGAATTTTAAAAGTTTCTTCGCTTATACAGTAATTGCGCTTTTTCAAGCTCGTATTCTTATTATTACTTTGAGCTATTTCTATTTGTGGTGATTTTATCCCATCACCGAGAGTAACCTCCGCGCTTCATTCGCATCATTCGTTGATTTTTCTAAAAATCGATTAATACACTCTATAATATTTTCCGTATAGCCTTTCGATATACAAAGACAATGTTTTTACTCGGTTTTAATTACCGTCTTTAACACACTTGATCAACTTTACCATCGACAAATTGTTGCGATCGCTATTACAAATTGCTGCCGGTTCCGCAATTAAAAATTATCGATCGCCACCTGTTATCAGTATGAAATCGTGAAATCAGTTTTTATTTTTCCACATGTATATCCTGAACGGAAGTTGGAATATTGTATTCACGATTGACATATCATTTTCAATTACCTGCGTCTCCACGCTCATTCCTAATTCGAAGCGTAAATTGTATTCGGCGCAAATGTTATTCATTTCGACGATATCAATCGTAATCGCCCATTATTACTGCAATTTCTCCGTCCGGCATTCTTTTCAGCTCGTCCGATATTCTTCGTCCGTAGCGCTTATTGCAGGCCGCGTACACCTGCATTATATATGTATCATTGTACGCTTAGCTTTCGACGAACCCGTTAAAATCCTATCCGAAATTGTCCGATATTGTTTTATTGAATTTCGAAATGTTCTCGACAATAGCAAAGCAACACCATTCCTCGACACGTCTTCAGTACCACAGTAATATACTGTATAATCGTCCGTTTGAAAGTGGCCAGCATTCCAATGTGTCTCTCGCCAATAGCAATTATCTTTTTAGTTCATCGTTAATTACTTCGAGTTTATTCAGCCCTTTAACATTCCGAGTTCCTATTTTAAAATAATTTCCGCGATATTCGTATTAGCATTCCCCTAATATGACCAGTAGCGTAGTTACCACGAGACAGCTGGTTCTTTCCTGTTACGCAGTCGCTAATTTCACACACGATGGCCTGAAACCATCAGCGCGCCGACAGTTACATCTGTAACTAATCACGATTGTCGTGAGAAAATAAACTCGAATTCTGCTGGCCAAGTTGCGGTTTACAGTACCCTCTGTTACACAGCCGCTTCTAACACGGAGAACCGACGTTGAAGCAGTATCTAGATTAATTGTCACTCTATCTCGGCATTTTAGCCTTGAGATGAAATCCAAAACTATCGGTTGTTAACGATTAAAGGTTTTTACGGCGCGACCTAAACTCGTCGAGGGACAGTCATTTTTTTAACACAGTCAGTTCTTCATCCTCCTGTCTTCTACTCCGTCACCACTGGAATCATCTGCTAGAGACGTTTCAGACGCTCTTGGTTCGCGACTGTTTATCGGCTATTCGCAGTTGGACGGTATGTCTACTGGCCATTCCACTATCTAGCTGTGGACGCGCCCCGTTCCGGTTAGAGCTCCGGATCCCAGTAGGTACATAGTACCCCCCCACGATATATATATATATATCTATAAATAACATAAACAGAGCTATATACTGTAAATAGGTACTATATATTTTGTTGTTCTATATACATACCAACCTCAGATGCTCTTAAATTAAGCGTATCGTTTCTAGTTCATATTAATATAAGAGCAATAAAATATTACGTTATATAATACAACGAAATGTAGCCTTTTGCGTCCAAAATTAAACGGATGCACCGTGTACATTCGTGGTAACTAGCGCGTTTGTTATACAATAGCGTTATAATAAAAGTGTTCACAACTAACTAGACTTTACGAGCACTCTGAATATACTTACTAGCGTTTTAAACCACCTACAAACTACAAACTAGACTACCAACCGGCCATGTTAAAACGGTTGACAAAGCATATAACACAGATACGCACGTAGAGATGTTAGATGCCAAATGTTTTAGCGCATCGTTTTGTTTAGTTTATAATTTCGTGATTTATTTCGAATATTTCAAAAAATTGCGATTGAAGATTTTTTGCATTTTGTGTGTTCTATTTACATCGTTCTTATTTAATTTATCCGGCAGAATAAAAATGTATACACATTCCAACCTCTTCGATCTTCCAATCATCTTGTCTTACGCTACTGACACGAATAAATCTTCATCCCGTAATTTATGACAATATATTTTTTTTCTAAGTTCGTTCATTATCTTTTCGACGATTACTTCCTTTACATTACATATATATTATATATATATATATATATATATATATATATATATATATATATATGTTCGATACTTTTCCATTTGAAACGAAATATATACACGAGATTAATCTCGTGTATACGTCCGCATTTCAAATGCATCCAGCCGATGAACTTTCAAAGAAAATTATTTACTTTCATCGTAAGGAATTTTAGATCGAGACGAAAAATTTCAGTTTTAAAAATATTTATATAATAAACGCGTTAATCTACGCAGTAGTGTTAAAAGAAACACCGTCAATGACATACTAGTTTTAGTTTTACACGTTAATATCATCTGTCTTAAAAACCGATAGTACCTTTGAACTGTATTTTACTAGCGAGTCATTAATCTTAATTCGAAATTCGTAATTTTCAACCGAAAAGGTTAACACAAAAAGTCCGACGGTTCGGCCAAATTGGTTTTGTGTTTTGTTTCGTTTGTTTTGCGGCGTGTTATATACCGTCGCTACAAAGACTATAAAATTGCCGAGTCTCTATTATTTCGTCAACGTTGAGATAGTTTTTTGTAAGAATAAGGAAAGTTATATATTTTCATTTTTAGGTAAAAGTATACTCGGTAAAGTGTGTTAGGAAAGTGTAACGACGGTAGAGTAATAATATGTAGGCTATAGTGTGATTCGAATGTTACAACATGAGCGACGGATCGGTTTTAGGGATAGGATATAAGAATGTGAGTGGATGCGACCTGTCTAGACAACGAAACAACATCACTTCGTCCTGTCTTGAATAGGATACCATTTCGTTGAGGTAAACCAGAAAATCTCGCTTGTTCCTCGAATTTACGGATCGTGCATCTTCTCGGAGCATATTACTGGAAGTAGTTTTATATGACGATTTGCTTCGTCATTCCGTCTGTATAGCCTATGTCTAGGAATTTACATTACAGGGGTTTTCGATTATCGATTGTCGAATTGATTTTCTCAGCCGTTACAGAACGCCGTGTCTAGCCGCTTGATTATCTTCAGTTAACCCTCTGAGATGGCTATCACGATGCTGCGGAGAGGCT
The DNA here is from genome assembly GCA_032883995.1 of Coronaproctus castanopsis. NCBI lineage: Eukaryota > Metazoa > Arthropoda > Insecta > Hemiptera > Monophlebidae > Coronaproctus > Coronaproctus castanopsis. The sequence continues at coordinate 90,357,565 of CM065054.1, forward strand.
TCGCGCAAAGAGAATCATTTAAAAAACCTAACGAAAAACGCAAAATTAATTTCGTACGCGAATCGGAGAAAAAAAAATATAAAAATTAAACATTTTCACGACGAACCAATACATCGTGCGTCTTTCAATAAAATTGCTAGTCCATTTTGTGCGCAAAAATTACGCGGAATGAACTAGTTACGGATGCGCGGCAATGAAAAATGCGACGATGCTGATGAATCATCTACTAAGCTGTCTTTTTTTTTTCTCCAACTACTCCCTCTAAATATAGAATCAATAGTAGATCCGAAAAACGAAGAACCGGTCAAACTCGTGTGTTTATAGTCCAGAATAACACGGAAGTATAATAAGCCAACTATCGTAGCTTAAAATAAGAAAACTAACGTTGATGGCCAAAGCGATCAATAGGCTACACGAAAAAAAAACAAACAATTCTCCAACTCCTTTTTCGATCTAGACGATAATGTGAGAAAGATATTGCACGTTGAAAATAAGCCGAAGCATAAAATCGTCGTTATTAACACTTTCACCGGCACAAATAGACGATATAACGATGATTTGCCAGGTCTGGATGATCAAAAATGTTTGAATTAAAATATTTTTTGGAAACTTTTTCTTTAAATAATCGACTTAAAAAAGATATAATTACGATGATATATCCGAAAGTATACTATAACGTAATTAGTAAATTATTAAGAAATTATTCATAAAAACAAACCACACGAGGCATATAGATAGTGTATTCGAAAGTATATACATTGGGCATTAAATTCTCTTATTCTATAAATTATTGATAGTCGATAATTCCGTTTAAAATGCTAGTTTATTATGATGATAATGACGAGGAGGTGTGTGTGTGTGTGTGTGTATGTACGTATGTACTGTAGTCTGTGGCGCGCGCGATTAATTGAATTATAATGTCGGTTAGAAATTCTATTAACGTCGGTCTAAGATAAAAACATGATTTTCATTATCCACGCATTATGTCTAATTAACTGGCGTAAACTCAATAGAAGAGAATGTACGTGTTTTATGGGGGGCTCTCAGACAAACGAGGTTAATTTAAAATAGTAATTATTACGACTATACTCTCATAACTAGATGTGCTTTGATTTGATTCTTAATCGAACATAATTCGGTTTTCAAATTTCGCTCGAAAAGTTACTAACAGTTTTGATAAAATTGTGCCTTCGTCAACATTTCGGTAATTATGATTGAAAATACACGGAAATTGAATTTCGCTAAAATTTCGCCATCTTGATTTAGGTTGACATCTTGCGAAAACGTTATCTAGTAGTATAATAGTCGATATACGTCTCCACTAACGTACAGTCTCGTATATATACATCATATATATATATATATATATATATATATATACATACATATATATATATATATATATATATATATATATATATATATATATGTATATTTATTTTTATATATATATATATATATATATATATATATATATATAAGGCTATTTAAAATGTAAAGCGTCTTTTCTGGGGTTCATTATGAAATGTAGCACTTTCGCGACGAGTTGATCGTTACACGAAAATTGCATTTAATATGCTCTAGAAAGTTGCATGATGAAATACATCTGGACTTTCTATTAATTGTCATCGTTTATTCATATCGCGAAGGACGGAATAATAAAAGGACCAATGAGGCAAATTTTTGAATTATTTTCTGTGTGTATATATATATATATATCTCAAATGAGCATATAAATATAAAAATGCATATTATTAAAAAATATCTATATATACACATACATTTTAAATTATTAAAATTCAAGATAATGGTAAAAAAATAAAAATAAATAGATTATACTCATACATCTCACAGTATACAAGAGAAAAAAATAAAATAATCTACAGAGTGCAATTGCATAATAAAATAAACATAAACGAAAATACTCTTAAAGGTACTAATTGAAAAACAAATTAAGTATACAAATAGGAAAGTATATCTATATGGTAAAAAAACAATTAGACGAATAATTAGGAAAACAATTTTCGACAACATTATTAACGGAATCATATTGATTGATAATAAAGGCAACGAATTCACGGTTGAATTAATATAATAATAAACGGACGAAATAAAGGGAAAAAATGGCAAAAAATTATTATTAAAAATTTTACTTTTAAACCTTTAAACTTTTTTTACATTGACAACTCCACGTACGACAGGTTGCGTGGTTCTGTTTAGAGAATACAAGATGTTTCCCCCCCCCTATATATTTTAAATTAGTTCCGCAAGGAAGTGTACTGGGTCCGATATTGTACCTAGTCTACTTTGCTGACACTCCTACGATTCCTTCGGTAACAATTTCTATGTTTGCAGACGACGCTCTTCTTTCAGTCAGTAGCTCTTACGAGATAGCAGTCAAAAATCTACAGTTAGCCATCGACAACATTTGCAACTGGGCCAAAAATTGGAAAATTAAATTAAATGAAAATAAATCTACCAGAGTCGATTTTTCTCTACGTTCCGCCGGCTATATTCCGTCAATCGCGAATGGAAAGTCTATTCCGACTAGCGAGTCTGTCAAGCACTTGGGAATGCATCTCGATCGCCGCTTGAACTGGAATTATCATGTCAAAACCGAGAGCCAGGAACTTCGCCTTAAATTACGTAAGCTATATTGGTTGCTTGGATACCATTCACCTGTTAGTTTAGCAAACAAACGACTTATTTATCTATCTATTCTAATGCCCACTTGATGTTATGGCATCCAACTCTGGGGCACCACGAAGAGATCGAACAGGCTCATTATTCAGAGATTTCAAAATAAAGCACGCTTGATAGCTAAAGCCCCTTGGTATGTCCCCAATGCTTTGCTACATCGCGATTTAAACATTTTGGACGTCGACGCAGCTGTTAGCCTTCACGCCGGGAAGAACGCGGCAAAACTTTATGGACATCCGAATACAATTGTTGCTGAACTTCTCAATACAGAAGGAGACACTCGTAGATTAAGACTAAACCGCACGATTTATTATAACTTATTCTTTTATTTACATATTCATATTAAAATTTAGATTTATGTGTAAAACGCTAATTATAATCTTAGTTCGTGATAAGGCATTGTGGCCGAATCCGTACCTTCGCTTATGTATTTTCCTATATTAAATGTATCGTGTGTATAGTTCAATATTACAAATAAACAAAAAAACAAAACTAAGTGCTATTATTTTTGACGTTTAAGTCACCTTGTATCCTCGAAGTTACGGAAGAATTGTATTCGGCATTGCTTCTTCGAACGTCTTTCGTGTATACAGGTGAACCTGTTGATTTCATCGTTGACAGATGGAATTTTCGTACTTCGATATATTTCGTCGTTGCTTTAAAATCAGTATGCAGCAGTGTTCGTGGAAAGTGTAATATTTTGACGTCTTTGTAATCTAATTTAGAACTTCTGACATAACCTATAACTGTATTCCATAAAAGATGGCTCTATTTAGAAAAATCGTTTATTTTTAAATAGATAGCATTTTCAGGCTTATCATTTTTCATTTTCAAGCACTTTTGTCGCACGAAAATAATTCACGCCTTGTTGATCGTTGATTGTAAGCATTTGGCTGCATTTTACTTGTGCTCAGAATTGCTGATAACTGTATGATTGCTTGTTGGAATATCTGCTGTGTAAAAAAAAAAAAAAGGTAAAAAAATACGCCATCTTTCGATATTGCCGCTGATACATTTCATCATTCTGGCATTGCTTCCTCATAACTAATTCTGAACTGTTCGTTAGATAGGTATGATTCCAGAACTGTTCGCATAATTTAACGAATATACCGCTGTACCAAACATCCGAAGCTTGAGCTACATCGAAGAATACCGTGCAGTAAAAATCGCATCGAGGGTTTTATGCATCACATTTAAGTCGCGATGCACCAGATCAATTGCGCTGCGTTTACTACGAAATTCAAACCGGTCATCCGGAATTAGCTTTTTCGTTTTAGCGCAAGTTTTTTTGTCATATAGTTTATCCATACGGTAGGAAGAAGAGATGCGGGTCCGTACGACAAAAATAAATTTGGTAACCATCCCGACTTTAGAAGCACTTGTGCTCTTTTTTGACTCCCTATGAACTTCCTTAATAGATAGTATTGTACCGACGAGGTAAGAAAGATAATCGCATATCTCCCCATAATTACTTAATTATTTCACGTACGATCTCATCGTATGCGGATCATTTTTTTCTCATTCAGATTTGTGTCAATTTCATTAGCTACTTGATATTTAGATTATTTTTTTCAAATAGGTAATTAGTGTCTAAATCCGATCGTTTAACCGCGTTCCATGTGATCAGCACTTGCGCTATATCCACCTCACCGCGTGCCCCGATAATACCTTCCGATTAGATAGAATCTTCATTCTTCTCGTGGCCTTCAATGAAGAATAATCAGAATCGTACGAAGTGGAACGGCTA